>CM059197.1:17665277-18097777 GCA_030323885.1 Branchipolynoe longqiensis
AAAACCCTGTCAATCCCCTCCTCCCTTCTGTCCATCTTCCGCATCTCTCTGTCCTCCCCTCCTTCTCCTGGTCTCCGATTGCCAGCATTCCAAACACAGACACCATTCCGAGATTCACTATGAAGTATCATTTGACCAGTCTGGATGGCCAAATGAGTTGAGCGTCCGTCTCCCGTTTTGGTAGATCGTGGGATTCGAAAACATGGGGTCGAACCCTGGATGAGTCAAACCAATAACTTAAAAATTGACATTTGTCACTTCCTATCCACACACTGGGCATTATTCGGGTAAGGCAATGACTGATTGGCTCACTGTCAGGATAATATGACTGAGTGGGATATCAGGTCATGGTGCTGGTGGCCTGGTCTCCCAATAAGACAGCCTTATAAAGTCGCCATGAGTGCGCACTGTCACAAGTCAGTATCCGTCCTGATATGACCTCAGATTTTGCAAGGATGTAAAACTCCAACAACTAAACCAATACCTCACCAGACGACAATTTGTGCACGCCTGCGCCTGCGCCGAGGCTTACACCCACTTTGTCTTATCACTTTACACCCAGAATAATGAACACCGGAAGTAAGTCGTGCCGGCTGAGGCTGCGCAAAGAGGTGCGCAGTTGTCAGATATGCTGACTGGGTGACAGCCGGGCATTCTAACATTCCAGCCTCCAAACAATGACTGGCCTCCTGTAGTCTGGTACCAGACTTAATCAGCTTAATAAGGGAAGTGTGTTATTATCAAACCCCCGACTTGCCCTACAACTGGCTTTTGAGATATTTGAAGTGCCAACATGCACAAATAATGTTGACAAGCACTTCAAAACTCGCACACCATAGGCTTCAGCAGTAACAGGTTCTATTAAATTGACTTTGAATGTCCTTCTATGTGGCAACACATGTTTACTAAATCATAAGTGTATCTGTATATAAGTTAGATACACCGAATCAAATCTAGATAATTGTTTTGGTTTTGACAATTTGATACTTTCATTGGACTATGCAGGTCTATCGCAACTCACTCCCCAATGCTGCTTTTCCCTTTTATCCCGTTATTGAACTATCCACTGATATTAACTCTTTATGCTGTGTTTTTGTTGTATCTTTCTACCTATATTGTAATAACTATGTTTCATCTATAGCAGCGTTTGTCATTATGGCTGGAATACCAGTGTCCCGGCATTGACATGTTATTCAGAGGAATATAACCACTTGAACAAAAAAAAGGATGGAAATGGCTTACGGAACTTTCCATTGTCAGCACGACCAACCACCCCCTCCCCTCCACCCCCCCCCCCCCCCACACACACACACACTTTGCTGTGCTGAGACGTCGCCACCGTCTCCTCACCATGCCGCATTGACCTCTAACCCCACACCACCTGATATGTCGACACGCTAAGAACGCTGGGACGGATCCTCACTTTGCTATGATTGATCGTCAAGGTCGCGACCTCGGGAGCCGCCTTCCCATAGAGCCTTGCAACTGTCACTTCCCGGGCGCGCCGGCGACATGCGCGTGTATGTGATGGGGCGTGTGTGTGTCGGCGTTGAGCCAATGTTGAGCCTTCTTTTAGTTGTCTGCAGTGACGAACATGTCGACATGATTAGCGACCAGGCAGTTCCCGCTCTCTGTGAAGCCTCACTGCGCCAAGACCGCCAGCGTGCACGCGTAGAGACACGGGGGGGGGGGGGGGGGGAGAGAGAACGAGAGCAAGAGATGGCGAGAGGACGCAAGAGAGGGCAAGAGATGGCGAGAGAGCAAGAGATAGCAAGAGATAGCAAGAAGTGAAAGGCTGAGAGAGAGTATGGTTGGTTTGTTGTTGGAGTTTTATATCCTGGCAACATCTATGTTCATATCAGGATGGGTACCGACTTGTGACTGTGCACTCGTGGCAACTTTATAGTGCTGCCCCACTGGGACATCAAGTTGCTGGCACCATGACCCGATATCCCACTCAGTCACATTATCCTGACACTCAGCTAACCAGTCCGTGCCCTATCCTATTAATGCTGACTGACTGACTCGACCAGGAATCGAATTCCCGATCTCCCGCAGGCGAGGCCCACGCTCTACCGATTCGACCACGGCGCCCGGAGAGAGAAAGGATGCGAGAGAGCTAGAGAGAGTGCGAGAAGGTTGGAGAGCAAAGGAGAGGGAACAAGAAAGAGCGAGAGAGGACACCAGCGATTGTTTAGAGAAAGAGAGAACAATAGAATGAAAGAGGCAGTGAGAAGTAAAGAGGGTGAGAGCAATCGAGCACAAGAAAGAAGATCGAGAGAGTAGGACACTTGGATTTACTACAAATGTGCAGGTCTGTATGCGGTATAGAAAAAACACAGAAGCGGAGAGGGGAGGAGAGAATAGAAAAGTCTGATCAACCCACTAACCACCCAACCCACAACCCACCAACCCCAACACCTACCCCTACACCCAACCCCCAACCCCAATCCCTACACCCAACCACCCAACCCCAGCCCCTACACCCAACCCCCCAACCCCAGCCCTTACACCCAACCCAACCCCATCACACCAACCCCAACCCACCCCCAACCACCACCCACCCACAACCCCACCACAACCCCACCCCACCAACCCCAACCCCACCCCCCAACCCCCAACCCCAACCCACACCACCACCCACCCACACCAACCCCACCCCAACCCACCAACCCACCAACCCACAACCCCCCCCAAACCCCCAACTCACCAACCCACCAACCCCCAACCACCAACACCCATCCCCACCCAACCCACCACCCCAACACCCCACACCCAACACCCCACACCCACCACCCCAACACCACCAACACACCGACACAACCAACACACCCACACACCAACACACCAACACACCACACACCAACACCCAACACACCCACACACCACACCCCACAACACCACCCAACCACACACCCACCACACACCGAACACACACACCACAACCACACACCCACCACACACCCAACCACCCAACACACCAACACACCAACCACCACCACACACCAACACACCACACACCCACCCCACCAACACCCAACCCCAACCACCACACCCCACACCCCCAACACCCAACACCCCCCACCCACCCCCCCACACCCCACCACACCCACACACCACACAACCACAACCCACACACAACCACCACACCAACCACCAACACACCACACACCCACAACCACACACCACACCACCACACACCCACACACCACACACCACCACACCCACACACCAACACACCACACAACCACACAACACCCCACACCCCACACAACCAACACACCCACACACCCCACACACCACACACCACACCACCAACCACCCAACCCCCACCACACCACACACTGACACACCAACACCCCAACACCCCAGCAGCCCACCACCCCAGCAGCCCACCACACCAACACACCAACACACCAACACACCAACACACAAACACACCAACACACCAACACACCGATACACCAACACACCGACACACCAACACCCCAATATCCCAACACACAGACACACTGACACACCAACACACCAACACCCCAACAGCCCACCACCCCAGCAGCCCACCACACCAACACACCAACACACCAACACACCAACACACCAACACACCAACACACCAACACACCAACACACCAACACACCAACCACCACACGACACACCGAAAACAACCGCACACACCCAACACACCAACACACCAACACACCAACACACCAACACACCAACACACCAACACACCCACACACCAACACACCCACACACCAACACACCCACACACCAACACCCCAAGCTAATAGAAGTCGCTCATAACAGACTATTTTTATTTGTTTCTTCATTTGTAGTCAGTTGCGTTAAGCCGTTAATGTGAGTGGTGAGAAAGAATGTCGTTGGCGAAACGGTTATTGGGAACGGGTGTTTTTTTGCACTCAGGAATCATCATCCACGGATTGGTTAATGTGGTGAAGGGATTAGTGCAGACAGGAACGCGCTGATGGAGTCTGCGTGTCAGGTCTGATCAGGCTTGACGTGTGCACTGCGTTAGTAGGCTCCAAGGTGGGCCCCGGTAACAAACACAAACACAAACACACAAACAGCACAAACAAACAATGGATCTGTCAGTTCCCTGGTAAACATGTCAATATCTTCATTTGTTTGGAGGTATTGAATTTATACCATACGATGATAATGTTTTCTTTTTCCTTGGCCAAGAAGCCTTCACGGGGCGCGTGTACTTATCTTTGTCGGCTGACTCGAAGGTGAATGAATGCCTGATGAAGACCCAACAATGCACCTTCTCAGACTTCCCCCGCTAGGCCTGCTGCAGTGGCGTGTATCTCATGCGCATGTATCCATTCTTTCTAATTCAGGGCTAAGTTGCCCTCAAGACTCAGCGGTGTCGGGGGTTTCAACCCTGTGAGCGCCATCTTGTTCGTCTCTACACTGACACCATGTAAGAAAGAGAGTGGACTAGTCGACTATGTGCTCATAAGTGAATTTAGTATGCTCACGGTTCACCGTCACAGCTCCGTTTAGTCACGTGACCCCCACATCACAGGTTGGCGCGTTCGGGTAGTCACATCTGTCACATATATTAAAATTGGAGAAAAGAATCCTGTCACTAGTGTCAGTCTTCTGTCAGGGGTTTGACGCTATTCAGCCTGGTTGCCGTGTGGAGAACCCTCCACCCCCCCCCCCCCCCCCCACCCCCGCCAACAATGGACCGAATGGAATAAGTCTACCTGGGTTGGTGTCATGGTGGTCCCATTGGTGGGGTTGGGGTGACGGGTGAGGGGTATGGGTGGGTGTGGGTGTGGGTGCGGGTGTAGGTTTAGGTGTGGGTGTGGAGTGATTGGTTGGTTGTTGGAGTTTGATGTCCTGGCAGCATCTAAGGTCATATCAGGACAGGTCCCGACTTGTGACCGTGCACACTCATGGCAACTTTCTATTGCTGCCCCACTGGGAAAACAGGACGCTGGCACCATGACCCAATATCCCACTCAGTCACATTATCCTGACATTGAGCCAACCAGTCCTTGCTCTATCCTATTAATGCTGAGTGCCAGGCTAGGAAGCGACAAGTATCAATTTCATTGGTTTGACTCGACCAGGAACCGAACTCGTGACCTTCCGCAAGCGACGCCTGCGCTCTACCGATCCGGCCACCGCGTCCGCTGGGTGGACGTGGTGGTTCTAGAGACGCTGAGGGCGGGCTGGTGATTACGATGGTAACCGCTTCAGCAGATGCAGATAGACAGCGACCCCTGTCGTGGTGAAGTGGAAACAGAGGTGGTTGTTGCTGTTTTTTTTACCGCCAGGTGGACTTAGCGTCTCATTTACAGGTGCGTTATGTTGTTTGTTTGCAGATGAGACTTGTGGTTATCGCATCAGTTGTTAGCGACATTCAGGCCTCCAGAAAAGGCAGCACAAGGGAGGTATGAGGTGAGAGGGGTGAGGTGTGAGGGGTGAGGTGTGAGGGGTGAGGGGTGACGGGTGACGGGTGAGTGGTGAGGGGTGAGGAGTGAGGGGTGAGGGGTGAGGGGAGAGGTGTGAGGTACAAAGTGTGAGGGTGAGGGGTGACATGCAGCATATGAGGTGTGATGAATGACATGTGAGGTGTGAGGTGTGTGATGTGAGGTATGACGTGTGAGGTGTGGGGTTTGAGGTGTGAGGTTTGATTTGTTAGGTGTGAGGTGTGATGTGAGTTATGACTATGAGGTTTTATGTGTGAGGTGTGGTGTGTGAGGTATGATATGTGACATGTGTTGTGTGGGGTATGAGGTGTGAGGTGTGGTGTAAGGTATGATCTGAGTGTGGGGGTTTGATAGTTGAGGTGTGAGCTATGACATATGAGTTGTCGGGTGTGAGGTATGACGTGTGAGGGGTGAGGTGTGAGGTGTGAGGTATGTTGTATGATATGTGAGCTGTGAGGTAGGACGTATGAGGTGTGAGGCATGAGATGTGATGTGTGGGGTGTGAGGTGTGATATGTGGGTGGGGGGGCGTGTGAGGTATGACGTGTGAGGTGTGTGGTGTGAGGTATGATGTGTGAGGTGTGGGATGTGAGATGTGAGGTTAGAGGTGTGAGGTGTGAGGGATGATATGTGGGTGTGAGGTGTAGTGTGAGGTATGACATTTGGGGTGTGAGGTGTGAAGGTTGAGGTGTGAGTTATGAGGTATGACATGTGGGGTGTGAGGTGTGATGGGTGAGGGGTGGGGTGAGGGGAGAGGTGTGAGGCATGAAGTGTGACGGGTGAGGTGTGACATATGATGTGTGGGGTGTGAGATGTGAGGTGTGATGAATGAGGTATGACGTGTGATGTGTGAGGTGTGATGGATTCCAAACACGACAGACAATTCCAGTTGAGCTGCACCCAGCCACAACGGAGCTATAAATAGCTTCTGTCTGAGTTCATTTCCCCACTAAAAGTCCAAGAAACAGCGACTAAGACATCATGAAGGAGCGTCCAAAAACACTGGCATCTCAGAAGAAGAAGGAAAAAAAATGTCTCATTACATTCTGGATGGCCAATGAGGTTCGAAAGTTACACGCTAGTCGATAGGTGGTGCGTATATGTAATGCATACCTCCCTATGGTGTTCTGTGTAGACACTAGGTGACGCCACAAGCTCTTCATGTATTTTGTATACATGTATTTCCTATATGGTGTGCTTGCTCGATTGGTTGGTTGTTGGAACTTTACATCCTGGCAACATCTAAGGTCATATCAGGATGGGTACCGACTTGTGACAGTGCGCACTCATGGCGACTTAATAGTGCTGCCCCACTTGGAAATCAGACTGTTGGGACCATGTCTCGATATCCCACTCAATTCACATTATTCGGACACTGTGCTAACCAGTGCTTGCCCTATCCTATTAATGCCCAGGGCCAGGCTTGGAAGCGACAAGTATCAATTTTATAAGTCATTGGTTTGACTCGACTGGGAACCGAACTC
Source organism: Branchipolynoe longqiensis (assembly GCA_030323885.1). Lineage (NCBI taxonomy): Eukaryota > Metazoa > Annelida > Polychaeta > Phyllodocida > Polynoidae > Branchipolynoe > Branchipolynoe longqiensis. The sequence goes on from CM059197.1 coordinate 17,672,230, forward strand.
CCGATCTCCTGCATGTGAGACTCGTGCTCTACCGATTTGACCACCGCGCCCAGTGTGCTTGCTCGATGTATTGCCAAATCACTGTCATGTCTCATCCATTTTCAGATTAGTTCTTAAGGTATTGATTCTTTAAGCAACCCAATCTGTAGAAGCCTCAGCAACTGGCAAACAACGTGAACACACAGATGCACGCAGGGTCAGCTGACCTGGTAAATGGTTGCCATGGTAATTACTGAGAATATAAACAGCCAATGAGGGGGCCCCCCAGCTAGCTGCTTTGTAATGACAGAAAAAAATGGACTTAAAACCAACATGGCTCTGTGTCAATATCACCATCACATCTACATGAATCTCCACCCGGTAAGGCTGTCACGCCTGGAGACGCCTTCAACAGCGACTTTGATATGATTTTGCTGCAGCTCTCGGTCTCCTGCAGCGGCCATAACCAGGCACCTACATTCCTCTGCAGCAGGATTAATATTTGATTTAAACTCCGCAACTCAATGCTCGGTGGTCTCGACCAACTCCACCCTAATTTAAATATTATGAAGATTCATCACCCCCCCCCCCCACACACACACACATCTATGTCATTGTCACCCCCTCCCCCCCACACACACACACATCTATGTCATTGTCACCCACATCACCCCCACCACCCACACTCACCTACCTGATGAATCACCGGGCGCGGTGGCCGAATCGGTAGAGCGCGGGCCTCGCGTGCAGGAGATCGGGAGTTCGGTTACCGGTAGAGTCAAAGCAATGACTTCTAAAATTTATACTTGTCGCTTCCTAGACAGGCGTTCGGTATTAATAGGACAGGGCAAGGACTAGTTATCTCAGCGTCAGGATAATGTGACTGAGTCACAGTGCTGGTGGCCTGATTTCCCTGTGGGGCAGCACTATAAAGTCGCCATGAGTGCGCACGGTCACAAGTCGGTACCCACCTTAGATGTTGCCAGGATGTAAAACTCCAACAACCAACCGACAATCATATGACCTTAGATGTTGCCAGGACATAAAATTTCAACAACCAACCAACCAGCGTCATGAATCTACGCCAACTGAAGAACTAGGCGAGATCTCCTTTCTGTTGTGACCCTTTTTTTTTTAGTCCTTGCTGCCATAACTCACAGCTCTTGTTGTAAGCGGGAAGCTAACCGGAAGTAGCTGTGAGTGCGCGCGCACGCTGAGTCATAAGACGCTGCTGCTTGAGACCATTTGTCCTCGACGTCACTGCGCGCCAGCACCACGGGTTAATTACCACATGACGGATGTCCGTCACACCCCGCGTCCACGCCACAACCAGCCTGCCACAGCCTGGTTGTGTCACAGCCTGGCTGTGGCACACTCAGGTGTTGTCAATGTCAGGTGCTGTCACAACCAGGTACTGTCACAGCCAGGTGCTGTCACAGCCAGGTGCTGTCACAACCAAGTTCTGTCACAGCCTGGTTCTATCACAGACTGATTCTGTCACAGCCATGTGCTGACACAGCCTGGTTATGTCACAGCCTGGCTGTGTCACAGCCAGGTACTGTAACTATCAGGTTCTGTCACAGCAAGGCTGTGTCACAACCAGGTGCTGTCACAGCCTGGTTCTGTCACAGCAAGGCTGTGTCACTACCCACCTCTTTCACATCCATGGTCTGTCACACCCAGATACTGTTACAGCCTGACACTGTCACAGCCAGGTTTTGTGGAGATCACATTAAAATACTTCCCAGAGCTCGCGGGGGGTGGGGATAGGGTGAGGGAGCTGGGTGTGTGAGGGGGGAGGAGGGGGGGGGGAGGGGGGGGTAGAACATCTTTCTTGACGACAAATGACTAAGAAGGGGAGAGGCAGTACGCGCTGTGTGAGGGCAGAAACTGAGTAATGAGATAAGTGAGTAATTGGATGAGTGAGTGAGGGGCTGGGTGGGTGTGCCAGGGTATGAAGGAGTTAGGTGGTGGGTTTACGTCATGTTTATACTATTAACATAGTCCTGGCGAGTCAGGGTGTAACACCCACAAACAGAAACACAGGGCATAAACAGAAACACAGGGCATAAACAGAAACACACAGAAACAAGACCCGACAAGACCCGACAGGAACCGACACAATCCGACATGACCCCCATCAGCCCCGACCAGCCCCGACAAGCCCGACAAGCTCCGACAAGCCTGACATGACAGGACAAACTTGTACCGACAAGAACATACAAGCCCCGACATGACCCAATAACCCCGGACAAGCTCTGGCCACATATGACTGACTGCGATATGATCCGACCAGCCCCCACAAACCCAGACAAGCCCTGACAAGCCTGACATGACACGACAAGTACCGACAAGGACATACAAGCCCCGATACAAGCCCCGACATGGCCCGATAATCCCCGACAAGCTCCGGCCACACATGACTGACTGCGATATGATCCGACCAGCCCCCACAAACCCAGACACGCCCCGACAAGCCTGACATGACACGACAAGTACCGACAAGGACATACAAGCCCCGACATGGCCCGATAACCCCCGACAATCTTGGAAACATTGGACCCACTGCGATATGATCCGACCAGCCCCGACGAGTCGTGCGTCTCCAGCAGACAAAACTGCGACTTAAAGGTTCACTAACACGGCGACAACCGCGCCTACGTCACGCGTCACGCTGATCAGGCTATTTAAAAATAAAATGTGTACCAGGCTAGGTAGCAACAAGTATAACTTGTTAAGTCTTTGGTTTTGCTCGACCAGGGTTCTAACCCACGGGTTCGAATCCCATGACCTACCAAACTGAGGTAAGAGAAGAGAGGGAAGGGCAGAGGGGAGAGGATATGAGGTAGTGGAGGAGAGGGGTATACATTGGAGAGATATACAAGGAGGAGAAAAATGGGGAGGCGAGAGCAGGAAGGGTGAATGGGGGGGGGGGGGGGAGGCAAGAACGAGAAGGGAACAGAGAGAGGGTCACAGAGGGTGGCGGGTAGTGAGGTTATGCCGATTTTGTTTCTAATTGCCATCTTAAAGATGCATAGTCCGATGGTTTTGAGTGTCTTTCATTTTCTGAGTTAAATCATTATTGGTCATTGATCATTAAGGCTCCTGGAAGTGACCAGATAACATCAGAAATGATAAAAGGACTAGATGAAGTGGGGATTCAAATCATTCATAAGCTAGTAAATGACATATATGAGACTGGATTTATACCATTGAATATGAATGAATCCATATTTGTACGACTCCCAAAGAAGCTAAAACCAACATTGTGTACTGAGTACAGAACACTAAGCCTGATGAGTCATATGTTGAAGATGATGCTGAAAATAATTTTACTGAGAAACAGACAGAAAATTGAAGAACAAATCAGTAACGTACAAAGTGGGTTTATATCTGGAAGAGGTACACGTGAAGGGATTTTCAATATGAGAATGATTTGTGAACGTTATTGTGAAGTGAACCAGGATGTTTATGCCTGCTTTATTGACTATCAGAAGGCCTTCGACCGAGTCAATCATGAACTGTTAAGCAAATGTTTACAAGATATTGGTGTCAATGGCAAGGACATTAAACTAATCGTGAACTTATACTGGACACAACGTGCATTTATAAAAATGGAGCAGGGCCTATCGGATGAAGTTATGATTAAACGAGGAGTTCAACAGGGGTGTGTATTGTCACCATGTCTATTTAACCTGTACACAGAGATGATTTTCAGACACATTGAAGATTGCAAGGGAGTGACAATAGGTGGCATGAACGTCAACAATCTTAGATATGCCGTTGACAGTGTAATACTAGCAGACAGTGAGAAAAAACCTACAAGATATAGTGAATAGAATCAATAAAGCTGGAATACTATTCAACATGAAGATGAATGCCAGGAAGACCAAAACAATGGTTATAAGTAAAAAGACAGATAAACCAAATGTCAATATAACCATAGATGGCACAAACATAGAACAAGTATCCGAATTCATATATCTCGGACAAAAGATTACAAATGATGGGAGATGTGAGGAAGAAATTAAAAGAAGGATAACAATAGCCCGAACAACATTCTCCAAAATGTATAGAGTGTTAGCATCAAGTAAGATATTAATACAAACAAGGAAGCGTATTCTTCAGTGTTATGTGTGGTCTACTCTAATGTATGGGGCTGAGACATGGACAATCTCTAAGAAAATGTACAAACGTTTAGCAGCATTTGAGATGTGGACTTATCGAAGGATGATGAAAATATCATGGACAAAGAAGATCACCAACAAAGAAGTTCTCAGAAAAATTAAAAATAAGAAAAGCTTGTTTGCCACTATACAGACAAAGAAACTTATTTATTTTGGCCACATCATTCGTCAGAGCTCAATATACCGTGCATTCTTGGAAGGGAAGGTGAATGGCAGCACAGGGAGAGGGAGACCAAGAACATCAGGGTTTACAAATATTTCACAGTGGACAGGCTTGAATTATTCACAGTCTATCAGAACAGCACACCATCGGGACAAGTGGAGAACCATTGCATCCAACCCTTGACTAGAGGACGGAACTATTGATTGATTGATTGATCATTATTATCTACCTTACTTTAATTTGAAGTTACTTTTACTTTAAATGGCTAACTTTTGAGATATTTGAAGTGCAAGCAATGCATAATTAATGTTGTCAAGCACACCAAAACTCTGACTCCATAGGCTTCAACACTAACAGGTTCAATACATGTATTATTACTATTAAAATGGTTCAGTATTCCATTCAATGTGGCAACACGCGCTTAATAAGCAGCTGATAAGTGCATTAGTATCTAAGTTAGATATGTACAATTAAATCTGGATAATTGTTTTGGTTTTGAAAATTTGATGTTTTCATCGGACTATGCAGCTTTAACTGTAAACTCCTGATAAGATGGGGAATACAGGCTAACGCTAAGATTCTTTATATGCCGTATGCGGCATGTGGCATGCGGCATGTGAATGCGAATGTGGTATATATGCGGCATAGATATATGCCAAGCCCCAATAGCCGATGTTTACTTTTTGCGCTGGGGGATGGTAAAAGAAATAAACACACCAAAAATGGTACCCATAACATTTTTTGGGGGTTTTCCTGCAAATTTGTGAAGGAAGATCGAAGTTAGTATTGTTTTCTATGGCAAACACAGCAGTATTCGCATTCGTACCGATCGGTCAATGGGTCGATCCATTTGCCGCATTCGCATTCGTATTCGTATTCGCATTCGGAAGTATGGAAGCACCACTATTCAAATACATGCTTTTTGATTTTTTGCTGCATTCACATTCGCATGCCGCATACCGCGTATAAGGAATCTTAGCTTTAGACTGGCACGTTGCTCAGAGTGGCACGTGTCGTGCGTTGAGCCTTATGTGTACGTCAGTAACTGGAGTACTGTAAGGTTGTTATTGTTGTGTGTTGTTGTTTTACGTCCTAGCAACATCTAAGGTCATATCAGGATGAGTACCGACTTGTGACAGTACACACTCATGGCGATTTTAATGTGCTACCCCACTAGGAAATCAGGCCGCCATGACCCGATATCCCACCCAGTCAAGCTATGCTGACACTGAGCTAACCAGTCCTTGCCCTATCCTATTAATATCGAGCGCCAGGCTATGAAGCGACAAGTATCAAATTTATAAGTCATTGGTTTGACTCGACCGGGAACCAAACTCATATACTGCCGATCCCTTGCACGGGAGACTCGCTCTACTGATCAGGGCTCCGCGTACGATGAGAACTGCAAGGACAGAAAGAAAGCAACAATAACACTTCTTTTATTTTTTTTAAGAAAAAAGGGGAAGTCTCTGCATCGGACTGTATTAGCGGGTGACTTCCTGGTGGGAGAGGGTGAGGAGTGACCCACTGACCTCATTAGGGCCCCGCATTGTGGAGGTGTGGGGGGGGGGGGGCGCATGCGCAAAAACAAGGTGAAAGGAACTGTCAACACACGCGCTGCTTGTTTATATAAAGACAATGCCCACAGGTGGCGCGCATGTGCCAGCAGTCCGCAGTGCCACCTCAGCGGAGACGGAGCGAACCAATGCCGCCACAAAGGGCTCCAGGCGTTAGTGTCTGTATTAATGAGCCGGGGGGGGGGGGGGGGGGGGGGCGGGGGCGGGGGGGACATACGTCCTAGCGCCGTCTGAGGTCATGACATGCTGAGTTCCGTCTTGTGACATGTTCTGTTAGCTCCTAGTATTCCCCCCTATGAACAGTGATTGATGACCAGAAAACAGGTTTAGGGGTTTAGATTTAAAATAATAAAATTAATGGCGGTGTTTTTTTTTTCCATGAGTGGGGAATAAATATTTGATTTCTTTGAATTAAATTTTGTCAACCCAGAGGCTGGTCTTCCGGCCATAGACTACATCAGTGAAAAACGAGGAGAGGGAGCGGGAGGAGCAGAGGATGGAAGGGGTGTGAGGCGGGGAGGGGAGGGGAAGGGGAAAGAGAGGGCGGGAGGAGGGGACGGGGAATGGGAAGGGTGTAGCGGAGGGAGAGTATGGGAGGGGGCGAGAGAGGAGGGGACGAAGAGGAGAGGGGGTGAGGGGCGGGAGGGGAGGAGATGGGAATGGGGAGGGAGGGGGGAGGGGAGGTGAGTGAGAAGGGAAGGGGAGAGGGAGGGCACGCGGAGAGGAAGGGACGAGAGGGGAGGTGAGAGGGTGGGTGGGGAGGAAGGGTGGGATGGGAACGGAGGAGAGGGGAGGGGGGGGAGTGGGAGGAACCGATCTAATACCTGCATTACACTAGAAGTAATTCAGATTGTCGTCTGTCATTTAGCTCAGTCTGTCCAAGTCCAACTTGAAGTGGTGACACTGATAACAGTTTAGCTGTCACATTCTGCGGGTAGCTTGGTTCCATTGAGTGCTCGCCGAGCACATTCAGTCACGTTCTCCAAGCAGCGGAAGCGATCCGACAACAATCAATTGAACACATGACATTTTTTGTGTTTTCTCTCTTAAAGACAACAATAAAAACACCTCCATTTCCGATTTGCTGTCACTCCTTCCTCTGACAGAAGCAGGTGCCGTTGGTACCGCCGGTGCCGGGAACCAGCTACCACTGCCGAGTGTGACGCGCTAACAATTTCCACTCAGACACACCGGAAGTAGCCGGAGTTGCCCGGATGTTGAGCGCAGAGACGTGGCGCGTAGGCGCGCTGGTGTTTTCGTGCTCTTATTTTTGCTGGTTCTCGGTATGGATGGCTGGAAGTGCACACACCTGATCCCGTCTAAACGATAAGGTACAGGCACGACCAGAACAGCTGCTGCCGTCATAGCATTAGGCCCGCAAACCTGCACATTTGCGGCGGATCCCGTTAAAGCATTAAGGCGCAAGCCCGGTTGCCGTGGCCAGCATGGAACAGCTGCTGCCATCACAGTGTTAAAGGCCTGGTCACATACACGTTAGTGGACGTAGTTGAACGTAGTGGAGGCTAACGTAGTTGAACGTAGTTGAATGTAGTTGAACGTAGTTGAACGTAGTTGGACGTAGTTGAACATACCAGCATCTGTACTTGTCTGTATTGTTAACTTGGTAATAACATGGGTGAGCTGTGATGTCTGATTTAATTTTTGGACATGTTCAAAAGAGCGCTACATTCGAGGCTGAATTTGCATCCGTGATGCTAACGTACTCTAGTGTACTCTAGCATACTCCAGCATACTCTAGCATGCTCTAGCATACTCTAGCGTACTCTAGCGTACTTGGACAAAGCCCTGGTCATATAGCCGTCACTGGATGTAGGTGAACATAGTGGAGGCTAACATAGTTGAACACAGTTGAATGTACCAGCATCTGTACTGTAATGTATTTATCCGTAACGTATTTATCCGTACCATAACATATTTATCCATGCCAAAACCTGGCATACCTTAACATATTTCAATGTAGTTTAACATACTTACACCACGTTTGACCTATGTTAGCCTCCACTACGTTCACCTATGTTCAACTTCGTCCACTAACATGTATGTGACCGGGCCTTTAGTCTGGACACCCACACATTTGTGGCGGATCGAGTCAAGCATTAATGCTTGGGCACGGCTGATGTGGCCAGCTTGGATCGTTAGTTTGGTTACCGGTCGAGTCAATTGTTTAAATATTTTTAGCTATGACACATATCTCGATGTACATATTTATGTACTACATAATTTATTATGTGGATATAAATAACGGCAGCCCCTTAAATGTTTCTCTCTAACCACCTTAACTTCCATGTTATTTGCTCCTGAGCGGGCATTCTCTCCTCCCCTGCCTCCTATACCCGGTAGCCAACTGTCACTCTGCTCACTTTCTAAAAATTAAAGTCATGGAGGATAAAAGTGCTCCGTATAATGAGCATATTTAGCTAAGACAAAAGATCTGAAGGTCAACAACATTCAATTTTTCAAATGCACATATCTCACTCAAATTTTGGAATATTAAACAAATTCAAATAGAATATTGCTTTTGATTCATTGGAGCTTCCAGTGAAATTATACTTTGAATATTTGGACCCCTTTGAAAATGTTAGGAGGGTTCCTATCTACACACACCAGACCCGGTAAAAACCGTGAGGTGACCTGAAGTAACCGCATGGCCACCGTATGGCTACCGTACGGCCACCGTATGGCCACCTAGTGATACTATGTGGCAGGGTTGCGGCCGACAGCCTTGTGATTTCTGAAAAAAGTGTAATGTCAAGTTAAACAAATAGCAACCCGTTGCGGCCAGCAAAGAACTACACGGTCGGCTTACGGCCACCGTATCCAACCATATGGTCGCTCCACGATTTTGCTGATGCGGCGACTTACGGCCGCCGCAAGCGATTTGTGACTTAGGTACAGTACAACCCCGTTAAGCCAAGGTCGGTTAAACCACACGATTGGTTAATCCAAACTTTTTTCGGCGGCCTGGCAAAATACTACCATTTATCACATACAAAAGTTGGTTAAACCAAAGTCGGTTAATACAAATTATCAGTTAATCCAAACAAAATTATTGGGCCCCAGGCCACTTCCGGTATAGCTAAACCAAACTTTCATGTGATTATAAGGTCATCTGAGACCACCACCTTTTTTATATGATAAATGGTAGTATTTGCAGGCCGCCAACAAAAGTTTGGATTAACCGATCGTTCGGTTTAACTGAGCTTGGTTTAACTGGGTTATACTGTATATACATAAGAAAACAACAATCAAAGTGTCTGCATATATTGTATATTACATTCATAATGCACCCACGTTTTTGTCAAAGCCAAATCAAAGTCGAAGCCAAAGCTCGGTTAAACCAATGATCGGTTAATCCAAACAAATTTCTAGGGTCCCTTCAAGTTTGTTTTAACGGGGTTATACTGTATATCTAAACAGGTTTGGCTACATTTGAAAGAATGTATTTATTAATATAGCTATTTTACTATATTGAAATTTTGCAAACAGCAAGACTTGTGTATATACTTATAAATTGAGTTAGTACTACTATTAGTACTAGTATTAGTAGCCCTTTCTATGCAGCAACAAATCCTTGATAAGTGCACCAAAATTAACTTATTCTAAGTGAAATATGTAGAATAAAATCTGGATGAGTGCTTTGGTATCTCAAATCTAAAGCTTTCATCGGACTGTGCAGCTTTAACAATACACACATAACACATGGGTAGCGGTGTGTGTGTGTGTGTGCGGGCGTGTGCGCGGGGTGGTGTAGGTGTGTGTGGTGTATGTGTGTGTGGGTGGTGTATGTGTGTGTGGTGTATGTGTGTGTGGGTGGTGTATGTGTGTGGTGTATGTGTGGGTGGTGTATGTGTGTGTGTGCGGGCGTGTGCACGGGGTGGTGTAGATGTGTGTGGGTGGTGTATGTGCGTGTGGTGTATGTGTGTGTGGGTGGTGTATGTGTGTGTGGTGTATGTGTGTGTGGTGTATATGTGTGTGCGGGTGGGCGTGTGCGCGGGGTGGCGTAGGTGTGTGTGGGTGGTGTATGTGTGTGTGGTGTGTGTGTGGGTGGTGTATGTGTGTGTGGCGTATGTGTGTGTGGGTGGTGTATGTGTGTGTGGTGTATGTGTGTGTGGTGTATGTGTGTGTGGTGTATATGTGTGTGTGGTGTATGTGTGTGTGGGTGGGTGGTGTATGTGTGTGGGTGGTGTATGTGTGTGGTGTATGTGTATGTGGTGTATTTGTGTGTGGTGTATGTGTGTGTGTGGTGTGTGTGTGGTGTATGTGTGTGTGGTGTATGCGTGTGTGGGTGGTGTATGTGTGTATGCGTGGTGTAGGTGTGTGTAGGTGGTGTATGTGTGTGTGGTGTATGTGTGTGTGGGTGGTGTATGTGTGTATGGGTAGTGTATGTGTGTGTGGGTGGTGTATGTGTGTGTGGGTGGTGTATGTGTGGGTGGCGTATGTGTGTGGGTGGTGTATGTGTGTGTGGGTGGTGTATCTGTGTGTGGGTTGTGTAGGTGTGTGTGGGTGGTGTAGGTGTGTGTGTGTGAGGTGTAGGTGTGTGGGGGTGGCTTGTGGGTGAGGTAGGCGTAGGAGTGGAGTTGTGGGTGTGGGTAGGTTGGTGGGGTGAGTGGGGTAGGTGTGTGGGGGGGTGTATGTGCGGGCATGTGTGTGTGTGGATACCTGTGTGTGTCGGGGGTAGGTGGGTGTTGGTGTAGGGGTGCGTATTGTGTGAATCGGGTTATGGCGGCCCTGGTCGTCTTAGATGCGCATACTTCACATAGTTCGAGCTTTCCACGACTGGCGCTCATGCGCCAACCCTGGATGCCATGCGCGTGCACATGCATGCGTGCTGACTATATAAATGTGGCCGACCCTGGAGGAGCACCTCCACCGTACCCCACCCCCAACCCCCACCCACCGACACCCACACCGTTAAACGCGCACACACATACATGGCACCGACCGGGTGCGGTGGCCTAATGGGCAGAGCACAGGCCTCGCCTGCGGAAGGTCGGGAGTTCGGTTACCACTCGAGTTAAACCAATGACTTTAAAATTGATCCTTGTAGCTTCCTAGTCTGGCGTTCAGCATTATAATAATAGAGTAGAGCTAGGACTGGTTAGCTCAGTATCAGGATAATGTGACTGAGTGGGATATCGGGTCATGGTGCCAGCGGTCTGATTTCCCAGTTGGGGGCCTCACTAACAAGTCACCATGAGTGTGCATTGTCACAAGTCGGTAGCCGTCCTGATATGACCTTAGATGTTGCCAGGATGTAAAACTCCCACAACCAACAGCCAACCATACTGCACCACCGTGGCGCCCCCTGTCGGGTAATTTGTCATCCTCATCCGGGCATCCTGGTGCTGCGCAGGCGCACTCGGCCCGCCCGTGTTTACGTTATCTGGGACGATATTGCCGTGACAGCGGCGGGCGTCACGTCACGTAGCCGTCACGTCACGCGCGCTCACGTCAGACAGCCTAAAGCTAGGATTCCTTACACGCGTAATGCCCGGCGCACACCTCCCGTTTACGACGTAAAACTGCCCATTTACGACGTTAAACTGGGTTTTAGTCGTTAGGTGTGCGCCCCCGCGCACACCAGAGCCTTGCGATTCGCGACTTAAAACTCAGTTTTCGGGGTTAAAACTGAAATCGCAAGGGATTCGAAAAACGAATCGGGCCGTTCGAGAAACGGTAGGTGTGAGCGGTCAGCCGTTTGCGATCCAAGTCCTCTGTGTCTGTGTGTCTCTGTGTGTGTCTCTGTGTGTGTCTATGTGTGTGTCTGTGTGTGCGTGTCTCTGTGTGTGTCTATGTGTGTGTCTGTGTGTGTCTCTATGTGTGTGTCTCTGTGTGTGTCTCTGTGTGTGTCTATGTGTGTGTCTGTGTGTGTCTGTGTGTGTGTGTCTATGTGTGTCTCTGTGTCTCTCTGTGTGTGTCTGTGTCTGTGTGTGTGTCTCTCTGTGTATGTGTGTGTCTTTGTGTGTGTATCTGTGGCTGTGTGTGTGTCTCTTGTGTCTCTGTGTGTGTCTCTTTGTCTGTGTGTGTGTCTGTGTGTGTCTGTGTGTGTGTCTCTCTGTGTATGTGTGTCTCTGTGTGTGTCTGTGTGTGTATCTCTGTGTCCATGTGTGTGTCTCTGTGTGTCTCTGTGTGTGTCTCTGTGTCTATGTGTGTCTGTGTGTGTCTGTGTGTCTCTATGTGTGTGTCTGTGTGTGTGTCTCTGTGTCTGTGTGTGTGTCTATGTGTCTATGTGTGTCTGTGTGTGTCTCTGTGTTGGTGTGTGTCTCTGTGTCTCTATTGTGTGTCTGTGTGTGTGTCTCTGTGTATGTGTGTGTCTCTCTGTGTATGTGTGTGTCTCTGTGTCGTTGTGTGTGTCTGTGTGTGTGTCTCTGTGTGTGTCTATGTGTGTGTCTATGTGTGTCTGTGTGTGTGTCTGTGTGTTGGTGTGTGTCTCTGTGTCTCTATGTGTGTGTCTGTGTGTGTGTCTCTGTGTCTGTGTGTGTGTCTATGTGTGTCTGTGTGTGTGTCTGTGTGTCGGTGTGTGTGTCTGTGTCTGTATGTGTGTGTCACTCAGAGACACACACACAGAGACACACACAGAGACACACACAGAGACACACACAGACACAGACACACACAGACACACACAGAGGCACACACAGAGACACACACAGAGACACACACACAGACACACACAGAGATACACACAGAGACACAAAAACACACAGACACACACAGAGGCACAGAGTAACACACACACAGACACACACAGACACACCTAGACACACACAGACACAGGGAGGGAGAGAGGGAGCGAGAGTGTATGTGTGTCTCTCTCTCAGAGACACACACAGACACAGACATAGAGACACGCACATAGACACAGGGTCACACACACAGAGACACACACACACAGACACACACAGAGACACACACAGAGGCACACACACAGACACACAGAAACACAGAGACACACACACAGACACACACACAGACACACATAAACACAGAGACATAGAGTCACACACACACAGACACACACACAGACGCACACACAGACACACAGAAACACAGAGACACACACAAAACGCTAGGAGGCGCTCGGGTAGCTAGGGTAGTTTGTGCTAAAGACACCAGGTGCGTGGATCGCAGTCGCGAAAACGGACGGTATATGTGAGCGCTCCAGTCGGGAAACGGGTCGGGTCGGGTTGGGTCGTCAGTTTTAGTGCGCGAGTCGTAAACGGTAGGTGGGTGCGCACAGATGGTAGGTGTGTGCCAGCCATAAGGCTACGACGTAGGAAGTCCAAGAGACGTGACATGATGGCCCTGTCACACTACAACGTAATGACGTCAGTGTAGGGAGAACGTGAAGAACGTTGAACTTCTCGGCGTAGTATGCAAATTTGGGCACAAGTTGAACGTGGATGCAGCGTAGTGGACGAGAGTGTAACGTTGGTAAAGCGTAGTGATACCGTCATTCAACGAGAGAGGACAACGTCATTACGCTAACGGAACGTTATGAACGTTATTCCATCGCCAGAAGAACGTTATGTGACATTACATACATGAGATGTTGAACGTACGTTGAATGCATGTTCTCCTGACGTTCTCCTGACTTTCTCCTGATGTTCTCCTGACGTTCTCCTGACGTTCCCATTACGCCCCGTGGGCAATTTGCACTCGGTTTAATGTGGGTCAACGTAGTGGAACGTAGCTGAACGTAGTGAGCAGCGTTGGAGTAACGTCCGTTTAATGTCATTGACGTTCAATGAACGTGAACAGAACGTACGGCAAACGTAAACCCTTACGTTCGACCTACGTCGAAAGTTTTGAACATGTCCAAAACCTTGACGTAACTAGACGTAACACGACGTAATGTGACGTAGCTCGACGTCATTCTAACGTCATTCTGATGTCATCATAACGTAACCCAACGTAATGACGAAAAATGACCACGTTAGGCTCGCGTTGGCTTGTTACGTCGTAGTGTGACAGGGGTATTACCGGTCATATGGCGAGTAACTGAACAGTATTCGAAATAGCAGAAGAAGAGTTATTTATGAAATATATAATAAAATATGTGAGTGTCTGTGTCATTGTGGGTTATATAGTATATATATGGGGAACATTACATAATTCATCAATTTTGTATACATATAAAAAAAGTTTGTTTCATTTAACGACGCCTCTAGAGCACACCGATTTTTATCATCGGCTATAGACCTATTTCATATTATATCAGCTAGGGATTTAGGTCAGTGCGCGCACTGCTTGGCTGCAGGACAACACACTGTCACACTGTAAACTCAATGGCTATGAGCAATCTTCATACAGAAAAGGTGAAATATCTCTAAAACCACACCACCTAGAAACAAACAGCTTGGAACACATACAGTAAGCATGTTTAACAAACAGATTATATTAAATTTATAAGGTTAGGGTTCTCCATTTCTATTAATTTTGAATCAAATTGACGTTTTGCACTAAGAATACCGGCAAACTCAATGCATTGTCAATGGCCATGAGCAATCTTCATACAGAAAAAGTAAAATATCTCTAAAACCACACCACCTAGAAACAAACCACTAATGGTGCAGTCACACTACGACGTGTTGGCCCGGCGTTGGACAACGCGTGGCAACGTGTTGGGCTTTTGGGCGAAACGTCGGGACGCGTCGAGACCCGTTACAAACGCGTTATAAACGCGTTACCGGCGCGTCGGTACACGTCGGTACACTTTGAGTGACAGGTCGCTTTGATACAACGCGTCGGCGCGCGTCGCCCAGCGCCGAAAGTTTTGTGCTTGCACAAAACTTTCGGCGCTGCCCGACGCGCGGCGACGTGTTGCTGGCCGTCGATAACACGTCCACAACACGTTGATAACACGCTTGCAACTCGCCGACTTGGTTTAACGCGCTGGCGACACGCCGATAACGCGTTGAAAACACGCTTGCAACCCGCCAACTTGGTTTAACACGCTCGCGACACGTGGATAACACGGCGATAACGCGTCGATAAGACCGTGGGAATGCGGCGCAACTTTTTAGAATAACATGCCAGCAACGCGCTGCCAACACGCTGCGCTGTGTCGAGTTTTTCGCAAAACACGCCGAAAAGTTTGACGTTTCTCGACGCGTTATACGCGTTGGCGGCACGCCGGGCCAACACGTCGTAGTGTGACTCCTCCATTAGAACACATACAGAAAACATGCTTAACAAACAAATTATATTAAATTTATAAGGGTAGGATTCTGCACTTCTATTAATTTGGATAAAATTGACATTATGCACTGCGCATATCGGCAAACTCAATGCATTGTCAGTGGCCATGAGCAATCTTCATACAGAAAAAGTGAAATATCTCTTAAACTCCACCACATAGAAACAAACCGCTTGGAACATATACAGAAAACATGTTTAACAAACAGACTATATTAAATTTATAAGGTTAGGGCTCTGTATTTATATTAATTCTGAATAAAACTGACTTTTGCACTGCGCGTACCGGCAAACTCAATGGCAGTGTGCCTTCGTGCTGCAGCCGAGCTGCGCGCGCATACACACAAAAAAAAAAAAATGTTTATAAACATTGAAAGGGGTTTATTAGACGTCAAAGTTTTTAGAAAATAATTTTTTATTTTGTTTACACATAATTTTTTATTTTGTTTACACATATATGCATAATACATATATACATACCGTATATATATATATACGTATATATATATATACGTATATGTGGGATCATGTGATTCAAACCCATGGGTTCGAATCCTGGTCGAGTCAAACCAATGACTTAAAAATTGATATTTGTCGCTTCCTAGCCAGGTGCTCTGCTTTATTAGGATAGGGCATGGACTGGTTGGCTCAGTGTCAGGATAATGTGACCGAGTGGGATATCAGGTCACGATGCTGGCAGCCTGGTCTCCGAATGGAGCAACACTATAAAATCGCCATTTGTTTCCTCACTACCCCCTTATCTAACAGTGATTATATTCGTTGTCAATGGCATGTTTTTTTTTTACCTAAGTAAAGGTAATAGATCTATTCCAAACTGATTTTAGGTCTAGAGGTCTACTTTCGTGAAGTTAATTTTCAACTAGTGCAGTTAAAAAGATCTACCATTCTGATTAACATGATATATATTACAAGTAAATCGGAACATTACTCTCTCCTAGTTATAATATTTTTTACTATTTAACTGTTGGCATTTATTTAGGATAGTCGGGTTCTAGTTCCCATCATGACCGCTTGGTGGTGTCTAAGTGCATCCAGAAATAGTCTGGTCCCCTGGCCTTTGTTTCAACAGAGGTCACCAAGTCAAACTTAAAGTCACCGGTTATACCTCACACAGATACAAACGAATCCAGCATCAAAAGCTCTCCAAACATACCTTTGCTTAGTTTGTTCAGTTCATGCCACTGAACATGTGGGAGGAGAGTTGAGGTCTGTGATGTATGAATGATATAATAGGTGGGATTCCCTCATCACATGACCTAGAGGGGTTCCCCACACACAGGGGAAGCCATTGCAACCACCGAGATGGCAGCCACAGAAAGCTCTCAATTCAACTTTTAAAGTCTATTAATCTACATGATTTAATCATTTATTCACACAAGACGTAGCTGGTTATGATAAATAAACATTTGAACGTTATATTCATCATTTTAGATTGCAATTTCTAACATTTTTCTCTCTATATGGTTGTCTAAAAGTGTCAGTGCTGCTGGACTAAATAAAACACAACAGAAGCACCCAATGTCAGCACTCTCCCCCCCACATATGTAGTTGCATAAACTGAAAAATGGCAAACGTATGCTTGGAGAGCATTTGTCAGAGTACTGGTAGTGTCTTAGCAACCTATATCTGGTCCCTTTAAGGCCAGGCACAGAGGTGTTCCGGACGAAATCAGAACCCAGAATAACTCAGTGACATATTTGCAAAATACCCAAGTAATATATATTGCATTATACATGTTTTTCTTTGTTTTGCAAATTACATTGTTTTGATTGGCACAACAAAATCTGGGTGATAATAACAGAAAACTCAGGCGCCTTGGAAACGACCCCAGTGGCGACCTCTGTTGAAAGGCCAGGGAACCAGGCTAGGTTTGTCTCAACAGAGGTCGTTTCTAAGGCCAGGGGACTAGGCTATACGTACGCCACTTGCTCGAAGCTGATTGGTCTAGAGCAGTCAATTGTTGGGCTGTCTACTGTTTCCAAATACACTAAATGATATAACCTACAACTGTTCAAGACACATAAGGATGAAACTTCAGATTTGTTAAACGACCTTTAAAGCGCATTCATTGATGACTGTACAAAATACCACGTATTGAAGGTATTTTGTGACGGACTATGTTTTTGACGCGAAGTGACACACTGGTGTGACCATTGGTTACGAGTACTTGGGTCCTAAGTACGCAACCATAGCGGTAAGTTGATATTACTTTTTTTTTCTGAACTAAAAAATGGATTAAATATTTCATAATTGTTGTGTTGTTGCGAATGAAAATATTATGCAAATGAACCTAGTGAGCATCTGTACCAGCAGATCAATTGATTTCACGGAAAGTTTACGATAAAGATACTATTCGTGCAAAAACTTCTTTTTGTCGCCATTGGCCATTTTATCATTTTTGTGGGAAAGCTGCAATTTTGCGTAATTTGTTTCTATGGTGTTTTGTGATGGTTTATCAAGAAATGTGTGGTATTTGTCATGCTCCTTCGTATAATGGGTCTTATATAGATAACAAAGTCGCCCTATAGGTAGTTAATGACATATTCTTTAGCCAATTATAATCTTTCACATTTCACGTATTTGACTTTGTGACCCTTCATTTCTCAAACATTTCCTGTTTATTTTCTGTATCGCTGTCCACAAGTGTCAGTAAAACTATTATTTTAGTATTACAACTTACATATATCCCCACTTGTCTAAAATACTACGGGTTTACTTAGTTAGGGCTACTTACATAGTATTAGTAGGCCTATATAACACATATAGCATTGATAAATCAAATATGGGCATAATTACAGTCAAGTTTTATTGTTTTCTGTTGATATTTTCTTTATGTGTGTTTTCCCCCCTTTCTATGTAAGTTTTCCCACTTTTCCTTTTGCAATTAGGGTTTCTCCTTCTGTGTTTAGTATCAATATATTAATAATTTAATTATTATAAATGATAATTATCATCAATTAATGAATCATTACCATCATTTTTATTTACTTCATTTATAAAATGTAAGTTTGTAGATGATCCATATTTACTCCATGTTGGTACTGTGAACATGATTATGGTAAAACATTATCTTGTATTGGTTTTACTAATGCTTAGGTCACAAATGCTGCGGGCGCCGTATGGTGCTGCGGTCTGCGGTGTGTCTTGCGGTTTATGCAAACGTTACGGCGTTATGGTCTGCGGTTTATCTCTTCACAAATTGTACATGTATTTAATATACAAAGAAAGTCATAACTTTCTTAATATTGATCACACAAACATATATTTTGTACCATATTGATATTCATTTTACACCCTTTTGTTATTGATGTCAAGAAAGGTGATCATTCAGTGTTGAGGAATCTGGATTGCCAGGATTGCGGCGTTGCGATTTTTCGAAGTTAAGATAACTCCAACTTAAAAAAAACGCAACCCTTGCGACGAGCAAAAAAACGCACGTTGAACATAACCCACCGTACGGTCTGACCGATGCGGCGACTTACTGTCGCTGCAAGCACACCCTAAGCACGCCATAAGCACGCCGTAACGTATTTGTGACCGAGGCATAATATATGCCCCTTGTGATTTAATGTCATCGTTATTGTTTTAAACAGTCGAAATAATGCTTCTTTTCATGCATGTGGTTATCGTTATGTTTATCATGGGTAATGGTTTTCGTTTTGGTTTGCTTGTTTGCTACTTTACTACCTTACCCTCGTCTTTTCCATTCCGTTATGTTTCAAGATAGCCTCCTATTTGATAGTTAGTTCATGGCAATCTAATTTAGCGTTATATTTAACTATGAATGATTATTTTTTTAATGTTTAGACATTGCCTATTTTAACATTGACTGAATCGATTTTTATAGTTAAGCTTACATTTGGAATACAAATATAGCACTGTTTGAGAAAGTTTTTAACAAAGATAGATATTTCAGCATATATATATATATATATATATATTTGTGTCATGTTATCGGAGGGATGGGGTAGGCCCACATGTACTACATATATTGGCGAAGATATCCCATAAGCATGTCATTTGTTGTGATATCACACATCTAATTTGTTTATTCTGACCTGACAAGAACATTTTAAAATTCATGTGCTCGGAACTTACTGCATCGATTAGCAACACCAACTTTCCAAACTCAATTAGGTACACACTTCCAACCATTATTAGATGTCCCATGCACATTTCAATCGTGATTAGCAATACACACAAAGATACTGTCAAACTTTGTTTAGATACATGTATACACTTAGCAATATTCACATACATACTCTCAAACTTTGATTAGATACACACACTTAATACCTTGATTAGCAATATGCACAAACATACTGTCAAACTTTGATTAGATACACACACTTAAAACCTTGATTAGCAATATGCACAAACATACTGTCAAACTTTGATTAGATACACACACTTAAAACCTTGATTAGCAATATGCACAAACATACTGTCAAACTTTGATTAGATACACACACTTAAAAGCTTGATTATCAATATGCACAAAGATACTGTCAAACTTTGATTAGATACACACAATTAAAACCTTGATTAGCGATATGCACAAAGATACTGTCAAACTTTGATTGGATACACACACTTAAAACCTTGATTAGCGATATGCACAAGCATACTCTCAAACTTTGATTAGATACACATCCTTAAAATCTAGATTAGCAATATGCACAAACATACTGTCAAACTTTGATTAGATACACACGCTTAAAACCTTGATTAGCAATATGCACAAACATACTATTAAACTATGATTAGATACAGACACTTAACACCTTGATTAGCAATATAGACAAAGATACTGTCAAGCTTTGTTCAGATACACACACTTAAGACCTTGATTAGTGATATGCACAAACATGCTGTCATACTTTGATTAGATACACACACTTAAAACCTTGATTAGCAATATGCACAAACATACTGTCAAACTTTGATTAGATACACACACTCAAAACCTTGATTACCGATATGCACAAAACTACTATCAAACTTTGATTAGATACACGCACTTAAAACCTTGATTAGCAATATGCACAAACATACTATCAAACTTTGATTAGATACACACACGTACATCCTTGATTAGCAATATGCACAAAGATACTGTCAAACTTTGCTTAGATACACACACTTAAAGCCTTGATTAGCGATATGCACAAACATACTCTCAAACTTTGATTAGATACACACACTTAAAGCCGTGATTAGAAATATGCACATACATACTCTCAAACTTTGATTAGATACACACACTTAAAACCTTGATTAGCAATATGCACAAACATACTGTCAAACTTTGATTAGATACAGACACTTAACACCTTGATTAGCAATATGCACAAACATACTGTCAAACTTTGTTCAGATACACACAAGTAAAACCTTGATTAGTGATACGCACAAACATACTGTCAAACTTTGATTAGATACACACACTTAAAACCTTGATTAGCAATATGCACAAACATACTGTCAAACTTTGATTAGATACACACACTCAAAACCTTGATTACCGATATGCACAAAACTACTATCAAACTTTGATTAGATACACACACTTAAAACCTTGATTAGCAATATGCACAAACATACTATCAAACTTTGATTAGATACACACACGTACATCCTTGATTAGAAATATGCACAAACATACTGTCAAACTTTGCTTAGATACACACACTTAAAGCCTTGATTAGCGATATGCACAAACATACTCTCAAACTTTGATTAGATACACACACTTAAAGCCGTGATTAGAAATATGCACAAACATACTGTCAAACTTTGATTAGATACACACACTTAAGACCTTGATTAGCAATATACACAAACATACTGTCAAACTTTGTTCAGATACACACACTTAAAACCTTGATTAGCAATATGCACAAAGATACTGTCAAACTTTGTTCAGATACACCCACTTGATTAGAAATATGCACAAAGATACTGTCAAACTTTGTTCAGATAGCACTTAAGACCTCGATTAGCAATATTCACAAACATACTATCAAACTTTGATTAGATACACACACTTAAAACCTTGAATAGGAATATGCACAAAGATACTTTCAAACTTGGTTCAGATACACACAGTTAAAACTTCGATTAGCAATAATGCCAAACATACTGTCAAACTTAGTTCAGATACGCACAATTAAAACCTTGATTAACGATATGCACAAAGATACTGTCAAACTTTGATTGGATACACACACTTAAAACCTTGATTAGCAATATACACAAACATACTGTCAAACTTTGATTGGATACACACACTTAAAACCTTGATTAGCAATATACAAAAACATACTGTCAAACTTTGTTCACATACATGCACTTTAAACCTTGATTAGCAATATGCACAAACATACTGTCAAACTTTGATTAGATAACACTTAAAACCTCGATTAGCAATATGCAAAAAAATACTGTCAAACTTTGTTCAGATACACACACTTAAAACATTGAGTAGCAATATGCACAAAGATACTGTCAAACTTTGTTCACATACACACACTTAAAACCTTGATTAGCGATAAGCACAAACATACTGTCAAACTTTGATTAGATACACACACTTAAAGCCTTGCTTAGCAATATGCACCAACATACTGTCAAACTTTGTTCAGATACACATACTTAAGACCTTGATTAGCAATATGCACGTTTAGATAAGTACATTGCCCGCCCTTAGTTATATGCACATACACATAACACAGTTTTGATTAGACACAAAATACATACCTTGGATTAGATTTACATATTACCAAATGCTGATCAGATCAGACACATTATCACACCTTGATTAAATACACAATGCCCAACCGAGATGACGTGTGAACTGGTAGCAGATGAGAGTAGACAAGTGGCTTAGAACTAATAGAAGTCATCATCATCATGCTGTCGGTCGCAATGCGACAAAGACTGCTTTCATTACTTGACTGCCGCTCTCCATTTAGCTCTCCGCTGTGAGAGTTGCGTCCATGAGTCGGTCTTGTTCCTCCTAGCTGATTTTCCGCTGTCGACGGAAGATGAGCTCGGGCAGTGCGGTCCTTGGTAACCCGGGCGACGACCGAGCCGGTATGGTGTTTTGTGCAGTTGTACATTTCATGAAAGCTGCCTGCAAAAGTGTTGAAGTGCTGCTGGCTTTTGCAAGTTACCAGCGGCACTCTCTCGGGGAGCAAATAGATGTTTCACACCGGCAAGAACATGTCAAGACAGGCGCAAAACTATTTGTCCCTGCAGTGGCTGGTCGGGAGATGTTGGGAGTTCCATACATCAACCGCCCTTAATGCTGCCACAGTGACATGGTTTTCTGTTTAGGGTTTGCTCCCTTAGCCTTTGGTTCTGTCAAGGACCTGTACCACAAGGCAGTGGTTTACAACTCTGCAAGGCAGGGGCGTCAAACTCCCTGAAGTATTGCTATACCTGCAATACCTGCATACCTAATAGAAGTAGAGACAACTTAAAGCAATGTCTTACCAACATGTCAAAGGCAATATAACTAGCATGGTGCCTGTAATTATTGTGAAGTTGCTCTATTCCTTACGGTTTTTCTGAGTAATTCTAGCATTATGGTTCAGTGCCATTTCACCCAAGGAACACATGTGGTGGTCTCTGTGGTGGAGTGGTTAGAGTGTCTGACTTTATTTCTAGGTCAGACTCCTAATCTGCAGGTTGGTGGTTCGATTCCCCATGCCATCACCTCTGTCAATTTGGATTTCAAACCTCTGTGTATAACTAAGCTTATAGCGTCATCAAAGGCCAGTTGCTCTCGTACCATGTCTATGTGGCGTGGGAGGCTAAATTCCTTGGATCGATAAACGTATTGGCTCGGGCTTTCTATCGACCAACTGTTTAATGAGGAAAAGAAGACTATTCAAACTCATCCATGATAAGCATTTTTCTGGATTAACACAGCACCTGCTTAGTCAAACTACTGTGTACCAGCATTGGTATCTCGGAAGATTTCATATTCTAGGCAACTGCTTTTATAACTTAAAGTTCTCACCCACCTGCATACACTCATCATGCACTAATCTGTGAGTTCACTGAAACCCTGCAGGTAACAAGAGAACGAAGACTGACTCATTTTGGTAGATCGTTGGATTCGAACCCTTGTCCAGACAAACCAATGACTTAAAAAATAAAAATTGATATTTGTCACTTCCTAGTCATGCACTCGACATTATTATTATTACTGTTATCCTCCGTAACATACACTGATACAACACTTTACCGATGGCGCGATCTCGCCCACCTCACCTCCCCCGGATGTTGAGCAGTGTCAGTTGCACCGGAGGATTTTTTCTTTTTTTATGGCCATATGTGATGTATAACGCATTATACGCGTATAAATGCAAGGGAAACATATACTCTATATTATACTCCTCCTTTGGCGTATTGATGGGGTGACCCCCGCCCAACAGCTGGCTCAGCAGGACTGAAACACGCTAATGCCTGGTACACACCTACCGTTTGTGCGCACACACCTCCCGTATACGATCGAAAACTGCCCGTTTCGCCCACAAAAATCGCTTGGTGTGCGCTCCCCGCGCACACCTAGCGATTGCGATTCGCGTATAAAACTCAGTTTTTAGGGCTAAAAGGGGCCGATTACGATTGCGATTCGCGATTCGAAAAATGAATCGGCCCGTTTTCAGTTTTAAGCGGGTTGGGTCGAGTCGCGAGTTTTAGTGCGCGAATCGTAAACGGGAGGTGTGTACTAGGCATAACTAGCAAACCCTCTCCCCAGCTGTTTAGAGCCTCGTCACCTATATCTCACTTCTGTGAAATGTGTGCAACCTGCTCTTCTATTAGTTCTAACTGGTCACGTGGTGGTCAATCGCGTCCATTCCACCCAGTGGGGTATCTACAGAAAATAGCGTCTATAGCAAGCACTGAAACTGCACCCCTGTCCAAGCAAACATTTGACACCCGTCTTTTAGATAACTTCAATAGAAACCGCTCAGTGGCAGCACCCTCCCTCCCTCTTCAAGTGGTACCCAGGGCACATGCCATACCTGTCATACCCAAGGTACAACACTGGCTCAGTCTCAGCACACACTGAGGTGGCATCCTGCTATCGATATATTTGTACGAGCAAAACACAACGGGCAAAGCTGCCGCCACCAGCGGAATGTGGAGTGTTGTCTTTGCAGTCAGGTCGCCCAGTCCTCTCGCTAGTTATCACCACTTCTCACCAGTTCTTGCCACTTCTCTCCAGTTCCCACCATTCCTCACCAGTTCTTGCCAGTTTTCACCAGTTCTCACCAGTTCTTGGCAGTTTACACCAATTCTCACCAATTCTTGCCAGTTCTTGCCAGTTTTCACAATTTCTCACCAGTTCTTGCCAGTTTTCACCAGATCTCGCCAGTTTTCACCAGTTCTCACCAGTCCTTGCCAGTTTTCAACAGTTCTTGACACTTTTCCCCAGGTCTCACCGGTTCCCACCAGTCCTCACCACTTCTTACCGGTTCTCACTAGTTCTTTCCAGTTCTCACCAGTTCCCACCAGTTCTCGCAGGTTCTAATGAGTTCTCACTGGTTCTCACTAGTTCTCACCAGTTCTCACCGGTTCTCACCAGTTCTCACCGGTTCCCGCCAGTTCTCACCAGTTCTCCCAATTCTCACCAACTCTCGCCAGTTCTCCCCAAATCTCACCAACTCTCACCAACTCTCACCAACTCTCATCAACTCTCACCAGTTCTCCCAAGTTTTTACCAGATCTCACCAGTTCAGTTGCCCCATTGCTAGGCCTTGAAAAGCCTTCACTTTATCCTATTTTGGGTTGCTGGTCTCGAAAAGCCTTGAATTCCAATAAACTGTCCCCATTTATCTAAATTAGTCCGAAATCCGAATGTAGCCATTTTCTCAGCGCCTTCCACCGCAACCCGAGCAACAAGTTAAATGTGATTCGTTTTGTCAGACTGAGAGGACATGCACATTGCTAACTACAGTAAAACCTCTCTAATTCGACTGCCCATGGGACCGACTTTAAATGATCCATTTAAGGAGGTGGTTGGTTTAACGAGTTTTTTTAGTCATTACAATGGTATTGTATGGGCGGTCGTTTGGGACGCAAATAAAACGATCGATATAAGGGAGTGGTCGATCTGTGGAGGTGATCGGTTATAGAGGTTTTACTGCATATGCTGATGAAGGAGAGACAGGAGACCCAGGTGTGGATGGAATCCACATTTATTGAGGCTGTGGCCGAGCACTAAATCACTGAAATCACATATATAGCAAGCAACAAACGCCCCGACGTCACCAAGTGGAGGCGCCACCAGCGAAACCATAGCTGCTGTTTGTTTGTTGGAGTTTTACATCCTGGGAACATCTAAAGTCATATCAGGGTGGGTGCTGACTTATGACAATGCACACTCATGGTGACTTTATAGTGCTGCCCCACTGGGAAATCAGGCTACTGGCACCATGACCCGATATCCCACTCAGTCACATTATCCTGACACTGAGCTAACCAATCCTTGCCCTATCCTATCATATCAATGCTGAGTGCTAGGCTAGGAATTGACAATGATAAATTTTATAAGTCATTGGTTTGACTTGACTGGGAAGGTTGGGACGTCGGAACGATGGAAGGCCGTCGTCTGGACAGACATCCCTGTACCAACACAAACAGTTGTGTTTGTGTTAAAGTGGAGAGAGGGAGGGGAGAGTTCACCTGAGAGCTAAGCGCAGTATCCAGTAGTGGCTATATTCGTGCCACTACAGTGATGAGTTCTCACGTTACGTGGCGCTCTGAACGCTCCGTCCAGGACTGATAAACAGTATCGTCTGCTTTTCCCTGGCGTTTCGTTTAGGCAGGATGGCTGAGTGGGTAGGGCGCTCACTTTCAGAGAGGGAGATCATGGGTTCAACTCCCGGGGAAGTCCAACCAATGGCTTACCTACATTGATGCTCGTTGTCGCCTCTCCTGGTGTTCGACATTACTTGTGTTGTGGATGGGGGGGGGGTGTTTTTGCAAATGGGAAAAAGTGTGCCTAGAGTGGGATTCGAACCCCTACTTCTTGCTATTCTGGGAATAGCGTCCTGACCATTAGGTTCTCTATGCTCCCTGATGCAACCATGATAATGGGATAATGTGACTCAGTAGGATATCGAATTATGGTGCCCGATATAACACAGGAAGCTATTCCACATGTCAGTAACTCTCCCTGAGATAACCCAGAAACTGTTCCACACGTTGGTAACTCTCCCTGACATAACCTAGAAACTGTTCCACACGTCGATAACTCTCCCTGACATAACCCAGAAACTGTTCCACATGTCGGTAACTCTCCCTGACATAACCCAGGATCCTGTTCCACATGTCGGTAACTCTCCCTGACATAACCCAGAAACTGTTCCACAATTTGGTAACTCTCCCTGACATAACCCAGAAACTGTTCCACATGTTGGTAAGTCTCCCTGACATAACCCAGAAACTGTTCCACACGTCAGTAACTCTCCCTGACATAACCCAGAAACTGTTCCACATGTTGGTAAGTCTCCCTGACATAACCCAGAAACTGTTCCACACGTCAGTAACTCTCCCTGACATAACCCAGAAACTGTTCCACATGTTGGTAACTCTCCCTGACATAACCTAGAAACTGTTCCACACGTCGATAACTCTCCCTGACATAACCCAGAAACTGTTCCACATGTCGGTAACTCTCCCTGACATAACCCAGGATCCTGTTCCACATGTCGGTAACTCTCCCTGACATAACCCAGAAACTGTTCCACATGTTGGTAACTCTCCCTGACATAACCCAGAAACTGTTCCACAATTTGGTAACTCTCCCTGACATAACCCAGAAACTGTTCCACATGTCAGTAACTCTCCCTGACATAACCCAGGATCCTGTTCCACATGTCGGTAACTCTCCCTGACATAACCCAGAAACTGTTCCACATGTTGGTAACTCTCCCTGACATAACCCAGAAACTGTTCCACACGTCAGTAACTCTCCCTGACATAACCCAGGATCCTGTTCCACATGTCGGTAACTCTCCCTGGCATAACCCAGAAACTGTTCCACATGTTGGTATCTCTCCCTGACATAACCCAGAAACTGTTCCACACGTCAGTAACTCTCCCTGACATAACCCAGGATCCTGTTCCACATGTCGGTAACTCTCCCTGACATAACCCAGGATCCTGTTCCACACGTCAGTAACTCTCCCTGACATAACCCAGGATCCTGTTCCACATGTCGGTAACTCTCCCTGACATAACCCAGGATCCTGTTCCACACGTTGGTAAGTCTCCCTGACATAACCCAGAAACTGTTCCACATGTCGGTAACTCTCCCTGACATAACCCAGAGACTCTTCCACATGTCACTAACTTCCTCAGCTAATTGCCAGACGGTTGGCCGAATGAGTTGAGTGTCCACCTCCTGTTTTGGTAGGTCATGGGATTCCAACCTTGTTAGAGTCAAACCAATGACTCAAAAATTGATACTTGTTGCTTCCTAACCAGACACTCGTCATTATTAGGGTAGGACAAGGAGCAGTTGAATGAGGAAGACCAATCGTCCATGATTGAAATTTCCCAAGTGTAGTCAACTAATGTACCAACAAAAAACAAAAAAACTAAAATATACCAGTCGCACACAGCATATTCGGGTTCTTCTCTTGTATAGCTTGTGTATATATATCCCTATTTTCTACTCTTGGTGCAGGCCAAATCGAACTGGCTGATGATAGCCTCGGTGAATGCTGGTGTGACCTTGAGATGACCTTGATTGTGGAGGCGGCCCTTTAACGGCCATCAGCCTCATTTTGGTACAAAGCCAGCCAAAGTCATTTCACGGAGCCTCGAACTGATTAGTTTCACTCAACGTCAGTTTGTGTGGTCTCGTACCTGCCTAAATAGCCGCGACCAGTCGTGGAACAATGAAATGTGGGGGTGGAGGGGGGGGGATAGAAGGGGGGGGGGGGGAGGGGAGTTGACAGAAACCTTCCCCCAGGGTCCGTGAGGGTTTTCCATCATTTGCAATGAGGTACAAAGGGCACACATCACTGTACCTTTGAAGGGGAAAAAATGGCTAATTATTGGTGTTTCAAGTTGCGTCGCTTGGTGAAGGGATGGGAAGCCTGGGATTGTAGTGGCGACCTACATCTGAAGGTTCTAGAGTCGATATTAAAGGAGAATATTAGTTACTGGGTATGTATTGCTTGTTGAACGTGGGAGGGGGTGGGGTGGAGGAGGCTCAGCGTGCAAGCTGTGGAATGCATTCGAGAACATTTGATGGCTTCAGGCACACAACACGACAAATCCGTTTTAGTTGATTTCAGTCAAATAGAATTTACTATTGTCCACTCAACTCAGGTCAACACACACAGGCGACTTGGGGTCATGGTCCCGGCGGCCTGGTTTCCCAGTGAGACAGCACTATAGTATAAAGTCGCCATGAGTGCGCACTGTCACAAGTCGGTACCCGTCCTGATATGACCTTAGATGTTGTTAGGACGCAAAACAACAACAAACAAACAAACAAACAAACTTCACTCAGGCCTAACACAGGTCTAACACATGCCGACTTCACTCAGGCCTAACACGGGTCTAACTAACACATGCAGACTTGACTCAGGCCGAACACGAGCGCAACCCCGATGGTGGCGCCACCTACACAGGAACACCGCGTACCCAACAGACAATACAGGTCAGGCAGCGTACGTGGAGAAGCCGCGGTTAGAGGTCAGAGGTCAAAGGTCAGCGACCCGGAAATGGACAGTGCGAGGTGCCGGAGGATGCCATCCTGTGCGGCTGGACAGTGAGAGTAAACAAACATGTGGTCAGACATCAGAGGCGCCATTAAAGTGACAGCGGTCAAAGAGAGGCTGGAACGCAGCGCGGGCCTTGGTGGTAACTGATGCATTCTGGGTAGTGCATTCCTCCTCCCCTTCCCCGCTTTCCCGCTTCCTACATGTATACTTGCTTCCTCCCTCCCTCCTTTCCTCTATTCCTCTTTTACCTAGATAAAAGATTCACCCCTGCCCAGAGTAGGGGTGAATGTCAACGTAGTGTAAATACGGGCGAAAATTGATTTAGTATGGAACTGGAAGTGGAATTCCTGGTTCCAGTATCTGGTATCTACCTACTTTGGCATAGAGTTGGTGAAATGGCAGAGGATGCAGACAAGCAAGATGGTGACCATAAAACGCTGTTGATTTTACTTTTAAAGTGTTAAAGTATACACTTTATTATATTTTCCAAATCAGAAGTGGTGGGTAAATATGAAGATGTATGTGAAGAATATATTTTTCCTTTTTAAATTAAGAATCTGCTTATTTCATTTCCCCATCATTTATATAATTTTCACCAGCTTTTATATAGGATTGTTCTTCACCCCGACTCAGGCTACTGCAGTATGTGGTGAATCTGTTATCTACCTTTTGCCCGCCTCCCATTTCTCTCCCCTTCTCCCCCCCCCCCCCCCCCCCCCCCCACCCGCTGTCCAGCCCCGCCCCGTCCCGTCTAGAGATGCCCCCCCCCCCGCCCCCCGACCGAGTTCCGGCAACAGGTGGCGCCACCGTGTCGCAATTTGGAACCAGGGCAGATGGAGCGATATAGCACATGTATTATGATAGAGTCTGGAAGGGTTGCTTTGTTTACATTCACATCATGCCTTACATACCACACATACAACAGCGCCGCTCCTACCGCGTGGACTGCAGCGGAAGTACAGGTGGCGCCACCGACACATTGGTACCTGACTAGTGCGCAGTAGGAACAGCTTCAGCCAATTAAAGCTGCATATTCCGATGAGCCATCAAATTTTCAAAGCCAAAGCAATTATCTAGATTTGATTCTACATGTCTAACTTAGATACTGATGCATTTATTTTTATTAAGCATTTGTTGTCACGTAGACGGGAATACTGAGTCATTTGACTAGAACCTGTTACGCAGAAGCCTATGGTTTCAGAGTTTTGGTGTGCTAATTGTAGTAATTTTACATGTTTACACTCCAAATATCTCAAAATAAATTAGCCATTTAAAATAAAAGTTACTTCTAACTAAAATAAGATAGATAATAACAATCAATTTAATATATTTATCTCAGAAAAATGACAGAAACTCTAAACCAGCAGACTGCAACTTTAATATATGAAGCAACATGTGAACTGGAGTGAATCTGTCACAGTAAGTGTGCAAGTGATTGGCCTGTCAAGTTTAACCAGTTTCATAAGGTGAATATGTGACAGTAAGTGTGTCTGTGCTTACACTGTCAAGTTTTACCCGTCTGAGGATATCAAGTGTGTGATTACATTTTGGTCATGGTAACTGTGTCATGGGGATGATCACTGATGATGAAAATGGGAAATATTGCGCCTAGAGGAGGATTTGAACCCACATCTCTCGTTACTTTGCAATTCCAGGTTAGTGTGGTAACCAGTACACCACCTAGACTCCCTGATGTTGTCACCCTATCCATGCCTACCTGTCTATGCAGCTCCTTGCCTGAGAGGTCAATTCAAACTACCTCGCTCGTCCCCCTACAATTGTAAGCCTTTTAAATGGTTTATATCCATGAGTCATTTTAATGCTTACAATAGAGGATATTACCACGCATGCACCGTGGTCACGGTCCTGCAACCATAGTGTTCGTCATCACCATCAGATGTCGTATGCGTTGTGAATATTGTGTATTAATAGTGACTAACTAGTTTGTTACCCTCCTAAAATTGTCAAAAGGATCCAAACATGAAAATTTAATATTTCTTGGAAATGACCCAAAAGAAATATACTTTTGGAATTTTCAAAATATCCCAAAATTTGACTGACATACGTGCATTTGAAAGTTAGTAATTTCCATAGCTTTTTATGCACTGTGGCAATGGTCCCACAACTGTAGTGTTCGTCGTCTCAGTCAGATGTCACATGCGTTGTGAATATTGTCAATTACATACATATGGGCAATGCACTTACATATACATTCAAAGGGTAGGTTCAACAACCATACAACGTGTAGCTTGTACAGGATCCAGGTCACAGTAATCAGTGTCATGGGGATAATGAAAATAGGAAATATTGTGCCTATAGCAGGATTAGAACCAGCATCTCTTGCATTCCAAGCTCGTGTTGTAACTATTACACTCCCTAGGCTCCCTGATATCATCGCCCTATCCACCCCTACTTGTCTATGTGGCCCCTTGCCTGAGAGATCAGTGCAAACTCATGATTGTCACATGCTGAGACCAGCTTGGTTCAGAATAACATCGCATGTTGCCCTGATTGTGTTTATGCTGGTACCTCACACGGACATAAGGTCAGGAGTTCACCTTAAACAGATGCACCCTCTTTGTCATATCATTGGTTCATCACAAACACCTAATACGTAAAGTAAGACAGTCTTTCAAGTTCACTGAACTTACTTTCATCAGAAGTGTCAAGTGAATGATTGTATCAATGTCTGCAAAATTTGTTGTGCACATCTGAAAAGAATATGCTTACTCAAGAATGGAGCCACCTGGGGCCATATGCATGAAGCAGTATTAGCGAGCCAAAACGTGTTTAGACGGGATTTCTGGTTTAGCGCTGAAAAGTCGGTATGTATGGAGCAGTGTTAGGCCTAACACCACAAGCTTAAACTAGGTTACGGTATACCTGTTCCATAGCTGGGGCCATATGCAGGAGTGGGTGATAGCGGCTTTTGGTGTTACAGCCTATTACCGGGTAGCTATCGCCGACGTCGGGAACTGTATGCAGGAGCGCGTAACACTTTCATTATAGCTAAACGTGAATTTATTTATTGATTTGGGAAATCCCTCTGCGTTTGTAGCCATATATTAGGCTCAAATATATTAAATGCGACCATATTTAACAGAATTAGCTACCCAATAAGTGAAATTTTATCAATTTAACCCTAAATTCGAAGCGTTATTAAGGCTACCACCGCATTGGCGGTGATATTAATATTTATATTTTCGAATCGACGAACATACAGTAAACAAAGCGCCGCCGCCGGCAGTATGGAAAGCGACGTCGATGTGGCGGCGCCGGTAATTTGTTTACTTTACATTCGTCGATTCGAAAATATAACTATTAATATCGCTGCCAATGCGGCGGTAGCCTTAATAATGCTTCGAATTTAGGGTTAAATTGATAAAATTTCACTTATTGGGTAGCTAATTCTGTTAAATATGTTCACATTGAATAGATTTGATACCTAACACCGCCTGTAAACCAGCTATTTTTCTGGTTTAGCTTAACCTAGTTTAAGTTTGTGGTGTTAGGCCTATCACTGACTCGTGCATACCGACTTTTCGGCGCTAAACCAGAAATCCTGTCTAAACGCGTTTTGGCTCGGTAACACCGACTCCTGCATATGGCCCCAGGTTTACAGGAGGTGTTAGGTACCGATTACGGCCAAATCTATTCAATGCTGTCATATTTAACAGAGTTACATAGTCAAATAGTGAAATTTTATTAAATTAACCCTAAAATCGAAGCAAGATTAACGCTGCCGCTGCAACGGCGGCGATATTAATATTTTCGAATCAACGAATGTAAAGTAAACAAATCGCCGCGTCAACGTCGATATCCATACTGTCGAACGTC
Source organism: Branchipolynoe longqiensis (assembly GCA_030323885.1). Classification (NCBI taxonomy): domain Eukaryota; kingdom Metazoa; phylum Annelida; class Polychaeta; order Phyllodocida; family Polynoidae; genus Branchipolynoe; species Branchipolynoe longqiensis. The sequence goes on from CM059197.1 coordinate 17,704,970, forward strand.
AACTAAACATGGCCGCCGCCGTATCGGCGGCAATATATTAGGCCCACATCTATTAAATGCTGTCATATTTAACAGAATTACATACGCCATAAGTGAATTTTAATCAAATTAACCCTAAATTCGAACCGATATTAACCGTGCCGGTACATTGGCAGCGTTATTCATATTGTCGAATCGAGGGATTTCCCAAATCTATAAATAACTTCATGTTTAGCTATAATGTAAGTGTTACGCGCTCCTGCATACCGCTTGACACACTTCCCGACGTCGGTGATAGCTAAACGGTATCAGGCTGTAACACCAAAAGCCACCCATGCATATAGGCCCAGTTCTCTTTCATGTGGTCACAAAGTTTAGTTACAGTGAGCCACGTCAGTACTTAGATCGATAATGACCTAGGCCGGTTAGAGGTGCTGCGGACATCCTGATACAGACTTAGAACCGCGGAGTCAGTAGCAGATGAGCAGCAATAATCATGCAGTGGTGCCAAACCATGGCAAACCAGGTTCATTGTCTTTGATCAGGTGTAGTAGTAGTCGTTTTCTTACTCAAACATAATCACACATTTTGTTTATGTAGGGCACAGATTAAAGTGCTTAAAACTAATAAAAGTTAAACTTATGTGTGAACTTCACTATACTATAATATTGTTTTCATTATTAATAATAGGAGATAATACACTATAATTGTTGTACATTGTCTTTGATGGTTTCAGCAGTCAGGGTGGGCTAGGGAACCTGTCCCCTTGTTTCAAAGGTACAACAGTAAAGCTGGGTAGGGAACCTGTCCAATTACCTTGTTTACTGTATTTCACAAGAAAGCGCTGAGTGGTGTGACTCGTCGTGCACTGTTTTTGGTTATACTCATCCAACTATCATCGCTGTGTTCTGCTGTCTGTATGGATGTCCTCAATAATATCCATCTCACCCAGCCCCACTGCTCGTGATCACGTGACCATGACGACACAGATGGTCAATTATCCACCAGGGGGCGGTGCGTGACCCCGCGCCTCGCGTGACCTTTAGCGGCTCGATCTGGGCTCGCATTTCTGTGAATATTAAGCAGCATTTGAGCACCCATTAAATTTTCGATTAAACAAAACTTATTCAAGTGTGTGTGTGTGTGCGCGTGGGGGGAGGGGGGGGTGTTCCTTTGTAAACAACCACAGGCAAAATTTGAATGATTTCAGGTTGATGTAATTTTTGTTCCACCATTCATGAAATCTTCAAAATAAAAACTAAATTTCTTTTAAGTAAAGAAAGGGCCGGGGAACAAACACTGGTGCGTAATTAAAGCTGCACAGTCTGATGAAGTGTAAAAAATGCAAAACCAAAGCAATTATCTAGGTTTGATTCTACATATCTAACTTAGATACTGATGCACTTATTAAGCATTTGCTGCCACATAGAAGGGAATACTGAGTCAATTTAATAGAACCTGTCACTGCTAAAGCCTATGTTACTGCTAAAGTGCTTGCCAAAACTAATTTTACATGGTTGTACTTTGAATATATCAAAACATAGCAACTTAAAATAAAAAGTACTCAAAGTAAAGTAAGGTAGATTATAACAATCAATTTAATATATTTATCTCAGAAAAATGGCAGAAACTCAAAACCATCGGACTATGCAACCTTAAGCAGCATTTGAGCGTCCATTAAATTTTCGACGTTAGAGCAATACTTATTTGAGTGTGTGTGTGTGGGCAAAATTTGAATGATTTCAGGTTGATGTAATCATTTTTGGTCACCATTCATGAATTCTTCTAAGTAACAACTTTTGTTTTTAAGTTATAAAAAAAAGGGTTGGGAAAAAAACTGGCATGTAATTAAAGCTGCATGGTCCGATGAAATATCAAATTTTCAAAACCAAACCAATTATCTAGATTTGATTTTACATATCTAACTTAGATACTGATGCACTTATTAAGCATTTGTTTCTGCATAGAAGGCAATACTGAGTCAATTTAACAGAACCTGTTACTGCAGAAATCTATGGTGTCAGAGTTTTGGCATGCATGCCATAACTAATTTTCCATGTTTGCACTCAAAATATCTCAAAACTTTATCATTTAAAATAAAAGTAACTTTCAACTGATGTAAAGTAGATACCAGTGATCGATCTACTATATTTATCTCAGAAAAAAATCAGAAATTCAAAACCATCGGACTATGCAACTTTAAAGTTGGAACAAGGGTGAGCGACAGATCGGTAATTATCGAGACGAGTGTTTAAACAGCGTCATCGCTGGTCCTAACACTACCATGCCCCAGGGTGCACCGCGCGGCGCACCCGAGCGAGGCTCGGGTTCCCACCAGCGTAAATACTGGGCACTGCCTGGTGGCAGCCTGGTACATCCGCACCACCCATGGGGAACCTGTACAGACTGTGTGTGTATATATATATACATATTTATATATATATATATGTATATATATATATATATGAGTCAGGATCACGAAAAGAGGTCAATTGGGGAAAGTTGTCGGCGTCGAGCATGGATGTCGGCGTCGATCGGTATAATAATAATTTAGCATTGACAGAGGTGTTGGAAAGTCCTTAAATTTATCCTGAATGTGAAGGTCGAGAAAATACAACAACCTTATTTGTTTCTAGGATAATTTAATATGAAACAAAGAAATGCACTACACTTTTAAGAATTGTGATGCCAACATCTTCAAGTGACCACCAATTGGCCCATTTTCTTGAGGCTGACTCATATATATATATATGCTGTATAAGCCCTTATACGAGTATAATAAGGCCGGAAGCGTCCATCCTCTCCCTAGCCTATCTACTACTCCCCCTCCCAGTCATCTACTGGTTGGGCCTGCTTAACCTACAACTACCATCCTGCTCTCACTCATGTCCGTTGGGGGGCGCCACATCTGCGCACGCACCGCTCCCCCCCCCTACATGCACTCACTGTACAGCTGGATTTTTCTTTATATATATATAGACATATATATGTATATATGTATATATATTTAAATGAACGTGGACGCCTGCCTGGAGTAAAAGGACTTTTTATTAAAGTCCAACACTATACATATTAATCAAACAATTGAAGGAAAACAATTCAATAAAAGTCAAATTAAATATGTAGAAAGCAAAGTGCGCACGTGCCGCCGATGTCGCCGGTCTGCGCGAATGTCGTGTGTGCATCACTGTCAGAGTTAATTAACGCCTAGCTGCCACCTGGCGTGGAGTGTTGTGCGCCGGCCCGCGGTGTATGAGTTTGAGGCCCATCCACCCAGCTTGAGGCTGTTGGCTTCCAGTATGCCTGTGTTGAACAGTGCGCAGCTGCCTCCACACCGGAAGCTGTGTATGGCATAGTCCACTGGCGCGTATCCGGTGCACAGGAGGGTGCCCCTGATAACCACTCAGAACAGTGGGCGGTGAGGGCGCCGCCACGCGCACAGGCTCCCCCGACATTGAGGAGGGGGCCCCGTGGGTCAGCTTTCGGGGAGAGGCGGCAGGAGTTGTAGATGGCTTGAGGAGGGCTGAGGGGGTGCACGGTCATCCGCGGTAATGGGATGATGCGCACCGGCCTACGGTATTGATTGTTCTTCGACTAACGGATGGTGAGGTTGATGCCCGACGGGGCGAAACTAGCGTCCATCTGGCGCAAATGCCGGGTAGGATTAAACTCTCCGGCGGCGGTGGTCATCAGGTTGGAATGGCGGAGGAGGCCGTGGAACATGCCCAACACAGCCGCCCACACGGCATGGGTGAGTTTGTGGGGGTCAATACCGCGCAGTATCGCATGCAGCATTGCGGCCATTATGGGGGCCGTCCGGTGGGTGAAATCACCGCGCTTGTGCCAAATACCGCGGAGGGTGATGGTGAGGCGGTAATTGTCTGTCATGGGGTTGGGTAAGCCCCACTCCAGGTGTAGGATGCACACTATGTTCATGTACTGCCTCAATGAGGCATACCACATGCGGCGCGCCAGGTGCATGATGCAGCGGCAGAGGAGGGTGGTGGACGAGGGTACGGGTGGGCAGCCCACTGCGGCACAGAAGCAGATGTAAGCCTTGCGGTGTGAGGCATAGGCCCTGATGGTGTTGGGGGAATGCGCCCCGCGCTGGTAGTGTGCCACTTCCCGGACAACTGGACGGCTGCTGTGTTGTCCATGTTAACGTGGCGCGTGCAGGGTGTCAACTGAGTCTGGTGGCCTGGTGGGGGTGGGGGGCGTGGCACTCGTCCATGAGTGTGTGCGCGAGTGCGGTGAGGAGGTGCCCGGCCCACCGTACATCATGAGTCGGCTCACTGTGTCGGCCTCCACTTTGCACATGCCAGGATAGTAGACTACACACAATCTGAAGTTGTTGATGACAGAGGTGTAATATATCTGGCGGGGGTATTCCATCACCAGGGAGTCTTTCGCCGTACCGCGATTAATGATGGCGGCCACGGCCTGGTTGTCGGTATGCACTTACACCTTTTTGTTCCTCCAGGTGTGTGCCCAGAGGTGCGCCACTGGCACCAGGGTGAGCACCTCCTTGTAGTCAACGCCGCCCGCTGGGAGGCGGGTGGGGCGGGCGGGGCGGAGCCTGGGTGTAGCGGGGCAGACCGGGGGCGGGTTGCCTCGCCCAGAGGTGCGCCAGTGGCACCAGGGTGAGCACCTCCTTGTAGTTGATGGAGAGCTGGTCGGTATTCGGCCACTCTCCGAACACCACCCAGAACCAGGTGCCATTGTGGTACCCCCACCCCCACCCTGCAGGCAGGCGTTGGTGGATATGGGGGTGGCGGGGGCGGCATCAAGTTTGCGCGTGCGCCCATTGTGCTCGTGCGCAAAGAGCTCTCATCAAGGCAGATCATCGTGAATGGCGGCATTGACGCAGGTGCGGTGGGCGGCGCGGTTGAGGGTGCCTATTACATCCATGAGGCGGCAGAGGTGGGTGCGCCCCTTCGTATATGACCTGGGCGGTCCAGTTGAGCTTGCCCCATATGGACTGGAGCTCCCGCTTGGTGAGGCTGCAGCGTGCCACAGCTGCGTTGGCCTCAGCTATGAGGGCTGTTAGCTTCGCTGGTGGGAGGCTGAGGGTACACACCATAGTGTCGATGCTGACACCAAGGAAGGTTATGCGGGTGCTGGGCCCCACCAGTTTGCTGTAATTGATGGCAAACCCCAGCTCGTGCAGGAGCGCCATGAGCTCATTCATGATGCGGTGGCATGTGGTGAGCTTGGGGTGGGTGACGAAAAAATTGTCGCAGTAGACCGACATGTCTCCCCAACCTCGCGTGCGCATGATCCCGATGGCTGCCTGCATAAGCTGGTTGAAAACTATTGTACTCATCCGCGTGCCGAACATTAGCCGGGTATCATAGATGTTTGTTGGGGCGCTGTCGCCCGTGAAGGTCCACTGCAGGCCCGAATGCGTAAATCCTCCAGGTGGATGCGGACACTCGGGTATGCACTGGAGAGATCCACCTTCCCCATGTAACCCCCACGGGTGGACTACGGCAGTGGCTTGCTCTGCCGTAGAGCAGCTGTAGCTGGGGCCCTTGGCATAGTCGTTTATGGCACCACCCAAAGCCACGAGGCATCGTGGATGAGGCGGATCTGACTGGATTCTTTGAGTATCGCCCCCAGGGCACTGGTTATGCGGGCCAGTGTGGCACACTTGCGGTACCACCCGTTGTCGAGCTCTGACAGTATCTGGCCCTCGACTGCTCGGTGGAGGTTGGGGCGGGTTGCCGAGGGATGGTTTGGTTGGAAGGCAGAGGTGGGCTACGGGGTCGCAGTGGTGATGCGGAAACCGTCGCACACACCAGTGACATTCTCCGCGCACGCCCTAGTCTTTCTTGGGGTGTTCATATTTACACAGGGTGGAGGGGCACTTGCTCGTGTTCACAAAGAGGCGACAGATGGTCTTGTCGCCCATGCCGGTACTCCCGGCATCAGGGAGCCCCCCCTGTTGTACTGCTGGGCACCACCAGTGGCGCCCCCGGTCTGGGCACTGCGCCCCTTAGCGGCAGGGGTGGAGCGCTGCCTGGGGATGAGCAGCTGCATCTCCAGGTAAGTCATAAGTATGCCCCAGGCGGTACTGTGCTCGGCTTGTACCTCATGATATTGGGTGTAGTATTCTATTATAGATTGCCACTCGAACCGCATGGCCAAGTTGTGGATGCTCGTGGTGTAGGCCAGGTAGTACTTCACGTCCTCCATGTAGTACTTCACGTCCTCCCTAGCCACGTCCCCTAGCTGGAGCAGGTGTGCGAAGAGGCACTGGACAGCCTCTCTCATGAATTACGCCATCCCCGAGGGGGTCTCAATAAGCTGGAGGTACTCTTTGCACTTCTTTGCGGTGCCCTCGCGCACGGCAAGGGGCAGGTAGTCGATGATGCGGAGCGCCTTGCTCGTCTTGGCGCGTATCGTGAGGTTGTGGCACGGGTCGGGCCCCATGCCGTGCTGGCTGGCGTGGGCCGCTGGGGCAGGGGGGATGTACCCTGTTGCGACCGCTGGGCACACGGTAGGTTTGCCCTGGGCGCTGCCATCGTTCACGAGCACCCTGTCGGCTGCCGTTAATGCCGATAGCTGGTCGAAGGCCGTGCCCACCTCCAGTATAGCTTGACGCTCCTGGCACGCTTTGTCGGCATTGCGCTGGCGGTCGGCTGCTGTGGTGCGGTCGACTTTGGCAGGGGTGGGTTGGCTGTCCTCTCCACGCACCGGGCCCGCACCCTCCTGGAATGTCTGGTTCCCCATCGTGGTAAGTGCCGATGGAGGAGGGCACGCTGGCCACGCGTCATGTCGAGTGCCGTAAAATCTTCGTGGTTGATGGCTAGGAGGGCTGGTAGGCTGGTCAGCTCCTCCTGTGACATGGCGCCCGTGGTCTTCCGATTGAGGCCCGCTTGCGATGCCCAGTCGGGGAAATTAAAATCGTCGGAATCGCTGCCTTCAGCCATAGATGGGCCAACACAGTGCCGGGGGAGGCTGATATGTGGGTTAGCCGGAGCGGCCAGGTGGAGCAGCTCGGAGCGTGGTGAACCGGCGCGTGTGTGATGGCAAAAGCCAGCAGCAATTCAACACTTTTGCAGGCAGTTTTCATGAAATGTGACGAATAAGGAAATACTCGAATGGACGGGGCTGCCCTCTATGGAAGATCTTCTGATCAAAAGGAATCTCCGGTGGACTGGACACCTCATGAGGATGTCATCAGACAGGCTACCAAAGCAGATCCTCTACTCTCAACTGTCTTCTGGTTACAGAAAGAGAGGGCACCCTCGTCACCGGTTCAAGGATACCATCAAGAGAAACCTGAAGCTGAGAGACATTAAGACCGACTAATGAACATCACTCTCACAGCAGAGAGCTAAATGGAGAGCGGCAGTCAAGTAATGAAAGCAGTCTTTGTCGCATCGCAACCCACAGCATGATGATGATGATGATGATGATGGCTGACTTATGACTGTGTGCACTCATGGCGACTTTATAGTGCTGCCTCACTGGGAAATCTGGCCTCCAGAACCATGACCCGATATCCCACTCAGTCACATTATCCTGACACTGAGCTAACCAGTCCTTGCCCTATCCTATTAATGAGTTCCAGGCTAGGAAGTGGCAAATATCAATTTTATAAGTCATTGGTTTGACTCGACCTAGAACCGAACTCCCGATCTTTCGCACGCGAAGCCTGTGCTATACCTATTCGGCTACCGTGCCCTGTTATTAGGTCGGTGTCACAGCATCTGAGGCAGGCTTTGGCCAAGTTGATACAATTTGGGGAGGAGAAGCGTTCTTCGGGAATCTTTTCTTTTAAACCAAGAAAACAGGCGCAAAAGGGTTATTTTCATAGATATTCGCTAAACCAGATGGAATCATCGATTGAGTTGAGCACTCGCTTCCCATGTGGCAGATCGCAGAATTCGAACCCCTGTGTCTGGATAATTCAAACCCAGCGAGTCAAAGCGATCACTGTTCTTATACTTATCCTTATCTTAGCCTGATGCTCGGCATTTCTAAGATAGGTCAGGTAGTGGACGAATGAGGAAGACCAATTGTTTGTGATTGAAATTTCCCCTGTTTAATCAATGGATGTCAACAATGACAATCACAGGAGTTGTGTATATCAGGAAATTCCCACTTCTACTACAGAGGGTAATGTTAGAGGGTAGTGTTAGAGGGTAGTGTTAGGGGGCAGTGCTAGGGGACAGTGCTAGAGCAGTGTTAGAGGGAAGTGTTAGGGGCAGTTTTAGAGGGCAGAGTTGGGCTCGGTGAGAAACAGTGAGAGGGCGCTTAGATAAAAGATTCACCCCATACGGCAGTAGCCTCAGGAGGGGTGAAGAACAACCCTATATAAAAGCTGGAGACAAAAACTACATGCTGGTAAATGAAAGGAGCAGATACTTTCTTAATTTAAGAAGCAGAATCTATTCTTCACATCGATCTTAATATTTACCCATTACTTTGATTTGAAAAATATAATAAAACATGTAGTTTAATAGACTTTAAAAGTGAAATGGATGGCATTGTTTGGTCGTCATGTTGTCTTTTTGCATTCTTTCCCATTTCACCATTTGATACTGGATGGAACCAGGAATTCCACTTCCACACTAAAGCAATTTTCACCCGCATTTAGACTATGTTGTCATTAACCCCCACTGCAAGTAGCGGGTGAATCTTCTATCCAGATGGCGCTGTGACTTTTGGCTGCAGCCGCGGTTTGAAGCTGAGTGAATCCTGCCTCACCGTCGCCACTCACCCGGAACGAGCATCAGTAATCCGCAGTGAGGCGTGTCGGGGACACCCACTCATAGTCACCCTGCCCCCTGCCGGCCCACCGCTGACCACCCCTCACACACCCGGCTCACCACACACCCCTCGCACACCACACACCCCTCGCACACCACACACCCCTCGCACACCACATATCACACATCAGGCAACACACACATCACACAACACACACCTCAGTCACACACCTTATGCACCACTCACACAACACACAACACACATACACCACAAACATACACAACACATACCTCACACACCACACGCATCACACAACACACACATCACACACCACACACAACATATCTCACACACCTTATACACTATTCACACAACACACATCACACATGTCACACCCCTCACACAAACCAAACACAGTGACCCACACCACACACACCTTGAACAACACACACCTCACACAATGCACACCTCACACAAACCAAGCACAACACAAACCTCACACCCAACACACACCTCACACCTCTCACACAACAGTCACACACCACACACACCTCACACACACCCCACACACCTCACACAACACACCTCACACAACACACACCTCACACAACACACGCCTCACACAACACACACCTCACACACCTTGCACACCACACACGCCTTGCACACCACACACGCCTTGCACACCACACACTCCTCACACAACACACATCACACACCTCACATACACCTCACACACACTTCACACACCTTACACACCACACACCTCACACACCACACACACACCTTACACACTACACACAACACACACCTCACACACCTTGCACACCACACACGCCTTGCACACCACACACGCCTTGCACACCAACACACCACACACTCCTCACACAACACACATCACACACTTCACATACACCTCACACACACTTCACACACCTTACACACCACACACCTCACACACCTCACACACACCTTACACACTACACACAACACACACCTCACATACACACCACACACACCACATATCACACACCACACACACCTTACACACCACACACACCTTACACCACACGCATCACACATCACACATACACTCCACACACCTCACACACACCTCAAACACACCACACACAACCCGCGGGCTGCAGACAAGGCGCTCTCGTTTACATGGATTAGTGAACTTAATGAGCCCCTTGTCACGTGTGTCCGTGTGTGTGGACGTGTGAATGGAGGCGTGTGTGGAGGTCTGTATGGAGGTGTGTGGTGCTGGTGTGTGGATATGTGTGGGGCTTGGGATGTGTGGAGGTGTGTGAAGGTGTATCTGTGTGGAGGTGGGTAGCAGTGAGTGTGTGGATGGACGTGTGTATGTGTAAGGGTCGGGATGTGTGTGTATGTGTGTGACAAAGTCAAGGTCCATACGAGGCCTTGAAAGTCTTGAACTTCATTTCCCCCCATTTGAAGGCCTTGAATTTAACCTATTTTGGGTAATTAGTCTTGAAAAGCCTTGAATTCTAATAAACTGTCCCCACTGATCTAAATTGATTTCCTATCAAAAACAGCCTTCACAAGCCTTGGAATAGCCTTGAATTCCATATCTTCAAATTGTGTACCCCTTGAAGTGTGTATAAACTCCACAGGGCTGGCAACACTGCCCACTTGTCCTTCAACCAACAGCTACCCCTCCTCACCCCAACAGGGTCGGGTACTTATATACAGAACCCCACCGCTACTATCACCACTCCACCGGGGGCACCTACCAGATATAAATGTCCCACCCACCCGCCTTTCCCAACAATGACTACATGGCTGTTTAATACCAAGACTTCCCATGTTACATATGTAAACATCAACTTGCCGATTTAGTAAGTCAAGTTACCCGAATAACCCGCACCTCTAATTCTACCTCCGGTGTATGAGTTGGTCCAATGACAAAGAATGAAGTGTGAATCATTGGTAAGCCACGGCCTCTGTCTGCAGCTGCGCAGTCCGGTTCTCTCCTCTGTCTCTTTCAGCATCTCCCAGGGCCATTACCGCCCACCCCCACCCACACCCACATCCACCCTCATCCCGACTCACACTCACCCCCACCCACATCCAGCTACACCCAAACCCACATCATCACCCGCACCCCCACCCATCACTTCAGTGTTGGTTGGTTGTTGGAGTTTTACGTCCTGGCAACATCTAAGGTCATATCAGGACATGTACCGACTTGTTACAGTGCACACTCGTGGTGACTTCATAGTGCTGCCCCACTGGGAAATCAGGCCACCGGCACCATGACCCGATATCCCACACTGTCACATTATCCTGACACTGAGCTAACGAGTCCTTGCCCTATCCTTTTACTGCCGAGCACCAGGCAAGGTAACAACAAGTATCAATTTGAAATTCATTGGTTTGACTCGAACCAAACTCCCGACTTTCCGCACGCACGGCCCACCCTCTACCGATTAGGCGACCGCGCCCGGTTCCCTTCAGTGTAGCTACATCGCCTGTAGGGTTGTCAGTGCCCATGCAGCCACCCCACCCACCTCTCCCCCACCCCACGACCCGGCATGCCCCAGTGGTCAGATTTACTCGCAGACAAAGCTGAGTGCCAAGTCACGTGACCCATTGTCTCCCGGCGTGGATGACAAAGGCCGCCACACACTAACCGACTTTCGGCTTCGTGACGAAGCGGGTTAGTTCATGGACTGGTGTCCGAGTTGTTGCCCCCTGTAAGTCATCAAATGTCAGACGGAGGCTAAGAGCAATATTCCATAGGCCCCCTGAAGGTCATCAAAGGTCAGACGGAGACTTAGAGCAACATTCCATAGCCCCCCCGGAAGGTCATCAAAGATCAGACGGAGGCTTAGAGCTACATTCAATAGGCCCCCTCCCCTGTAGGTCATCAAAGGTCAGACGGAGGCTTAGGGCAATATCCCATAGGCCCCCTGAAGGTCATCAAAGGTCAGACAGAGACTTAGAGCAACATTCCATAGGCCCACTGAAGGTCATCAAAGATCAGACGGAGGCTTAGACCTACATTCCATAGGCCCCCTGGAGGTCATCAAAGGTCAGACGGAGGCTAAGGGCACCACTCCATAGGCCCTCATGAACAAGGCTCGGCATGTACAATATGAGACATGCGTATTCAGCATCTGACTGTCATGTTCCATAGACACAGCATCCGACTGTCACATTCCATAGACACAGCATCCGACTGTCACATTTATTAGACACAATACCCGACTGTCACATTCCATTGGCATAGCATCCGACTGTCATGTTCGATAGCCACCGCATACAACTGTCACATTCAATAGACACATCGTCTGGCTGTCACATTCCATAGACACAATACCCGACTGTCATGTTCCATTGACATAGCATCCGACTGTCACGTTCCATTGGCACAGCATCCGACTGTCACATTCCAGAGTCACATCATCTGACTGTGACATTCCATACACACATCATCCAGCTGTCACGTTCCATAGACACAACATCCAACTGTCACATTCCATAGGCACATCATCCGACTGTCACCTTCCATAGACACATCATCCGACTGTCAGGTTCCGTAGACACATCATTCAACTGTCACATTCAATAGACACATCATCTGCCTGTCACATTCCATAGACACAGCATCCGACAATCATGTTCCATAGACACAACATGCGACTGTGATTTGTATATCTGCCACATGTACATCACTAGATGGCGGTATGGTTGAGGCGTCTCTGCAACTGAGGGAGATATTGCGCCTAGAGCGGACTTTGAACCCACACTCTCTTCGCTTCTCTGAACTCTTCCCCTGCCCCTCCTCCCCTCTCCTCCCCCCCCCCCCCTTGGTCCCCCACCTCCCACCTACACTGTTCTGGGCTAGTTGCCTGACCCTCCGCCTACCTAAGCCCTTACTGTCAGTACCTACTCGCAGCTACCTGTCTGTGGTGTTTCCCCTGGCGTGGTGGATGTAGTGCCTGCCCCCAAACCCTACTCGCCTGGGCTACTTCCACCAACTCATTTCTGAAAGGGCTTCAGTTTGGACCAAATAGATTTAACCCATATAATGAATTACACCCAACTTAGGAACCAGGACCTCACAGACTCACCGCTATTTTGATCTTTATGCATGTCATATACTGTATACCATATACCATATGCGATTTATCATATACCAAAGTAAAGTAAAGCTTGTTATATTTAACGATGCCTCTAGAGCACATTGATTTTTGTATTGGCTATTGGACGGCAAGCATATGGTCATTCTGACATATTTGTTTGGAGGAACCCCGCTGTGACCACATAGGCTACTCTTTCCGATAAGCAGCAATGCGTCTTTTATATGCACTTTCCCACAGACAGGGCAGCACATACCACAGTCTTTGATGAACCAGTTGTGGATCATATACCATCTACTACTATTACTAGTATGACATATACTAGTGATAATACCTATACCATGTGCCACATAGCATATATACCACATAACATATACCATATACTACATACCATATGTCACATATCATATGCTTATATTGCTATGTAATATATCATATCCTACACCATATACCATATACCACATTTCCCCGTGCCACGTGTCGTGTGTCATGCATCACACACCACGCACCACACACATACACACCATACACCACACCTTATATATCATATATCTGACCAGTATAAAATTGTTTTATTGTAATAAGGGACATCTGCATATAGCCTATAAATCTGAAGGTGAATCAGTGTAAGAATCTATGGTAACTAGCATGTTTATAAAAAACCACTAAATTTGGAACTAAACAAAGACAAGCTGTATCGCCTACATCCACTTTGAACCCCCCATCCATATCCACACTGCCTCCCTCTCCCCGTATCCCCTCACCCCTCCTCCCCTCCCCTGTCCCCTCCGCCTCCCTCCTCCTCCGCTTCACCTCCTCCCCTGCACTGATGCTTAAACACATTTGATTAAACTGCATAGATTTGATGGCCTTGCATCAACAATTTTACAATGCAAGTACCATGCTTGATCTTTCGACTAGTGTACAACAAGAAGTGATCCTAGCTTTCTTGAAGGCGGCAGGACTATACTGCCTTGTATGGTTCATTAAAACAATTTTCACCAATTTATCTAGAATTGTACCTGGCTTCAAATTTGTTGTCATCATAATTGTGAGTCTTTGACTTAAAAAGTATCTCTAGACACATAGTGATTATGTGCTTTTGCATTCTCTGTAAAAGCGACGGCCTGATAATAATATGACAGATAAAGTTTGAACAATTCTCGCAGTGATTATGGCCTTTGCTGCCGACACGGCGTTAAGCAATCACCACTAACTAACTCTTCCCCTGCCCCTCCTCCCCTCTCCTTCCCCTCCCCCCCTCCCCTGCTCCCCCACCTCACACCTACAGCCCTGGTCCGGTGGCTGGTTCCGCCGCTGGTTCCTCGCGTTGATCCGCGATGGCCGACTTGGTGAGTGCCTCACCAGGTGGCGCCCCGAGCGTCCCTCGGTCCATGCGGAGTGGCAATATTTATAATTCACCGCGGGCCTGCTGTACTGGATAAAGCCCGCCACGGGGTCTCCTGGTCCCCGAGCACCTTTTGATATGGGTTAGTCCGGTCCCCAGGCCTGCCTTGCTGTAATATTAATCTTGTTCCCAAGCCTACCTAGCTGTAGGGTTAAGGGCGCATTCCTTACACGCGTTATGCGGTATGCGAATGCGACAAAAAATCGAAACGCCTTGAAACCTATGAGCTACATTCCTTAAATGCGGTATGCGAATGCGAATGCGAATGCGTTTTTCCGATCGGTACATGTAGTGATCGGTGCGGCATGCGGTATGCGTCAAGCTGGGTGCGAATAGAAACCTGAGTCTGATGTGTCCATTAGTTTAACACCAGGAGAGGCGACTGAGCATTACAGAACGGTCTCACACAGGGGTGAGGAGGGGAAACACATGGTGAGCTGGGCACCCGGGAGACATAAGGTTAGGGGAAAGCTATAAATGCTACCATATGCACAAAAATATGAATACTTATCTATAATTTGGTTATAATAAAGGTAGGAACCCCCATGTGACGTACAAAAAGGTACATAGATATAAATGCAATATTTGGTGATATACAGAGCAGTATGGAGAATAATTGTTTATTTTTATTTTTTAAATATAGCGTGTAAGGAATGCCCGCTTTAACCTGGTTCTCAGACCCTTCCAAGTATGTGTTAGTCCGGTTCCCTGGCCTTCCTTGTTATTGGGCTAACCTGTTTCCCAGCCTCTAGCCTAGTTCTCATGCCATTATTTATATGGGTTAGTTTGGTTCTCAGGCCGTTCTTGATATGAGTTAGTCTGGTTCGTGGTGCCTTCTTGATATGAGATACTCTGGTTCCTGGTGCTGCTTGCTATGTCTTAGCTTGGTTCCCAGGGCCTTCTAGATATGGCTTAGCCTAGTTCCCAGGCCAGTTGTGATTATCGGTTAGCCTGGTTCTGAGGCCATTCCTGATATGAGCTAGCCTGGCTCCCGAGCCGTTCTTGATATGGATTAGCCTGGTTCCCGGACCATTGTTGTTTGGGTGAGCCTAGTTTCTAGGTGCTTCTTGATATGGGTTAGTTTGGTTCCTATGCCCTTCTTGATTTGAGTTAGCCTGGTTCCCAGGCTCTTTCCGTTATGGGTTAACCTGGTCCCCATGTGGATTCATGGTAACTTTATAGTGCTGCCCCACTGGGAAATCAGGCTGCTGGCACCATGACCTGATTATCCCATGTCACATTATCCTAACATTGAGCTAACCAGTCCATGTCCTATCCTAATAATGTTGAGCACCAAGCGAGGAAGCGACAAGTATCAATTTTATAAGTCATTGTTTTGACTCGACTGGGAACCGATCTTCCGCATGCGAGGCCCGCGCTCTACCGATTCAGCCACCATGCACAGTTGCTTTTTCTCGGAATGGGTACCAGTCTGTTACATTACAGATGGGGACCAGTCTAGCCTCCAGGTTTCAATCACAACAGGAAATCAGGAAATGAATCAGCCTCGCTTTCTGTTGCATAACCATTATCTATTAATTCCACTCTTTGAAGAAACCCTTCCAACTCACCAACAGCAAACAGGAAAGGTGCACAGTGTGCATCAAAGGCCGCCAAACACTACGTGACAATGTGCCTGTTTCCTTTGATTTTCTTATTGGGGTTTTACATTCTACCAACATCTAAGGACATAGCAGGATATATACTGATTTGTGGCAGTACACATTAATCGCGACTTCACATTGCTGCTTCACTGGGATACCATGACCATGACTCGATATCGCACTCAGTCACATTATCCTGACACTGAAACGACCCGTCCGTGCCCGGTTTTAGTAAGGCTGAGCACAAGGCAAGGTAGCGACAAGTTTTGAATTAGTCAGTAAGTCTTTAATTGGCTCAGCCAATGCCTGAAGCCGCAACCTTCCACAGAGGAAGTGCATTCTGCCATGTCGGTCTTCCCATCCAGTGCCTTCAGCCCGACTGACCAGTGAAGCGGAAGTGCGCTACAGCGTCCAGGACAATAGTGTGATGATGAAAGTAACTGGGATATGAGGAAACGTCCTGTTTTGGGGGATCTGAACTTAGAACCATTCCCGATCCCCGAGTAAAGACAAATTATTGCAGGATGTGCGATTGCTTTAATTCTAACGACGAAGCAAGAGGAATCTTTTGCTAACCATTCCTACGAAAATAATTTCTCTTTTGTAACAAAGCAAATGTTGCAGATGAAAAGCACATTCTTAAATAAAATATTGTCTTTACTAATTTAAGCAACCCAATTCATAGTAAATAATTTAAATTCATATTTAGGGGCCCTAAAACGTCAATAATTCCACGGAACACCCTCCCCCCCCCCCCATCCTTGCTAACCGTTATAATATTAATAACATCAAATCATTGGTAAGCCAGGACCTCCGTGAGGGCTGTTAGTGCGTCCCACAACCCCCTCTCCTTCCCTATTGTCGCCCACGTGGCGCGCCCACACCACGTGACCAGTTGGATGCCGCCTGGTCCTGTCCAATGGACAGATAATTAAAACTAAGTCCTTAAATATTGACGTGACAGACCCCCTCCTCCTCCAACCATCCAAATCCACGCACACCCGTCTCAGCTCCGTCATAGACGAACCAGGGTCTGCTTCAGAACGAGGCCACGCCGAACCACATCACATAACCAGTCACACCCAGTCACACCCAGTCACATTGGATGACACAGTCACATCTAGTCACACCCAGTCACATCTGATGACACCCAGTCACATCGAGTCACACCGAGTCACATTGGATGACAGTCACATCTAGTCACACCCAATCACATCCGATGACACCCAATCACACACAGTCACACACAGTCATGCACAGGGGAGGAGAAGAGGAGTGGATGAGGGAAGGAGAGGAAGCGTAGTGGATGAGCGATGGGGGGACTGACGGAGTGGGGGGGGGGGGGGGGGAAGAGGGGAGGAGAGGAAGAAAAAGGAGAGGGGAGGAGGAGTGGAGGGAAGCAGACTAGGAGGGAAGGAGGAGTGGAGGAGAGGAGGGGAGAAGAAAAGGAGGAGTGGATGGGTGCAGAGGAAGGGGGAGGAGGGGAGAAGAGAAGGGAGGAGGAGAGGAAGGGGGGAGGAGTGGATGGGAACAGAGGAAAGGGAGGAGGGGAGACGGAGAGGAGAAAGGGAGGGGAGGATGAGAGGAAGGAAGAGGAAGGGAGAGGAGGGGGAGGAAGGGAGAAGGAGAAGAGAAAAGGAGGGGGAGCAGGAGAGAAGAGAGGAGTGGAGGGAAGGAGAAGAGGAGGGGAGGAACGGAAGAGGGAAGGAGGGGTGGAGGAGAGGGTGAGGAGGAGAGGTGGGGTGGAGGCGAGGAGGAGAGGGGGGGGGGAGGAAAGGAGGGGAGAAGGAGAGGTGGGTGCTGAGGGTGGACGAGAGGTGTGAGAAAGCCCTGCTTTGCATATCGGTCAAATTGAAATATGACCAGAACTTTGTTAAAGGTCCTAGGTGATGATTTTGAGGGTGAGAGGGAGGGGCGAGAGGGGAAGGCCGGGCGGGGTTGTGAGGGAGAGCGTGGGTAGGGTGAGAGGGGGAGCGTGGATGGGGGTGAGAGGGGGAGCGTGGATGGGGGTGAGAGGTTGAGGGAGGGTGAGGGTGAAGGTGAGAGGGGGTGGGGGTGAGAGGGGGTGGGGGTGAGAGGGGTGGGGGTGAGAGGGGGTGAAGGTGAGAGGGGTGGGGGTGAGAGGGGTGGGGGTGAGAGGTTGAGGGTGGGTGAGGGTGAAGGTGGGGGTGAGAGGGGGTGGGGGTGAGAGGGGGTGAAGGTGAGAGGGGTGGGGGTGAGAGGGGGAGGTGGGGGAGAGGGGAGGGGGGAGCGGTGCGGGGGTGCTGCCACCTAGTGACGGCGTGAGGTGTGACGGAGACGGTGGCGGCTGGGGCTTGGTGTGAGGCGTGGTGCCCCCGGGTGGGCTTGGTGTCCCCTGCTGGGCGTGGCGGTGGCGGCGTGGTGGGGATGGGTGTTGCTTTAATTAAAGCTGCCTCGGCTTCAGCCGGCTACCAGCTCAGTGCTTATCACCAGTGTTAATCACACCGGGCCCACGTGGGCTCTCCGGGGGCCCACCTGCATATCCCACCTGCAGCGTGGGTTTAAAGTTGCATAGTCCGATGGTTTTGAATTTCTGTATTTTTTCTGAGATACATATATTAGATCAATCACTAGTAATCTACTTTACATTAGTTCAAAGTTACTTTTATATTAAATGGTAAACTTTTGAGATATTTTGAGTGCAAACATGGAAAATTAGTTTTGGCAAGCTTGCCAAAACTCTGGCACCATAGACTTCTGCAGTAACAGGTTCTGTGAAATTGACTCAGTATTGCCTTCTATGGAGAAACGAATGCTTAATAAGTGCATCAGTATCTAAGATAGATATGTAAAATCAAATCTAGATATTTGGTTTGGTTTTGAAAATTTGATATTTCATCGGACTATGCAGCTTTAATCTCCGTGTTGCATTAGGGGTACAGGTCAGCAAAAAGGTTTTCAAAAGGCGATGACTTTTAATAACTATATAGGTCACTTCAAGGTTGCATCATCCGATGATTTTGAGTCGGTTTGTTCATGTTAATCTCGATTACCTTAGTTTGGAGTAACTTTGATTACATTAATTTGGAGTCATTTTGATCACGTTAATTTGGAGTAACTCTGATTACCTTAATTAGGAGTAACTTTGGAGTAACTAAAATTGCTAAATTTGGAGATCTATGAAGTGAAAATATGCCAAATACAGTAAAACTTCTCTAACCGACCACCTCCACAGATCGACCACTCCCCTATATCGATCGCTTTATTTGGTCCCAACAATACCATTGTAACCATATTGTAACTCCCTAAGTGGACCACCTCCCTAAATGGCCGACTTTAAGTGGTATTAGAGAGGTTTTACTGTATATTGTAGTTAGTGCTGGAGATCATAGGCTTGTCTGATTTGTAGCATTTCAAGATTCTATTAAATTAATTTATTTTCATGTCAGGCAACAATAAATGTTTACTGGGTGCACCAGTATCTAAATAACGCTAATCCAAACGTTAGTCACGGACTCATAGAAAGATGGTGGACTGCATTAACAAGAATATGACATGGTTTCTCTACAAACCAAGATCACCAATTATTGACTACGATGCCCAAATATATAGCCGATTCATCGAACAAGAAGGTCAGTTATGTCAGGCGGAAAGCTGAACACTCAGAACAATATTCAAAGGTAGGATATGAGTCACAAGAAATGCGCGAAAGGACAAAGATTGACCTATGTAAAATTAAAACAAATGGTTGCGTCAAACCAATGACTTAAACAGTTATACGATTGTTGAATTGCTGATAGCCCGACACATCTTAAATAGTTGAAAAACTAATTTAATCAGGGGCGCAGGATTTTTCAGGCACGGGTGGGGATGATCACCAATTCTTTTTTCTGTGGCCTTACTATTGCTGATGCACAAAAGAGCAAGGGATCAACAATACATAGATCAAAAGAACAGGATCACAAGGACGGGCTGCAACACCCTCCTCGGGTCCCAAGACGGGCTACCAGTAAATTAAAGCTGCATAGTCCGATGAAATATCAAATTTTCAAAACCAAACCAATTGACTAGATTTGATTTGACATATCTGACTTAGATACTGATGAACTTATTAAGCATTTGTTTCTGTGTAGAATGGAATACTGAGTCAATTTAACAGAACCTGTTACTGCAGAAGTCTATGGTGTCAGAGTTTTGGCAAGCATGCCAAAACTAATTTTCCTTGTTTTCACTCAAAATATCTCAAAAGTTTACCATTTAAAATGAAAGTAACTTTGAACTAATGTAAAGTAGATACTAGTGATCCATCTAATATATTTATCTCAGAAAAAATACAGAAATTCAAAACCATCAGACTATGCAACTTTAACCGAAGCACAGATCTCTGAGGGCGCCAGAATGTGGAACAGCCTGTCTCGTGGGATCAGAAGCTTGGCACTTATTTAGCCCTGTGGCAGAACACACCTCGCTGGTCAGTCCCAAACCCAAACTAATGACCACTGACAGTCAGGGAAAATAACTACACCGACCACCTCCACAGATCCACCACTCCCCTATATCTAGCGCCTTATTTGGGTCCCAACAATATCATTTTAACCATAATTTAACTCCCTAAACCGACCAGCTCCCTAAATGGACTACTTAAAGTCGGTCCTCATGTCGGTCGATTTAGAGATGTTTGACTGTACAGATAACCAAACAACTAACCAATTGTAGAACTAACAGTAGACTCACAGAGGGTGGGGAGGTGTTGGAGAATGCTTACAAAGTAGAAAGAATGGATCCATTTAAAGTCCAATCCATTTAAAGTCGGTCCCATGGTCGGTCGATTTAGAGAGGTTTTACTAGATAGTCTCAAATGGGCAGATCCATGGTCATTCCTGCTACCAACTACCCAAAGACACTAGAGTATTAATGCTAAATACAGTGTAATTACCAGAACACAGAATGATGCCAATGGGTTAATATACCTCAGAGAAACACTGCACGCAAGCTTTCTTGCTCCCTTTTCTCTCATAACCTTTCATTTCTCTCCGTTCTTCATATTCTCCTTCTTGCGACGGCAAACAACCAACATCCAAGACTTAGTATTAGTTCTATTTAATGATTCACTAATTGTACAAACTAACATCCAGATCACTTTACTTGTTACATTAAAAAAAAAAATTATATAAAAGTGTAAATAGTTATATGTGACCACGACAACACCTTTAACCCCTAGGTTGATACCGTGCTAAGGAGTTGTAATTCTAAATACTGCAGTGTATCATAGTGTGTATCCCTCGTCATTACATAAGCATATTCAGCACTTTACGGAGCGACCCAACCAGCCACGGTGTGACCCAACCAGCCACGGTTGAACTCGTTTGAGCTGTTTAAACTTGTTTCCTGTACAAAGGCTAGGGGACCAGGTTGGAAACTGAGCGATAATAGATGAAAACTCCTATGCCTCTGCCCAAGCAAATGAATGCCAGGGGACCAGGCTAGACCTCCACAGAGCTAGCAGTGTAGTAACATATTATTTGACTACAAACAACAAACAACAACATAGTTTATTGTTCAGACATTATCACATATTTATGTATCTTTTGCACAGATTAAATTGTTTGAAGTATATTTGAAATTGATCTACATTGATTTCTGTTTAAATCACACAATATCACTACTTAATGAATGGGAAACTCATCCTGCAAGGGTATGCTCAATATGACCCAGTGGTCAGCCGTTTTTCATCCTTTCGTCGCTGTGGACCCTTCTCCGTCATTATCCCTTGGAAACAAACATGACTGTTATGTATGTACTAAGACACGACACGCCGGGAGCCAGCGGTGTAAATAACTACCACTCATGGCTGGAAGACTAGCACTATTAGCACTATGGCACTGAGGAATGACACCCATATAAATAACACATCAAATTTAAATAATTAAATCCAGGCAAGCACCTCCGTTTAGAAAATGTTATCGTTTTATTGGATTGTGCAGCTTTAATTGGGTTTACGGTGGGTGTGGTCATACTTGAATGTGACAATAGTTTAATGTGTCAGGAACATTATTAAGGCATCTAACCAAATCAAATATTGCGTACAAAGTTGGCGTCACCTGCGCATGCGCAGGGAACCAGTGACAGAAGTTTCATTATCGCAGGTGATATTAATATCGCATTCGTGTTACTATTTATTCGAAGTATAAGCATTATACAAATATAAATGTACGGAAGGAATAGTTTATTTGTTGTTTGTTATATATTATTACTGTTGTATTTCGTTAATCCCGTTCCAACCCATTCCGCGCTGGTAATTTGCGGCGTTCCTAGTTGAACGGTGGCGACGTGTTACGGCGACACAGGTGCTAATGGGGCTGTCACACTACGACGACAAGGGCCTGACGACAGCCCAGCGACTTGGATTTTGTGAAAACCCGACGACATATGCAAATTCGGGCCAAGTTGGACGACAGTGCCGCGACAGTGCCGCGACAGACACCACTACACACACAGAGACACACACGAAGCAGTTTCCATGAGAAATATGAAGAATGGGACGGTGCAAACATGTAGGTTTATGCGGCGGACCTGTTAGGAAGCAGTTTCCATGAGAAATATGAAGAATGGGACGGTGCAAACATGTATGTTTATGCGGCGGACCTGTTAGGAAGCAGTCTCCATATGATATATGAAGAAATGGGACGGTACAAACATGTGTGTTAGACAGTGCAGACATGTAGCTTTATGCAGCGGACCTGTTAGGAAGCAGTCTCCATATGATATATGAAGAAATGGGACGGTACAAACATGTGTGTTAGACTATGCGGCGGACCTGTTAGGAAGCAGTCTTCATGAGAAATATGAAGAATGGGACGGTGCAAACATGTAGGTTTATGCAGCGGACCTGTTAGGAACCCAACGGCCAAATGGCCGCGGCGACAGCTTAACGATAGCTTAACGACAAAGACGACACCATATCGACAGCCGAACGACATCGTCTGTCGCCGGGTGTCGTCGAGGTTTTTCAACACGGCCAAAAACCCGACGACAACCCGGCGACAGTGGAGAAACTGGAGGTGTCGCGGAGGTGTCGCGGCGACACCCGAACGACAACATAACGACACCGTAGCGACAGCCGACGACAGCCGACGACAGAGCAAAGCGACAAGTCGTTGGGCTGTCGTCGGCCTTGTCGTCGTAGTGTGACTGCCGCATTAGACTGCCGGCGATTGCTTTCGTTCCTTGTTGAAAATTGTTGATGCCATAGACCTATTTCATATGCCGTCAGCATAGGTATTTAGGTCAGTGCGCGTTCTGCTTGCCTGCAGGACGACACACTGTCACACTGCAAACCCAATGGCTATGAGCAATCTTCATAAGAAAATGTGAAATATCTCTAAAACCACACCACATAGAAACAAACCGCTTGGAACACATATAGAAAACATATTCAACGATGATATTATATTAAATTTATAAGGTTAGGCTTCTGCATTTCTATTAATTTTGAATAAAATTGATGTTTAGATCTGTGCGTATCAGCAAACTTAATGCATTGTCAATGGCTGTGAGCAATCTTCATACAGAAAAAGTGAAATATCTCTAAAACCACACCACCTAGGAACAAATCGCTTGGAACACATATAGAAAACATGTTTAACAAACAGATTCTATTAAATTTATAAGGTTAGGGTTCTGTATTTCTATTAATTTTGAATAAAATTGATGTTTTGAACTGCACGCATCGGCAAACTCAATGCATTGTCAATGGCCGTGAGCAATCTTCATACAGAAAAGTGAAATATCTCTAAAACCACACCACCTTGAAACAACCCGCTTTGAACATATATAGAAAACATGTTTAACAAACAGATTATATTAAATTTATATGGTTAGGGTTCTGCATTTCTATTAATTTTGAATAAAATTGACGTTTTGCACTGCACATACCGGCAAACTCAATGGCAGTGTGCATTTGTTCTGCAGCCAAGCTGCGTGCGCATACACAATGTTTATGAGTCAGCCTCACGAAAATGGGCCAATTGGTGGTTTATTTAAGATGTTGGCGTCGCAATTCTTAAGTGTAGTGCATTTGTTTGTTGTTGTATTTTCTCTACCTTTACATTCAGGATAAATTTAAGGACTTTGCAGCACCTCTGTCAATGCTAAACTATAATTATGCCGTCCGACACCGACATCCAATGCTCGACGCCGACAACTTTAACAGATGTTGGTGTCGCAATTCTTAAAGTGTAGTGCATTTCTTTGTTTTATATTAAATTATCCTAGAAACAAATAAAGTTGTTGTATTTTCTCTACCTTTACATTCAGGAGAAAGAGGGAGTAAGAAGTTGTAGGGGAGAAGGAGAAGGAGGGAATGAAGAGGTGTGGGGAGAGAGGGAGGTGATAGGGAGGAGGAGAGAGGAGAAGGGGAGGGGTAGTTGGGAGGTGAAGAGGGGAAGTGGGGGGAGAAGAGGACGGGCAGTGGTGAGAAGAGCAGGGGAAGTGGGGAAGAGAAGAGAAGGGGAAGTGGGGAGAAGAGGAGGGGAAGTGGGGGAGAAGAGGAGGGGAAGTTGGGAGGAGAAGAGCAGGGGAAGTGGGGAAGAGAAGAGGAGGGGAAGTGGGGAGGAGAGGAGGGGAAGTGGGGAGGAGAAGAGGGGGGGGGGGGAAGTGGGGAGGAGAAGAGGGGAAGTGGGGGGAGAAGAGGACGGGCAGTGGTGAGAAGAGCAGGGGAAGTGGGGAAGAGAAGGGGAAGTGGGGAGAAGAGGAGGGGAAGTGGGGAGGGGAAGTGGGGAGAAGAGGAGGGGAAGTGGGGAGGGGAAGTGGGGAGAAGAGGAGGGGAAGTGGGGAGGAGAAGAGGGGAAGTGGGGAGAAGAGGTGGGGAGGGGAAGAGGAGGTGAAGTGGGGGAGGAGAAGGAGGGGAAGTAGGGAGGAGAAGAGGGGAAGTGGGGAGGAGAAGATGACGGGCTAGGGGAGAAGGGAGGATAAGAGGTTGGAGAGAGGTACAGGGGAGGGGAGAAAAGGGAAGGGTGTGGAGAGGAGGGGAGAATGAAAGGGAGTGATGGGGAGGAGGATGGGTGGGATGTAAGGGAGTGGATGATAGGGAGAAGAGGAGAGAACGACGGAGGAGAGGGGAGGGTTGTGGAGAGAAGCAGAGGAGGAGGGGTAGGGTGGAGAAGAGGAGAGAAGGAAGGTGGAGAGGAGCATGTGTGTGGAGGAGGAAGAGGGGTAGTGTGGAGAACAGGAGGGAGAGGAGAGGGTTGTGGAGAGAAGCAAGGGTGGGGGAAGGGGAAGAGGAGGAGGGTAGGGTGGAGAAGTGGAGAGAAGAGGTGGGGTGGGGGTAGGACAAAGTTGACACAAAGACAGTTTAATTAAAGTGAGCTACAAACGTCAGCATCTGTTACGTAATATCACCAGCTGCCGCTGGGTGGCGCCTTAATGACGTCACGTCGATATCCAGGTCAGTTTGATTAATTAGGTGACGTCATCAGACTCACGTGGTCACTGTCCTCCACACGTTAAGCAGTTATTGCCCTATAGCGGATTTTAGGCCCGAAGTATTGGGGTGGTGATAATGCCCGGTCCGACCACCAGGGGGCAGATGGCGCCACTGGTTGGGTGTGTAACTTATAACCTAACGGGTCAGCGCAGGCAAATTCCAACAAAGTCTACACGGGAATGCTTTTTTGTGTGTTTGTTATATTTTTATATTCACGTGGGCAGGACATTTAAACAAAACAATCTTTTTTTTAAATAACCAATATAATTACAGCAAGATAGGATTTAAAGTATTTTATGATTACATAGTTTAGTCATGTGTCCATTTTAATGTGGAAGGTCTTTTACATAAAATCAAAAAAAATCGTGTTGTTTTGCAGTACAGGCGCTCACTACAGGTACCAGCACAAAAAGACCCGGGCATTGGACTCATTTTGCACATGACCTTGTATTTTCAGGTTCACCTCGGGGTGTTCTATTTGAAATTCTGACGACACGGATGATTCGAATGGTCCGAACCGTCAAAATTGAATACGGCGTCTGTGTCAGTCTCGACCAATCATCAAGTGGGGTTGTGTTTGGTCCTGTGACATGCGCGAGCACATGCGCCTACCCGTGCTCCTGGAGTGGCCGTGAGTTGGCGTCGATGTTCTCCTCTTGCGTGTGGAGATGATTGGTCCAACAGTGCAGCATCACGTGATTACCTGGGAACGCTGACAGTAATTGGGCGATGTTCTTTTGTGGAGATTATCAGGCGCGGTGGCCTAATCGGCAGAGCGCGATCCTCGCGTGCGGAAGGTCGGGAGTTCCGGTCCCACTCGAGTCAAACGAGTAACTTATCAAATTGATACTTATCGCTTCCTAGCCAGGAGCTCTGCAATAATAGGATAGGGCAAGGACTGGTTAGCCCAGTGTCAGGATAATGTGACTGAGTGGGATATCAGGTCATGGTGCCGGTGGCCTGATGTCCCAGTGGGGCAGCACTATAAATTCACCATGAGCGCATACTGTCACAAGTTGGTACCTGTCCGGATATGACCTTAGATGTTGCCAGGACGTAAAACTCCAACAACCAACCAACAAACTTTTGTGGTGGTCGGCGGGAAACTGCGTGGCGAAGCCAGAGCTGCACTGCTGGACGTCATGTGAGTATGCGCATTGCCGTCTCCCTGCGCACGCGCATGCGCACTGGCAGACACGCGCATAGACATGGCGCTGTGCAGCTGTCAATAAACACAGTTTAATACAGCAACTATTTTGCGTTGAGTAAGACTAAGAAGGAAAAAGGATGGGGTGGTGTGAGTGGCACGGGTGTGGGGAGTGAAGGGGCATGACGGGGGAGGGGGGGGGGCTGCTGTTGGGAAGAGGTGTGGGGGTGGGGAATGGGTGTTGGGAGGGGAGGGGGTGTTGGGGTGGAGGAATAGCGAGTGGGTTGTAGCTGAGTGGGGTTTGTGGGAAAGTGTGCAAGGGAGTCGGTGTCGGAGAGTGGGTTTGGGGAGGAGATGACGGGGAGTTTTTTTTGCTTTTTGTTGTTGTTGAAGATTTATACTGCCTATCATGGATAAGTCTGAATAGACTTGTTTTCACCATTAGTCAGTTAGTTGATAGAAAGCCTGAGCCTACACTTTTACCGACCCAAGGTATTTTTAACCTCCCACACCACATAGACATGGTATGAGTAGTCTTCCTCATATATATTAACGAGCTAAACAACTGGCTAGAAATTGAAAACATCCAACTATATGCAGATGACATTGTGGTATATGCTGCAGGTAAAACAACCGAAGAAATAGAAACAAAACTGAATCTAACACTAACAAAACTAATCGAGTGGTGCCAACTAAATAGGATAACCATAAACAACAGCAAGTCAAAAACAGTACTATTTGGTACCAGGCTAACAAGTAACGAGAAAATAAAGTGTCTTCTGGGAAACACCGAACTAGAACAAGTAGACAACTACCGATATCTGGGAGTGGATCTAGACAGACACCTAAATTATGACCTCTGCATAACAAATACTATCAAAAAAGTAAACCATAAAATATGGCTACTGGCTAAACTGAGATACTACATGACTGAAAGCATGGCAATAAAAATATATAAAGGCATGATCCTCCCCTACTTTGACTATGGCGATGTAGTATACATGGGAGGAAATACAAAACTATTAAACAAACTACAGGTGCTACAAAATAGAGCCCTCAAAGTATGCCTTCAGGTGAACAAAAGATATCCCACAATCGAATTACACAAAAAATGCAATGCAACACTACTAACGAGTAGAAGGGAAACGCACCTCAAAATACTGGCACACCATTACACCACAAAACCAGGCTACACAGCAACCCCCCGTAGGGACACCAGGCAAATGGCAGCCCCAGTGCTACTGACAGCAATAAGTAACACCAAAATTTATGAGAGAAGTGTACTGGCCATGGCGGGACATGCCTGGAATAATCAACTGACACAACAACGGGCAATCGAAAGCATGGACCACTATAAAAGGTCCTTAAAGAAAACATAATACACACCCACCTACTGAAGAAACAATATCTCACCTGATCGTGGGCGCAGTCACTGCTTGCTGTGTTCTGGCACAAAAAGCAAAAGTCTGGCTAGAAAAGATGGTAGATATTACAAATACGGAAACTAGCCCCACTAAGTACTAAGGAATTCGAAATGACTATCACCATAGGGCGCAGTCCGTCTGGGTATTTGTACTGGCACAAACCAAAGCAGAACCAGGCAGGCCACGGTCATGTATCCGAATCACCCTGAAATACAAAATGGCTAACCATACAACACAGCCATCCCACCTAGTCGCAGTCCTGGGCCCGTATTCATGGGCTGGTGACAGGCTAGCCGTGGGCTACACACTAGCTCTGGGGTAGCTATCTGCGGGTTGGAGAAATAGGTCAAGTCGTATTCACCAATGTTGTAGCCGCCGCGGATAGCTAACCGTGAGTTTATTTATAAATTTGGGAATTCCCTCCAGTCGACAATATGAATAACGCCGCCAATGCGGCGTTGGCGTTAATATCGGTTCGAATTTAGGGTTAAATTGATAAGATTTCACTTATTGCGTATGTAATTCTGTCAAATATGATCGCATTGAATAGATTTGGGTATAATATATTGCCGCCGATTCGGCGGCGACGGCGGTGGCCATGTTTATTTGACGTTGGACAGTATGGATATCGACGTCACTGCGGCGGCGGCGATTTGTTTACTTTACACTCGTCGATTCGAAAATATTAATATCGCGGCAGTTACGGCATCAGCGTTAATCTCGCTTCGGATTTAGGGATAAATTGATAAAATTTCACTTATTGCGTATGTAATTCTGTTAAATATGATAGCATTTAATAGATTGAGACCCAGACACGCACACTAACCAGCGCGGCTTGCAGTTAACCCTGATTCGAAAACGGGGTAGCATAGCCTAGGTTACGCTCCGCGGTTAGCGCTGGCACCGGCTCATGAATGCGGATTTTCCAACTTTAGCTGGGTGGGATACCACTAGCCGCGGTTAAAGCCCTAACCCAAGCTCATGAATACGGGCCCTGAAGGGTCCAGGGGTGTTCTGGCACACTGGTGTACTATCTACGGACAGGGCATGGGTGAAAGGATGCTGTAACAAACCACAATGGGATGGGATCCTCTCCCACGGGCCTGTATGTCATCTGCATAGATGTACATAGTAGGCTAAGTTATCATATACAGGTTAGGAAAAAACTTGAAAATTTAAAAAAAACTAATATAGAAGCTACTAACACCCAACACCGCAAAGGTTGGCCCGAGAAAGATCAGGTAAAGACTCCTGAGTGCGGGACCAGACCAATCCAGTATCACAGCTGTCCAGCATTGAAAACAAGCACCCTCACGGGAGCTTATACGTTATGGGCAGAATAAAAGACTTGTCACACAAAAAAAAAAAATATGAGAGCAACCAGCCTTTGATGACGCTGTAAGTTATGCAATTAATCAATAGTTCCGTCCTCTAGTCGAGGGTTGGATGCAATGGTTCTCCACTTGTCCCGATGGTGTGCTGTTCTGATAGACTGTGAATAATTCAAGCCTGTCCACTGTGAAATATTTGTAAACCATGATGTTCTTGGTCTCCCTCTCCCTCTGCTGCCATTCACCTTCCCTTCCAACAATGTACGGTATATTGAACTCTGACGAATGATGTGGCCAAAATAAATAAGTTTCTTTCTCTGTATAGTGGCAAACAAGCGTTTCTTATTTTTAATTTTTCTGAGAACTTCTTTGTTGGTGATCTTCTTTGTCCATGATATTTTCATCATCCTTCGATAAGTCCAGATCTCAAATGCTGCTAAACGGTTGTACATTTTCTTAGAATGATGTGGCTCATCAGGGCACACTCTGACAAAGATGAGTAAGTGGCCAGTCACCTTGGAAAGGAAGGGGAACCTACCAAGTATTTACCCATAGTAAGCAATAAGTTATACACAGCAGTGGAAATCCAAATTGGTAGAGGTGGGGGCACAGGGAATCGAACCACCGACCTTCAGATTAGGAGTCCGACCTCGAAAAAAGTCAGACACTCTAACCACTCTGCCACAGAGAACACCACTGAAAGGGAGTTGGTGTGAGCGGGTTGTTGGTGTGGGCGTAAGGGGGTTGTTGGTGTGTGTGAGGAGGAGACGAGGGGCAGTTGGTGTGTGGAGGTTTTTGGTGTGTGTGTGTGATGAGGAGATAAGGGAGAGTTGGTGTGAGGGGGTTGTTGGTGTGTGTGTGAGTAGGAGATGAGGGAGAGTTGGTGTGTGGAGGTTGTTGGTGTGTGGTTGTGGGAGTTATTGGGAGTGGGTGCAACGCTGAGAGGTGTGCAAGCATCAGGTGTGGACGGCTGGCAGGAGGCCTGGTTTCATACCCCGGAGTTACCCAATTACAGCTGTTCACACCTGCAGGAGACGCCGTGGGAACATCGCACCCACCACCTCACAGGTGTGTAAAGTGTGTGTGGAGTATGTGTATGTAGTGTGTGTGAGTATAGGGAGTGTGTGTGAGTGGAGTGTGTGCAACGTGTGTGTGGAGAGTGTGTATGGTGTGGGTGGACAGTGCACCGTGTGTGTGTGGAGTGTGTATGGTGTGTCTATGGCGTGAGTGTGGAGTCTGTATGGTGAGAGTGTGGAGTGTGTATGGTGTGTATGTGTAGTGTATATGATGTGTGTGTGGATTGTGTATGATGTGTATGGAGTGTGTATGGTGTGTGTGGAGTGTGTGTGTATGGTTTTTGTGAAAGTGTGTGAGTGTGACTGTGACTGGAAGCTGTGGGGGAGAGTGTGTGCAGGTGTGTAATGTGTGTATGCAGAGCATGTGCATGGGGTGGGGGTGGAAGTGTGTGGGTGTGAGTGCAGGTGTATGTGTGATGTGGGGGTGGAGTATCTATGGAGTGTATGTTCAGTGTGTGTGCAGTGTGTCTATGGGACATATATGGGGTGTGTGTGGAGTGTGTGTGGTGTGTGCGGAGTGTATCTATGGAGTGTGTGTGTGGAGAGTGTGTGTGAGTGAGTGGAGACTGGGGGAAGAGTATGTGTAGGTATGTGTGATGTGTATGTGTGGAGTGTGTGTGGCGTGTGTGTATGGAGTGTGTGTGTGGAGACTGGGGGAGAGTGTGTGCATATGTGTGTGGAGTGTATGTAGAGTATGTGCATGGTGTGTGTCTGGAAGTGTGTGGGTGAGTGACTGGAGAGGTGTGTGTCAATGACCACACCTCCCCTCCCCCTCCCCCTCCTCCCTTTTCTACCCCCTCCTCCCTCTCCCCTCGCCTCCCTCCCCGGTTCCCCTCACCTCACCCCTCCCTTCCCTCTCCCCCTACACTACCCCTCCCCCCCTCTCCTCCCCCCCCCCCTCCCCGACACTCACACACACATACCCACACCTCTGCCTCTAACTTCCTCTATTAAAACAAACACAAAGCCAGACCCCACATGTGCCGTCTGTGTTTCCAGTATCTCTTGCCTTAGTTTTTATTTTCTCTACAACTTTGAAGTGATATCGTGTGTTACGGATGATGTCGCGCAAATGGCCGCGTGGGTGGGATGTCCGCTTCCCATGCGGGAAGCCGTGGGATCAATACCTGGCCGAGTCAAACAAGCAGCTTACATAATTGATGCATGTCACTAGCTTGCCGTTCGAAATTACTAGGGTACAGCAAGGACTTATTGACTCAATGCCAGGATAATGTGGCAGAGTGGGTCTCACAAGTCAGTACCCGTCCAGATTTTGCCTGAGGTGTTCCTAGGACGTAAAATTCCAATATATGAAACAATTTCTACTCAAAATGTCAAATTAAGAGAAGGCACTCCACAGTAGGAGTCATTGTCAGGCTCTCTACATTAAAACCATAATATAACTATGTACAACTTGGTTAATATAATTGAATGATTTATTTAGTGTGGGTGTCCACCACCAGGTCCGTCAGCTGCTGGTGTCACGGGATGTGTCTTCATCTGAATGTTTTTTTTTGTTTTTTGTTTGTAAATATAGTTTATTCATTGAATAAAGTGTTTTGTCAGCACCGTGTCACTGGTCTTCCAGCCATGTGACATTACAGTTATTTACAATATATGTATATTTAGTCTGATATTGTCAGCTCAAGTCAGCTGAAATAATAATATTAATCATTACAAGACTTACATCTGGTATAGTTTGACAATTCACTTATAAGATAGTAGTTATATGTTGTATACATACTTAGATACGTACATGTGTATTGTTTAGACTGTTACATTATGGAGTGGTTAGGTGCATACTTTCCCTTCACAGGTTTGTATGCCTGCTGTGTGGTGAATTGCATAATTCTCATGTTGTTGGAGATGGGATTGTGAGATGGAGTGTTAGTAAAATGGTTTGTTTATTCCATGAGATGGAGTGTGGTTAGCTTGTAGGGTTATGCTTAAAAAGGTTAATACCTGGGGATGGGGGGTTGACTACATGCAGTAGTTTGAGTAAGTAGGTTGTTAGTAATGATGGGATAAACTATGCTTGGAGGATTGTACATTTCAGTCATTTAGTAGTCTAGTACAGCCTTTATTAGTGTTTATGTTTATAGCAATACTACCAGACTGATGTCAATTTTCTGGAGTTGTTGGGCAAATAATTTGTACGGCGGATAACTTGGTTTGTTGGCAGCGGGTAAGGGAGCGCTGTGTGGTGGGGGAGTGGGTGTCCATAGGTGCTTATGATAGGTAGATAATTTAACATGGTGACCTCATCACTAGGCCTGTAGAAGGGCCTGATTGGCTTGGCGAATTCTTACCAGGTTCTTGAATTCTAGTTGTGTCTGTGCATGTCTAATTCTGACTGGGAGTTCATTCCATAATGTGCTGCCTTTGTAGATAGGGGCTCTTGTCAGTATATTTGTGAGTGGTTTAGGAACTTTGAGGAGTGTAGCATCCCCCTGCCTGGTAACTCTGGTGTATGGTCTATTTAGTTTTCATCCTTGGCTCTGATTAACATAAGAGATAGCAGATGTGCATCTCTCCTTTGGCTCAGGTATGTAATATTAGATCTAGTGTGCATTTCATTCACTGAGAGAACTTGCCCCTATATACTGTTCTAAGAGCGCAGTTTTTGGGTTCTCTGTAATTTATTTTCTTGTTGTTTTGTTAAAAGGCCATAGATTTGATCATTATAATCTATTATTGGCAGTATAGTTGCATTATACAGTATGAGTGCTGTGTTCTCACTCATGTAACATCTTATTTTTCTAAAGGTTGTCATTCTCATACCTAGAATTTGGTTCAGCCTCGATAGTTGCTGGTTCGCATTCAGTTTAGAGTCAAGTGTGGTTCCTAAGTATTTGAACAAGTTCACTTCTCTTAGCACTGCATTAGCTCTTTTTTTTGTGCTTGAGATTTTCTAGATTTTGTTCCAAATATCACATATTCAGATTTGTGTGTGCTTAGGGTAAGGTTGTTATCAGCACACCAAATATTGACTTTTCATAAAACCTTGTTTACTATAGTAGCTGCCAGAATAATGTTTTTATTGTGTACTGTGAGGACAGCATCATCCGCAAAAAGTCTGAAATTAGCACTGGCAGACAGCAATGGTAGGTCATTAATAAATATCAGAAAGAGGAGTGGTCCCAAAGTGGAACCTTGGGGCACTCCTGTTCTAATAGTTCTAGTGGAGGATTTTGTATTATAAATTTTTGTGACTTGTTGTCTGTTGTTTAGGTAGTTGGATATGAACCTACATGATCTTTTTCCTGGTCCAGCTCTTTTGATCTTACATAGCATGATTTTGTTGTCAATTATATCAAAAACTTTCTTGAAATCAAGAAAAATAGCTATTGTAAGCTCACCTCTGTCTGTGTTAATCAACAATTCATCTATTAATGAGGCAAGTGCCTTAGTCGTTGACCTATCTTTTCTGAAGCCATTTTGTTGGGTGGCTAAATAGTTAGTGTCCTCAAGAAATGTTGTTATTTGGTCGTGAATTATCTGTTTAATTATTCTGCCAGGGAGAGGTAGTATAGACATTGGTTCAGACTTTGGGTTACCTACCTTGGGTATAGGGGTAACTGTTGCTCTCTTCCATTTTTCTGGGAAAATTCCAGTAGTAATGATGAGGTTGTATAGGTATGTAAATTCATCGAGGTGGATGTTGTCTGTTCTGACTGAATGTCGTCTGTTCTGACTGAATGGCATCTGTTCTAACTGAATGTTGTCTGTTGTGACTGAATGTTGTCTGTTGTGACTGAATGTCATCTGTTGTGACTGAATGTTGTCTGTTCTGACTGAATGTTGTCTGTTCTGGCTGAAGGTTGTCTGTTCTGACTGAATGTCACCTGTTCTGACTGAATCAATGTCATCATTTTAGCTGAATGTCGTCTACTCATATCCAATCTTCTCTACTCTGATTTTGACTCAATGTCATCTACTTTGACTTAATGTCATTTGACCGGACTCAATCCTGTCTGTTCTGACATTCAGTATCCAGTGAACGGATATTAGAATCTACCGCTTGATGTACTTCTGGCAACACATATTTATTTCGCTCTTTTAGTATGACATCAGTGATCTAGAAATGTTAAAATGTCTGATAGATGTTCAAGAGTGCAATTTCTATATGTTCGTTCCCAATATGAGATGGTTCGTTTATCATTTTTTGGTTTCTCTTTGAAAATATACATTGATTTATGGTCACTTATGTTATACTTAGGAATCCCTGCTTTACGAGTGCAATTTAATGTTAGTAAATGATGGGTATATTGTTGTGTCAATTGTTCCTGTGTGTCTTGTTGGTTTACTATTGTAGTATTCTATTCTCAACTGTCTTCTGGTTACAGAAAGAGAGGGCGCCCTCATCTCCGGTTCAAGGATACCATCAAGAGAAACCTGAAGCTGAGAGACATTAAGACCGACTCATGGATGCAACTCTCACAGCAGAGAGCCAAATGGAGAGCGGCAGTCAAGTAATGAAAGCAGTCTTTGTCGCCTCGCGACCGACAGCATGATGATGATGATGATGATGATGATGATTCCGTAATAAGCCCCACTACCAGGTGATGGTGGTGTCGACTATGCTGACCCCTGTTTACTAATGTAGCAGTCACACTACGACGACAAGGGGGTGACGACAGCCCAGCGACTTGGATTTTGTGAAAACCCGACGACATATGCAAATTCGGGCCAAGTTGGACGACAATCGGACGACATCCGGACGACAGCCCGACGACATCAGGACGACAGACGGGACGACAGCGGGATGACAGTGTCTGTGTGTGTGTGTCTATGCTACCATATGCACAGAAATATGAATACTTATCTATAATTTGGTTATAATAAAGGTAGGAAAGCAGTTTCCATGAGAAATATGAAGAATGGGACGGTGCAAACATGTAGGTTTATGCAGCGGACCTGTTAGGAAGCAGTCTCCATATGATATATGAAGAAATGGGACGGTACAAACATGTGTGTTAGACTATGCGGCGGACCTGTTAGGAAGCAGTCTTCATGAGAAATATGAAGAATGGGACGGTGCAAACATGGCTCATGATAGTGAGTGTGAGTGTGATAGTGAGTGTGATAGTGAATGTGATAGTGAGTGTGAGTGTGATAGTGAGTTTGAGTGTGATAGTGATTGTGAGTGTGATAGTGAGTGTGAGTGTGATAGTGAGTTTGAGTGTGATAGTGAGTGTGATACTGATAGTGATAGTGAGTGTGATAGTGAGTGGGAATGTGATAGTGAGTGTGATTGTGAGTGTGATAGTGAGTGTGATAGTGAGTGTGATAGTGAGTGTGAATGTGAGTGTGATAGTGAGTGTGATTGTGAGTGTGATAGTGAGTGTGATAGTGAGTGTGATAGTGAGTGTGAATGTGATAGTGAGTGTGAGTGTGAGTGTGATAGTGAGTTTGATAGTGAGTGTGAATGTGAGTGTGATAGTGAGTATGAGTGTGATAGTGAGTGTGATAGTGAGTGTGAGTGTGATAGTGAGTGTGATAGTGAGTGTGATAGTGAGTGTGATAGTGAGTGTGATAGTGAGTGTGAGTGAGTGTGATAGTGAGTGTGATAGTGAGTGTGATAGTGAGTGTGATAGTGAGTGATAGTGAGTGTGAATGTGAGTGTGATAGTGAGTGTGATAGTGAATGTGAGTGAGTGTGATAGTGAGTGTGATAGTGAGTGAGTGTGATAGTGAGTGTGATAGTGAGTGTGATAGTGAGTGTGATAGTGAGTGTGATAGTGAGTGTGAATGTGAGTGATAGTGAGTGTGAATGTGAGTGTGATAGTGAGTGTGATAGTGAGTGTGATAGTGAGTGTGAGTGTGAGTGAGTGTGAGTGTGTGTGGTTTATCGCACACACAGAGACACAGAGACACACACAGACACACACACAGACACACACAGAGACACACACACAGAGACACACACAGAGACACAGAGACACACACACAGACACACACAGACACAGAGACACATACAGACACACAAAGAGACACACACACAGACACAGATACACACACACAGACACAGAGACACACACACAGACACACCACTACACACACGAAGCATGAGAAATATGAAGAATGGGACGGTGCAAACATGTAGGTTTATGCGGCGGACCTGTTAGGAAGCAGTCTTCATGAGAAATATGAAGAATGGGACAGTGCAAACATGTAGGTATATGCGGCGGACCTGTTAGGAAGCAGTCTTCATGAGAAATATGAAGAATGGGACGGTGCAAACATGTAGGTATATGCGGCGGACCTGTTAGGAAGCAGTCTTCATGAGAAATATGAAGAATGGGACGGTGCAAACATGTAGGTATATGCGGCGGACCTGTTAGGAAGCAGTCTTCATGAGAAATATGATTGACACAGACACACACACATAGACACACATAGACACAGACACACACATAGACACAGACTCAGAGACACACAGAGACACATACACAGAGACACACATACAGCTGCTATGGAGAGAGAAGCGACGACAGCTTAACGACAAGACGACACCGTAGCGACACTCTACCGACACCGTAGCGACAGCGTATCAACAGCCGCGGGACATAGCCTGTCGTCGGTTGTCGTCAAAGTTTTTCAACATGTCCAAAAACCCGATGACAACCCGGCGACAGTGGAGAAAATGCGGGTCAAGCGGTGGTGTCGCGGCGACACCTCCGCGACCTTTAGGCGACAGTCCAGCGACACCCGAAGACACTCGATGACAGACCGGAAGTCGCTGTCGCTAGGCTGTCGTCGCCGCTTGTCGTCGTAGTGTGACAGCCACATAAGAAGCATGTGTGTGAGTTGTGAGTGGCTGTGTATGAAGGGATGGCGGGTGGGTGCGGTTGACCTGCCACTAAGCGATGTGTGTATGTGATGTGTGTGGATTGTGTGAGAGTGTGTGGGCGTGTGTGAGACCCGCGCTCTACCGATTAGGCCACCGCGCCCAGTTACCACCACGTGTCAGTCACGTCTGGTGATTTCAGCGGAAGCAGACGACATTTCCAGCAAAGCAGCTATCCCACCTCCAACAGTCGGTCATTGTTCAAACCTGCGATGGTTCTCATCACCACCACCAGATGGCGTCACGACTTCCCGCCGTTCCGACCCGATTATGTAAATGAGCTGGTATCCATGGCAGCGTCCCGTTCAATTAGCGCGGGGCGTGTCGGGAAGGGAAACTGACAATGGGATTATCGCAGGACGATAATCGGCTTATAGCGGGGTGGTGAGGCGGGGTTTACCTGCTGGAAGGTGTGTGTGTGTTGGGGGGGGGGGGGGGGGGGGGGGGGGAAGTAGAGGCCGCCAGGCTGGTGGGTAGGCAAGCCCTCTATGGGAGGGAGGCCGATGAGACGGGGCGTGCAGTGGGAGCCGGCCGAGGGCGGGTAGGGTGTGAGGTGCTGTGGATTCTGTGGGATACTGCGGGGACCCGTGGGATGTTGTGCGAGGGTGGAGGAGGTGGTGATAGGCGGTGGAGAGCTTTAGGGGGGGGGGGGGGAGAAGGGAGAAGGAGAGAGAGAAGAATCGGGGAGAAAAAAACCCGGGGAATCGGGGGGGGGGGGGGGACCCCCATCACATACACCGTACCTATAATAGCGGCACAGTTTTTACAGCGACCCACCATAATACAGTATAACCCCATTAAACCAGGCTCGGTTAAACCAAATAATCGGTTAATCCAAACTTTTTTCGGCGGCCTGGCAAAATACTACCATTTATCATATAAAAAAGTTGGTTAAACCAAATTTGGTTAATCCAAATTATTGGTTAATCCAAACAAAATGGTCGGACGCCAGGCCACTTCCAGTACGGTTAAACCAAACTTTCATATGGTTATAAGGTCCTCCCACTCCCACCCCCACTCCCATCTCCCACCCACACCCACCCTCATCTCCCATCCCCCATCTCCCACCCCCATGTCCCCCCCAATCTCCCACCCACCCCTACCCCCATCTGCCATGCACCCTATCTCCCACGCAACCCCACCACCAAATCCTACCCCACCACCATCTCCCACGCACCCCTATCTTCCACACACCTCCACATCCCACCCCCAAACCCCACGCCTCCCCCATTTCCCACCCCACTCCCATCTCACACTCCCCAACTCCCACCCCACCCCATTTCCCACCCATCCCCAATCTCCCATCCCCAACTCCCTCGAAGCTAAAACTCGGTTAAACGAAACAAATTTCTAGGGTCCCTTTAAGTTTGGTTTAACGGGGTTGTACTGTACTGAACTTATTATGGCTAACCCACTAACACTAACACACTAACCTCCTTCGTAATCTACTAATATGCCCTACCTAAGTACCCGCTGATCTACCTATTTACAAAGTAATGTAAACCAATGACTCGGCGCCGAAAAAATGTATGTTCTGATGAAGAAATTGTTTTACCAACAACAACGACGACAACAAAATGGGCAGGGACGGACCGAGGGAGAACAGGGGGGTACAGGTTAGAACGGACGTGGGTAAGGGGGAGTGGTGTTGGAGGAGGCGGGGTAGGAGCGGGAGGAGGAGGGGGAGGAGCGGGAACGAGGGGAGGAGGAGAGGGTGTGGGATGGAGGAGGAGGGGGAGGAGCGGGAGGAGGAGCGGGAACGAGGGGGAGGAGGAGAGGGCGTAGGATAGAGGAGGGGGTTAGGAGCAGGAGGAGGAGGGGGAGGAGACGGGAACGAGGGGGAGGAGGAGTGGGTGGTGGGATAGAGGAGGGCGTAGGAGCGGGAGGAGGAGGGGGAGGAGGGTGGGAACGAGGGGGGGGGGAGAGTGTGGGATGGAGGAGGGGGGGAGGGGGGGAGGGAGGGGGGAGGGGAGGAGGGGGAGGGGGGGGAGGGGGAGGAGGGGAGGGAGGGGGGGGGGGGAGGAGGGGGAGGGAGGGGGGAGGGGAGGGGAGGGGGGGGGAGGAGGGGGGGAGGGGAGGGGGGAGAGGGGGAGGGGAGGGGGGGAGGGGGAGGGGGGGGGAGGGGGGAGGGGGAGGGGGAGGGGAGAGGGGGGGGGGTGGAGGGGGGGGGAGGGGGAGGGGGGGGGAGGAGGGGGGAGGAGGGGGGATGGGAGGAGGGGGGGGGGGAGGGGAGGAGGGGGAGGAGAGGGGGAGGGGTGGGGGGGGGGAGGGGGGGAGGAGGGGAGGGGGAGGAGGGGGGGGGGGAGGGGAGGGGGGAGGAGGGGAGGGGAGGGGAGGGGGGGAGGAGGGGGGGTGGAGAGGAGGGGGGGGGGAGGAGGGGGAGGGGGGAAGGAGGGGGGGGAGGAGGGGGGGGGGTGGGGAGGGGGGAGGAGTGGGGGGAGCGGGAGGAGGGGGAGGAGGAGAGGGGGTGAGGGAGGGAGGAGGGGGAGGAGGGGGATGAGGTGGAGGAGGGGGGGAGGGGAGGAGGGAGGGGAGGAGGGGGAGACGAGGGAGGGAGGAGGAGGGGGGGGATGGGGAGGAGGAGGAGGAGGGGGGAGGGGAGGGGGTGGAGGAGGGGGGGAAGGGGAGGAGGGAGGGTGGGGAGGGAGGGGAGGGGGAGGAGGGAGAGGGGGGGAGAGGGGTGGGATGGAGGGAGGAGGGGGGGAGGAGAGGGGGGGAGGGGAGGAGAGGGGGGGATGGGGAGGGGGGGGAGGGAGGAGGGTAGGGAGAGGGAGTAGAGGTGAGGTGGGAGGGAGGAGAGGGAGATGGGGGAGAGAGTGGGAAGGCTGGGGAGACGGGGGAGAGGGTGAGAGTGGAGTGAGGGTAGAGAGGGATGAGAGGAGGGAGGGGACGGGGAGGAGGGAGATTGGGGAGAGGGAGAGGGGGAGAGGGGGGGGGGGGGGGGGTGAGAGGGGGGGAGAGGGAGGGGAGGGATTGGGGGAGGGAGAGTGGGGGGGGGGGAGAAGGAGGGGAAGTGGGGGAGGGAGATTGGAGAGGGGAGAGAGGAGGGAGTGGGGAGAAGGGAGGGTAGGGAAGGAGGGGAAGTGGGGGAGGGAGATTGGGGAGAGGGAGAGTGGGAGGGGAGAGAAGGAGGAGTGGGGAGGGGGAGGGTGGGAGAAAGGGTGAGTGGCGGGGAAAAGAACGGGGAGGAGGAGAGAGGAGTGGGATGGAGTAGGAGAATGGGAGGTGGAGGGGGAGGAGCGGGAACGAGGGGGAGGAGAAGGAGTGGTAAGGAGTAGGAGAATGGGAGGAGGAGGGGGGGGAGGGTCGGGTGAGGAGGAGGAGGTGGTGCGGGTCGGGGCGTCCTAGTCGTACCGACATGGTTACTGTGTGACCCCCTCCCATTCCTCCTACCCCTCCTACCCCCTCTCGGCCCCCCCTAGCCCCCTGTTGCACATCAGCCGCCATTGACCTCTCATGGGGAAAAGGCACGAAGGGTCGCGTGGAACTCTGGAGGAACAACCTGAATCTTTAATCCACGCAAGGTCATGCTCATAGGGTCACACGGATCAAGGTCACGCGAACAGGCATTAGTCAAATATACGCTAGACACAGACAGGCGAGTACTGGCTGGTACTAGCAGGTACTATGTCACCGGAAACATATACAGAGGTCAGAGGGCAACTACTGAAGGTCAAGGAGAATATATAGCAAGGTCACATGTCACTCACACACGGCCAGGCTGGAAATCACCAGCGGGGATCAAAGGTCAAGTGAAGGGCACAAACAGGGTGCGGGTGTAGAGGTCAACTTGGGTACCAAGCAGAGGTCAGGCGGATCAGACTGTGTGTGTGTGGGGGGGGGGGGGGGGGGGGGCGGTGGTGCGACCCGGTGGGTAATGTGAATAAAGTCTAAGAGCAATTCGTTGGTTTTTTTCCTCCTTTTTTGGACACCCTGCCAGAGAGCGGATTTTTCAGTGGCCAAAGATTAATCAGTAAAACATTTTAACAACTTTGCGAAACATCCCAGATAATATGCAATTCAAACTGGCAATTGCTTACATGTTAAAATGGCAACTGTTTGTGGTCCAATAAAACATCCGTTTGTGGTCCAATATAGCATCTGTTTGTGGTCCAAAATGACGGCTGTTTGTAGTCCAATGTGCTGGTTGTTTGTGGTCCAATAACGTGGTTGTTTATGGTGCAATGTGGTGGTTGTGGTCCAATGTGGCGGCTGTTTGTGGTCCGATATGGCGGTTGTTTGTGGTCCAATGTGGCGGTTGTTTGTGGTCCAATATGGCGGCTGTTTGTGGTCCAATGTGACGGTTGTTTGTGGTCCAATATGGCGGCTGCTTGTGGTCCAAGAGAACATCGTGAGTAAATAACAAAATAGCCGTGTGACGTGGAGATAAGC
This sequence comes from Branchipolynoe longqiensis, assembly GCA_030323885.1. Taxonomy (NCBI): domain Eukaryota; kingdom Metazoa; phylum Annelida; class Polychaeta; order Phyllodocida; family Polynoidae; genus Branchipolynoe; species Branchipolynoe longqiensis. The sequence goes on from CM059197.1 coordinate 17,746,452, forward strand.
TGACTTGTAGCAGTCGGTTGTAATGACAAATACAAACGATAACTTAGCGGGAGGTATCAACATTTCAAAAACTCAACATATCATTTTGCGTTGTCTATTAAAGCTGCCTAAAATGGTGGCTTAGAATTTCTGCGATAGTAAAGAGAAATTAATATATTAGGTTGATCGACAAAATCAGTTGGTATTATTGGCTCACTTTGAAAAGTTCGCACCACAATACTGGACAACATAGGCCTCTATGATTTACAAGTTGCAGCAGGGACAGGTTCTATTTATTAATTTAACTTGATTTAACATGACTTAACTTTAAGCTGCATAATCCAATGAAACCATCAAATTTTCAAAAGCAAAACAGTGATCTCGATTGGATTCTACATATGTAACTTAGATACTGTTGCACCTATCAAGCATTTATCGCCACACATAAATGCAGACCGAGCAAATTTTGTTTGTTTGTTGTTGTTTTACGTCCTAGCAACATCTAAGGTCATATCAGGACGGGTAGAACCATATGTAAGTCTTGGAATGATTAATATTGTTATTTCAGCTGACGCGAGCCAGCTGCTGATGACAATATCAGACTACATATACATATATTGTAAATAACTGTTATGTAACATGGCTGGAAGACCAGTGCCATGGCGCTGACAAAAGACTTTATTCAATGAATGAACTATATTTACGACAACAAAAAAACCTATTACTGCAGAATCCATATAGTATCAGAGTTTAAGCGTGATTGTCAACATTAATTTAGTACATTTGGCCTTCAAATATCTCAAATGTTAGCCGTTTAAGATAAAAGTTACTTCAAACTAAAGTATGATCGATTATACCAATCAACCTAATATATCTATCTCAGAAAATTACAGAAACTCAAAGCCATCGCACTATGCAACTTTAATATTGCTTGTACGCAGTAACACATGTTTAATAAGTCACCGGTATCTAGTTGGATATGTAGGATTAAACGCAGTCAAGTGCTTTGGTTTTGAAAGCTCCCTGGTTTCATTCGATTGAGCAGCTTTGAAGGGTGACTGACGCCTCCTGAGCCCATTCACCACCACGCCCTCTGTCGGCGAGTGTTGGGTGCCCGAACAATCCGCTCACGTGACATCATCCGATTAGGGACGCTGCGGGTCACGTGACGGGAACACGGGCGCAGCATTATGGGCCACTTCCGGTCTCGGGGTGATTTTGACGATTTGAGTTGAACTGAAAATGAATGCAGCTTTGAAGTAGCCGTGAAGTAAAACCTAGTAGTAGTAACAAACTACAATAAAACCTCTCTAAATCGACCGACCATTGGACCGACTTTAAATGGCCCATTTAGGGAAGTGGTAAGTTTAGGGAGTTATTTTCATTGTTACAATGGTATTGTATGGGCGATCGTTTGGGACCCAACTAAAGCGATCGATATAGGGGAGTGGTCGATTTGTGGAGGTGGTCGCTTAGAGGGGTTTTACAATAGTAACCGGCTCTTTACAATCCAGACAGGGTGGCTTAATGACTTGAGTGCCCTCCTCCCGTTTTGGTTTGGGCTCCTACATAGCCTTTTTCTCTCCACCCCCTCACGCTTACCGACCTGCCCACCCCTTTGCTCCTGCCACTGATGTCTCCCACCAGAAGCCAATTCCCTACTGCATGGGACCGCCTCTGGTGGTTCCCATACAGTGCCACAGATTTGCATCCTTCAGTGCGCCAACATGACTGAAAACTCCCAATGGCAACAACAAACGTCTGTGGTGGTGGAGTGGTTAGAGTATCTGACTTTTTTCTAGGTCAACTCCTAATCTGAAGGTCGATGGTTTGATTCCTCATACCATCACCTCTGCCAATTTGGATTTCCACTGCTGTGTATAACTTACACCGTCATCAAAGGTTAGTTTCTCTCATACCATGTATATGTGGTGAGGGAGGTTAAAAATCCCTTGGGTGGGTAAAAGTGTAGGCTCGGGCTTTCGATCGACCAACTGTCTAATGGTGAGAACAAATTCTTTTTTTCAAAGCCATAGTTGCTTGAAACCTCAGCTTGTTCTGCCAAAGTCAGAATAGAAGTGACATGTCCCTGCCCAGCCAACTCGCAGTCGCAGGAAATCTCCCAGGGATGGCTGCTAGCCGCGGTCCGCCCCAAAATTATATTTACAGTGTTTGTAGAGAATCGGATTATCCGACTTTCATTGGAAATTCACGTATTTGTCGGATAAAGTCAGATTTTCCATCATTTTGAATTAATTTTGGATGAATCGATAGAATTTTGCTTACATTTCCTGTTCGAAACTTAACTTGAATGTCATAAATTCTTTGGAATGCTAATGAAATAAATTACTTTATTCGGAATATATATTGTTAATAATTTTCTGGCAGCTTAACCAGGTCCGCCCCAAAATTATATTTACAGTGTTTGTAGAGAATCGGATTATCCGACTTTCATTGGAAATTCACGTATTTGTCGGATAAAGTCAGATTTTCCATCATTTTGAATTAATTTTGGATGAATCGATAGAATTTTGCTTACATTTCCTGTTCGAAACTTAACTTGAATGTCATAAATTCTTTGGAATGCTAATGAAATAAATTACTTTATTCGGAATATATATTGTTAATAATTTTCTGGCAGCTTTATTCTTTTTTCATATTTTAAGTACTGGAGGAAAATAGGATTTTTATTTCTTCCTTGGTACAAACATTGTATTTATTATCACAATGTTGTATTTAATTGCATGTTTTGCACACAGTGTGTACATACACAACTAACTCGGTCTGTGCAGACACAACTGGCATGCTTTGTGCAGACGGTCTTGTTAGAATGCTGAGTGTTTGTTGTTATTCTATTAAATATGCCCCCCACGTCTCCCCCCCCCCCCCCCTGCCCGACCTCCGCCCCCGGACCGCGTCCCCTTTCCCTCCCGCTTAGCCTCTCAGGAATCAGGGCATTGTAGAACCAATATTATCTCTGCATTCATTTGCTGCATGGCTGGTGGTAAACACTTCTCATCTGAAGTTCTAGTAGAATTCTACATACAGCAAGCAGCCAGCTCTAGGGTTGGTGGTAAATACATCCCTCTGAGGTTCTTTCAGTGTAATTCTACATACAGTAACCAGCTCTAGGGTTGGTGGTAAATACTTCCCCTCTGAGGTTCTTCCCGTATAATTCTACATACAGCAGCCAGCTCTAGGGTTGGAGGTAAATACGTCCCCTCTGAGGTTCTTCCAGTATAATTCTACATACAGTAACCAGCTCTAGGGTTGGTGGTCAATACTCCCCCTCTGAGATTCTTCCAGTATAATTCTACATACAGCAGCCAGCTCTAGGGTTGATGGTAAATACTTCCCCTCTGAGGTTCTTCCAGTGTAATTCTACATACAGTAACCAGCTCTAGGGTTGGTGGTCAATACATCCCCTCTGAGGTTCTTCCAGTATAATTCTACATATAACAGCCAGCTCTAAGGTTGGTGATAAATACTTCCCCTCTCAGGTTCTTCCAGTGTAATTCTACATACAGCAGCCAGCTCTAGGGTTGATGGTAAATACTTCCCCTCTGAGGTTCTTCCAGTGTAATTCTACATACAGTAACCAGCTCTAGGGTTGGTGGTCAATACATCCCCTCTGAGATTCTTCCAGTATAATTCTATATATAACAGCCAGCTCTAGGGTTGGTGGTAAATACTTCCCCTCTCAGGTTCTTCCAGTATAATTTTACATACAGTAACCAGCTCTAGGGTTGGTGGTAAATACTTCCCCTCTCAGGTTCTTCCAGTGTAATTCTACATACACCAGCCAGCTCTAGGGTTGATGGTAAATACTCCCCCCCCCCTGAGGTTCTTCCAGTATAATTCTACATACAGTAACCAGATCTAAGGTTGGTGGTCAATACATCCTCTTCTGAGGTTCTTCCAGTATAATTCTACATACAGCAGCCAGCTCTAGGGTTGGTGGTAAATACTGCCCCTCTGAGGTTCTTCCAGTGTAATTCTACATACAGTAACCAGCTCTAGGGTTGCTGGTAAATACTTCCCCTCTGAGATTCTTCGAGTGTAATTCTACATATAGCAGCCAGCTCTAGGGTTGGAGGTAAATACTTCACATCTGAGGTTCTTCCACTATAATTCTACATACAGTCACCAGCTCTAGGGTTGGAGGTAAATACTTCCATTATGAGGTTATTCCAGTATATTCCAACATACATCATCCAGCTTTACAGTTAGTGGTAAATACTTTCCTTCTGAAGTTCCTCCAGTAGGTGGGCTGGCCATGTAGTCTGCATGGATGAGGATAGAATGCACTAAGCTCTCTTCTACTGTGAGCTTGTAAACGGATGCAGAATTCAAGGTCATCATGATAAAAAGTTCAAGGACTGCCTTAAACGCAACCTGAAGAAATGTAATGTCAACACTGAAACCTGGGAAATAGTGGCCAAGGACAGGAGTTCATGGCATGCTTTTCGAGTTTGAAACAGTATCTCAAGTTAACCAAAGGTGTCAGTACAAAAAGATTGTCTCCTTCACCTACCAGACTATTGGACTGCAGCTACAAATACATGTCCAACACATTCCAAGCACAAATTGACTTTAGTTTTGAACTTAGCTGCTACAAACTTTTCATTATAAACTTAGCCACTATAGACTTTGGTTATAAACTGATCCGCTGTAGACTTTGGTTATGAACTTAGCCACTATAGACTTTTTGTTATGAACTTAGCCACTATAGACTTTGGTTATAAACTTAGCAGCTATAGACTTTGGTTATAAACTTAGCTGCTATAGACTTTTCATTATAAACTTAGCCACTATAGACTTTGGTTATAAACTTTGGTTATAAACTGATCCACTGTAGACTTTGGTTATGAACTTAGCCACTATAGACTTTGCTTATGAACTTAGCCTCTATATACTTTGGTTATGAACTTAGCCACTATAGACTTTGCTTATGAACTTAGCCTCTATATACTTTGGTTATGAACTTAGCCACTATAGACTTTGCTTATGAACTTAGCCTCTATATACTTTGGTTATGAACTTAGCCACTATAGACTTTGCTTATGAACTTAGCCTCTATATACTTTGGTTATAAACTTAGCCACTATAGACTTTGGTTATAAACTTAGCCGCTATAGGTTTTGGTTATAAACTTAGTTTAGGTATTGATATCCATGGCTTACCTCACGCGTGGCTTATGCCCGGTACACACCTAGCGTATACGATCGTTTTCCCGCACCCACCTAGCGTATACGACCTAAAACTGCCCCAAAATCGTGAGATGTGCACTCCCCTACCACACCTACCGATTGCGATTCCCGATTTCTAGGGCTAAAACGGTAGGTGTGCGCTAGGATTACGATTGCGATTCCCGATTCGAAAAATGAATCGGCCCGATTTCAGTTTTAAGCGGATCGGGAGTTTTAGTGCGCGAATCCTATACGCTATGTGTGTACCTGGCATTAGAAGTGTCCCACTATTTCTTTTCTTAATTAGCAAATGTTTAATTAACAAATTGGTTGTCCTGACCTCCTTGGTTAAGCCTATTCAGCCTAGTTCATCTTTCCAGTTGTTACCGCACTTTGGTTCACAACAATCAACACACCGGGCGCGGTGGCCTAATCGGTAGAGCGCGGGTCTCGCGTGCGGAAGGTCGAGAGTTCGATTCCCAGTCGAGTCAAGCCAATGACCTATCAAATTGATATCTGTCGCTTCCTAGCTTAATGCTCAGCATTAATAGGATAGGGCAAGGACTGGTTAGCTCAGTGTCAGAATAATATGACTGAGTGGGATATTGGGTCACAGTGCCAGCGGCCTGATTTCCCCGTGGGGCAGCACTATAAAGTTGCCATCAGTGCACATTGCACAGTACCCATCCTGATATGACCTTAGATGTTGCCAGGACGTAAAACTCCAACAACTAACCAACCAACCAACAGTCAACATTCAGTCAGAGCAGATGGCTTTAGTTTGGAATCAGAATTCATTATCAGAAAATTAATTAAGCTGCTTTGTCAATGTGCTGTGGGGGTCTTGTCTCCGACGAACCCGCTGTGACGTCATCACCTCTGAAGCTTCGCCAGGGATGACGGTCTGCCGGGAGCCGGCTTACCTAGAAATCACCGATTTGTCATGCTATGAAACAACGGCATTCAAATTGCGTAATCCAATTTTCTGCTGTATTTATTTTTACAGACAAATATATTAAATTGTTCGTTGTAATCTACTTCACTTAATTTTGGAGTAACTTGTATTTTAAAGGGTTGAATTTTGGAGATACTTGACGTGCAAACATACAACATTAATGTTGGCATCCACACCGAAATGCTGGACTTGTGGTTTGTTTACCATCGTTTAGCCTAGCAATGTGGCACATGGACATAAAGCCGCAATCAATATTTAATGAGTGCACCAGTATCTCAGTCACATTTGTAGGATCAAATCCAGGTCATTGTTTTAGATGCTTTCATCAGGCAAAGCGTCATTTGTGACAATATGTTTCATTTATGAATGTTTCATCTATGTACCAGCACATTGTACTGAATGACCCGAAGACTAGTGCTCTGGCGCTGACAAAAGGCATTATTCACTCAATAAATTACATTTTAGTACAAAATTAAATTAAAAAATTAAAAATGCAGCTTTGATTCTGCTTTAATCAAACACAACAAGTGCGCATTGCATCATGGTCCTTCAAGAGTTCATCGGCTCTGGGATAATTGCTGACGTAAGCAGAATGAGTGAACAGGTCCGGGTTCAGGCGAGCTTTCTGCAGATGGAGGGAGTCTGCTTTACTAGTGTTTCCTATTGGCTGTTGACTATTTAGGACACCAGCCCCGCCTCGTCACGCTCTGATACTCACAGGGGGAGCAGTGCGCGCGTGTCTATAAATAGAAAGAAAGGAGACGATTGTAAACTCTGTGATCACTGCGAACTAAAACACCCGAGTTAAAGGTCTAGTCACCTGATTTTGACTCGGGTGTTTTAGTTCGCCTGGTCCCCTGAGTTTTAATGTCAACTCCTTGTTTGTGATATCAAAACAAAATTTAGCATATTCTAGAAATATCAACTGTATTCCCCTGAGAAGTACCAAAGACAACGTATGACAAGACGCACCACTCAGCACTTTCATATAGGAATTTCTGAAATAATCATGCAGTGGTGCCATCTCATTGCAAACAAGGTGCATTGTCTTTGATCAGGTGTAGTAGTAGTTTTCATACTGAGACATAGTCACAAATTTTATTTATGTATGGTAAAGATTAAAGTGGTTAAAATTGTTTGATATTTACTATGCTATAATATTGTTTACATTATTAATATTAGGAGACAATACACTATAATTGTCATGCATTGTCTTTGATGGCACAGAGGTCAGGGTGGGCTAGGGAACCCGTCCCTTTGTTTCAATGGTACAGCAGTTAGGCTGGGCTAGGGGACCTGTCTAATTACATTGTTTACTGTATTTCACGGAAAGCGCTGAGTGTGGGTGGCGCATCTTGTCGTACATTGTCTTTGGAAGTACTAATGGCCGGTACACACCTACCGTTTACGATCGTTTTTCCGCACCCACCTAGCGTATACGATCTAAAACTACCCAAAAGTCGTGAGGTGTGCACTCCCCTAGCACACCTACCGATTGCGATTCGCGACTTTTTAGGGCTAAAACGGTAGGTGTGCGCTAGCCTTACGATTACGATTCGCGATTCGAAAAACGAATCGGCCCGTTTTCAGTTTTAAGCAGATCGGGAGTTTTAGTGCGCGAATCGTAAACGGTAGGTGTGTACCGGCCATAAGGATAGCCGTAGATACTCGACGTAACAGATCTATTTACCTCAGTTTGAACAAACTTTTATTTCAAGGGATTATTAACCTTGGAGATATTTGAAGTGAAAACATGTCGGATTAATTTAGGCATATACAGTTGGTTGTTGGAATTTTACATCTTGTCAACATCTAAGGTCATATCAGTACGGGTACCGACTTGTAACAGTGCGCACTCATGGCGACTTTATAGTGCAGCCCCACTGGGAAATCAGACCGCCGGCACGATGACCCGGTATCCCGCTCAGTCACATTATCCTGACACTGAGCTAACCAGTCCTTGGCATATACATCAAAATGCTTGTTTTAGAAGAGTTTAGCAGTGACATGTTCTATAAGATTGACTCAGTATTCCTTTCTGCCCAGCAATAAATGTTTAAAAATAGTCCAGTGCCTAAGTTGGATCTATAGGATCAAAGCTAGGTAAGTGCTCTGCTATGGAAAAATGTATGCTTTTATTGGACTATGCAGCTTTATGGTAAAAAGCACTGAGAAGTTTAGGCATAGAGACAAGAATAGCTCCATTTTACAACCTATTCTCAAATCCAACAATGCCAGGTTTGTAAGCCTCGTAATTGAGTTATGATAATAATGTAAATTTAATAGAGTGCCCTCGTCAGGAGAAGCTATTATATGGCACTGTACATTCAAGATTTACAACTTTTCTAAACCAAAACATAACCTAGATTTGATCCTAGATATCCAACTTAAATACTGGTGCATTTATTGCATAACAGGATAATTAAGTCAATTTAATAGAACCTGGCACTGCTGAAGTCTCTGATAATCCAGCATTTTGACGTGCGCACTATTATTTATGCTTAACTTCAAATGTATCCAAAGTCAGCCCTATAAAATAAAAGTTACTTCAAAGTACAGTAATGTGGATTATAATGATCAAGTTATATACTTGCTTTTGGGGGGTTTGTAACCTTACGACGGTTACCGGCTGCATAACTGCAGCAATATAGAAAGGCCCCGATAAATCGTTTCCAATCTTTGGTTGAAGATTAATCTTCAGGTTGGATGGTTGTAGAAGCTGGGGATATCTATGCAACATTCAAAATTATGAATCATTGGGGTGGCCCCGAATCACTCCGGTCTGGTGGTAGCAGAGCACTCGTATCCAGTAACAGCAGCAACGGTTCAGACTGAAGGAAGGGGTAAAGGTGGATCCAGCAGGTTCCAGCAACAAGAACAAAGCAAGAGAAACGATAAGGTACAGGGCCCCACCCAACCAAACAACTCCCTTGATCAGGGGGAGAAGTAAGCCCGGGAGAGAAAAAAAGGGTAGAGTATAGAACAGAGAAATGAGGAGAGTTGAGACAAAGGACTGCGTCTCTTAGCTCTATGGTGACCAGCCAGCGAGCCAAAGACACGGACAGAGTAAGAGTAGAAAGTGAAATGCTGGCGGGCTCCCCCTCCTGGAACTCTTTTCAGACATTATCAAGGAGGAGCAAGGCCAGCAGAGAGGAGATAGAGAGAGGTGTGGACGAAGTGCGGTGCGGAAGTGTCTGAAGTTATTTATTTATCTATCAAATATGGAAGAAACCCAATTCTATCTTGTTATGTACCTTTAACAACCCATCTCGTTTCGCGTCACGTGACTAATACCCATCGATGTTCACGCTATTGATAAGCAAGACAACATGGTCTTTTCCTCTGAGCCCCCTTCATTTTCAAACAATCCACATCGAATATTATCAGTATTCATCTTACTTACAAACCTGCCCAAGCGACATGACGCTTGAAAGTAAACTGGCTTCTGGCTGACAAATTGATAAACGGAGCCGTCCTGTTGTAGCATGGCTTTGTCCTTGACCTTGGTGTTGACCTTGGCGCCGGTGACTGCGTTATTAAGCTGTCGACTGCGCATGAGCGATCGCCCCGTCAATCATAATGCAGTGGACCAGGTAGATAAAAGATTCACCCTGTACTGTAGTAGCCTGAGTAGGGGTGAAGAACTACCCTACATCAAAGCTGGCGAAAAATATCCACATGCTGCAGTTAATGAAATGAGCAGATAAATTCTTAATTTAAGAAGCAAAATATATTCTTCACATATATCCTAATATCTTCTCGCCACCTTTGAGTTGAAAAATGTAATAAAATATGTACCTTAATGGAATTTAAAAGTGAAATCGACGGCATCTATGGTCAACATCTTGTCTTTTTGCATTCTCTCCCATTTCACCAAATCTGTGCTGATATAAAATTATAAGTAGCCATTTTATACTGGAACCAGGGATTATACTTCCTGTTTCATACTAAAGCTATTTGGGGTGAATTTTGTATCTAGGGACCAGGCGACATCACCTGTAGGACTCAAGACGCCACTATCACTAGTGACAGCACCACAAAGACGCGCGGTGAAAGCCGACACTACTCCGGTGATGCCACTTTCTGCCACCACGGGGGATAAAGAAACAGCTGCAGCTCTCCCGCCAGGTTGGTTCGTTGGTTGTTAGAGTTTTACATCCTGGCAACATCTAAGGTCATATCAGGATGGGCACCGACTTATGATAGTGCATGCTCATGGTGGTTTTATAGTGCTGTCCCACTGGGAAATCAAGCCGCTGGCACCATGACCCAATATCCCACTCATTCACATTATCCTGACACTGAGCTAACCAGTCCTTGCCCTATCCTATTTGTGCTAAGTGCCAGGCTAGGAAGCGACAAGAATCAATTTGTATAAGTCATTGGTTTGCCTTGACCCGGAACCGAACTCCCGATCTCCTGCACGTGAGGCCTGAGCTCTATCGATTCAGCCACGCCGCCCGGTGCTCCGCCAGGAACTAGCGTGATTGATTCATATTGCTCTATGTCCTAACATGAAAGGTGGGAATTGCTACCCGCCTTCACCTGGATTTGTATGGACCCTTAAGCCCCATTCACACATGCCCGTTAAGTCGGCTCAACTAGTTTGCCTTGTCTAGTTCGCCTCACATTTGCTGTGTGGATGCTACGCTGAAGCGAATTAGGGCTATGTCGCTTCATCTAGTTTGCCTCAAGTAAACCACGTCGCGAGGTAGCATTGATGAAGCGAACTAACTTAGGTCGGCCTATGTTGCATGTGTGGACGGTAGTGGTTTAGATGAGGCGGATTAAGGATGTCACACACATGCGCAGTCGAGACCTGAGTTTGTTGACTTTCCAGTCGATCAAAAGCGCATATTATATAATTTGGTCTATGAAACTGCTAGCTGTGCACAGATATTTTTTCATCATTTATTTTTTGGTTTTCACTGCCCAGCAGAAGTTTTTACCATTCCAAAACAATACGACTCAGTCTATACATATCTAGGTCGAACCCACACTCTCTCGTGGCGATGTCGACTAACCGAAAGTGGTGCTGGGTAGTATGGACTTGCTCATGCGCAGATATCGATTTCCGGCTTAAACCGCCCCAAGCACTGGATGTGTGGATATGACACACTTTCACGCCTAGTTCGCCTCATCTAGTTCGCCTTATCTAGTTCGGCCTAAAGTTGTGCTGTGTGAACGGGGCTTTAGTCTACTGTGGGTGGGAGAATGAGCTGAGCACCCGCCCCGCGTTTTAGTAGGTCGTGGGATTCTAACCCCTGGGCTCGAACCTTCGCCATGTCAAATCAATGACTTTAAAATTAATACTTGTCGTTGCCTAGCCTGGCATTCGGCATTACTAGGATAGGACAGTGAGCAGTGAAATGAGGATGAATAATTTTCCACGATCATAGTCCAATGAAAACATCAAATTTTCAAAACCAAAACTATTATCGAAATTTGATTCTACATATCTAACTTAGATACTAGTGCACTTATTAAACATTTGTCACCACACAGAAGGAATACTGAGGCAATTGAATAGAACCTGTTACTAGAGAAGGCTATGGGGTGGATTCTTGCGTGCTTGCCAAAATTAATCTTGCATGGTTGCACTTGAAATATCTCAAAGGTTAGCCACTTAAAATAAAAGTTACTTCAAGTTTAATTAAGGTGCATTATAACAATCAACCTAATGTATTTATCTGAGAAAATGTCAGAAACTCAAAACCTTCAGACTATGCAACATTTTAACCAACTAATGTACAAAAACAATAGTATCGTCATGGTAATCAGTGTGAAATCTGGGTGTGTCTTAGTGGCCCACAAGAAACCTGGTTGCCATGGAACTCATGCAGGTTGTCAATATGGAAGTTTAGAGATCGCGACCCAGTTCACATTATTTATAATAAATCATACGACTACTGTCGATAGTATCCGAAGAAAGGTGAAACCACAATTTAGATGTACATTACCCCTATTACACCATGCATTTCAAATAGGGTAGCCTGACTCGCTACCAATAGTACCGACATTCAGAACCCGAGTAAGACAACTCAATACAACACACCTCACACAAGAGTGACATTGGAAGAGAAGAACCAGGCGTCAAAGAATTATTTAATCTTGAGGTGAGGAAGTTTTGAATATCACAAGTTGTTCAGCTATTACACGTTTTCCATTACACTTACTACCAGTAGTACGAGTACGAGGCTATATAATATATCCCTGACATGTATTTGATTGGTGGACATTCATTGGACAACCCAGGTCACACTCCTAGATTGAAAACCTGATGCCCACCCCCCAACCCTAGCTTCCACTCCCTCTCACTCTCAATACTGTCCAACCCTCCCCAAGGTTATGTGACTATACATGTACACGTGGTGCCCGAGAAGTGCTGTCTCCACATTTAATACGGCTTTCCCTTCTTGACTAACCTTGCCCAAAGACCCTATAATACTAAGACGGCTCACTCCCTATCTCTCCCATTGTAATGTAAATTTTGCAGTGCCACCTTGTGGTGGGTTTGATCAGCCGGCTGCTGGTTGGTGTTTCACATGTAAACACATACAATTATATTAGACATGAGATAGGTAAGTGTGAATACACATCAAGGTGAAATTGCTATGAACAAATACACATCAGCATCGCCATCATCACACATCTTTCACATTCATATATACATTTATACATATAATATAGCAACTGTTTAACCAAGAGAACAGCCAACGCACCAAGTGGTGGGTTTGATCATTTTGATTACACAGTACAGGCTGAGTGAGCCGTCTTAGTATTATAGGGTCTTTGCATTTTCTATCCATGCATGCACAACAACAACCGTGGGTGTAGGTGGCGCCCTCTATATGTTCAAGTTTTAGGTAAAGATTTAAATTGCAGATTTGTTGTAACAATGTACTTTGCATAAGTATGTCTTTTATTGTTATGTAACATTGGTTGCTCGGCATTGAGGAAACCATACACTGATACAGTGTGACCTTACTCCATGTTTCTGGTTAAATAAAACTCAACGATGAATAGGTTTGAATCGACTCTCTGGTGGAGTAGGAGGGTGTGGGTGTGGATGTGTTTGTGTGTACGTATGGATGTGGGTGTGGGTGAGCCTGGTGGAGGAGCCGGGAGGTGGGGTTGGGGGTAGAGGATGGGAGGGGGGGCGAGTGGGTGAGGGGGAGGGTGCAGTGTGTGGGGAGGGGGAGTTGAGGACGTAAATCAGAACAAGCAAATGCTTTAGTGCAGCCAGCTGTCACCAGGCGGCGTGTCGACCAGGGTTTCCGGTTAAATTGATGGTGAAATAACTTTCTAAACACACAGGTGCCCGTGGGAGGATAGAGTGTCTATTGTGAAGGGGAGGCGGGTGGGACGGGGCGGGGTGCTGGGGGGAGGTGTGGGGGGGGGGGGGGGGAGCAGACCCCCGCACGGGCCCCTGAACCACGGACTCACCTCTCAACGGCACCAAGAAGGGACATCTCAGACACAAATGTTGTAAATATAGCTTAATCATTGAATAAAGTCTTTTGTCAGCGCTGTCGCACTGGTCTTCCAGTCATGTGACAACACAGTTATTTACAATATATGTATATATAGTCTGATATTGTCATCAGCAGCTAGCTCAAGTCAGTTGCAATAACAATATTAATCATTCCAAGACTTACATATGGTATAGTTTGACAATTCACATATAAAAATAGTAGTTATATGTTGTATTCATACATACTTAGATACATACATGTGTATCAATTAGACCTTTACATTACAGAGTGATTAGATGCATAGTTTCCCTTCATAGGTTTGTATGCCTACTGTGTTGAGAATTGCATAATTATCATGTTGTTGGAGATAACATTTTGAGATGGAGTGTTAGTAGAATGGTTTGTTTATTCTGTTAGATAGAGTGTGGTTAGCGTATAGGGTTATGCTTAAAACGTTAATACCTCGGGTGTGTTTTTGACTACATGCAGTAGTTTGAGTAAGTAGGTTGTTAGTAATGATGGGGTAAACTATGCTTGGAGGATTGTACAATGGTTGTTGAACAGCCTTTTAGATGAGTTCCTGACTGTTCCGGGTAGAGCGGTTGGTTCGTTGTTGGAGTTTTACGTTCTGGCAACATCTAAGGTCATATCAGGACATGGGTATGGTGTCAGGATAGCTGGGTGTAGTTTATTATTCTTGTTGGTTGCTTTATTTATTAGCTCTTGAGCGGTTTTCTTAGTGGTTGTTGAGTGGTGTTTTGAGGATTGCTGAGTGGTTTTTGAATGGTGCTTGAGTGGATGGTAAGTGGTTTCCAGTGGCCTGCGGTGGATTCTGACTGGTTGTTGAATGGTGTTGAGTGGTAATTGATTGGTTTACTGTGGTAGCTGGGTGGTTATTGAGTGGTTAGCGTGGTTATTAAGTGCTTACCGAGTGCTTACTGAGGGCTTACTGAGTGTTTATCAAGTGCCTGCTGAGTGCATACCGAGTGATTCTTGAGTTCTTACCGAGTAATTATCAAGTGCTTACTGAGTAGTTACTGTGGTTATTAAGTGGTTACTTAGTGCTTACTTAGTACTCACTGAGTGCTTACTGAGTAGGTACTGTGGTTATTAAGTGGTTACTGAGTGCTCATTGAGTGCCCACTGAGTGCTTATCGAGTGCATACTGAGTGCTCACTGAGTGGTTAGTTAGTGGTTACTGAGTGCTTACTGGGTGGTTACTGAGTGCTTACTAAGTGCTCACTGAGTGCTCACTGAATGCTTATTGAGTGCTCACTGAGTGGTTAGTGAGTGGTCACCGAGTGTTTACTGAGTGCTTACCGTGTGCTCACTGAGTGATTACTGAGTAGGTACTGTGGTTATTAAGTGGTTACTGAGTCTCACTGCATGCTTATTGAGTGCTCACTGTGGTTATTAAGTGGTTAGTTAGTGGCTACTGAGTGC
This sequence comes from Branchipolynoe longqiensis, assembly GCA_030323885.1. Taxonomy (NCBI): domain Eukaryota; kingdom Metazoa; phylum Annelida; class Polychaeta; order Phyllodocida; family Polynoidae; genus Branchipolynoe; species Branchipolynoe longqiensis. Next base: position 17,761,493 of record CM059197.1, read on the forward strand.
TCACTGAGTGGTTACTGGGTGCTTACTAAGTGCTTACTGGGTGCTTATTGAGCTCCGAGTCAATTGCATACATTGCTCGGTGAGTGTGTAGAGAACTGGGTCATGCCTCAGATTGGTCCTTGCTCGGTGAATGCGTAGAGAACGGTGGCCCCTCCCACATTCACCAGGCTAATAATAAATCAACTACAAAAAGGGAAAACCCACCAAGTGTATCCGGAGAACAAAAGCCTTTCTGAGTCACTTTACGTGAAGATGCAAGATGGCGGCCTGGCGGAAGTGGCAGCCGCCTTGTTTACCTCAGCAGGTGAGGAGTGAGGTCAAAGGTCGCCCCCAGTGTGCGGGCGAATACACCATTGTTTTGACATGCGCAATATTTTGTTATTTCGTTTGACTGTCTCTGCGATGACAAGACATTAGCTATGTCTGGACATTGGTGTCGAGTTGCAGAGTTGTCCGTTAAGGACAGGTGCAATTGCATTCAGTGGACAGACAGAGGTTCACCGGACACCATCACTACAATAAAGCATAAGAAAACAATAGAGTAGAATTAGAATAGGAGCAGGAATAAGAACAAATACCAGGATAAGCATACACATAGAATATATATATATATATATATATATATATATATATACATGTATATATATACATTATATATATACATATATATATATATATATGACACCGTATATGCGGATGTTGGGGGAAACGCACGATGCTGCCCCCGGCGGATGGCGGAGGAACCCACCGGGTGATTCGCGGCTGCACCGCTGGGAGGCGCTCACCCAGCTATACATGCTGCAGGTGGCTTTCGCTGATGTCACATTGTCTCTGACCCGGCCGAGTAATGCTTTACTTGTATGTCGATTTACTTTTATTATTGTTTCTTTTATATTCCATTGAATCGGTAGGACACTGTAGCCCAGCCATGTGCATTGATTATCTCCTGAACTATTATTGTCTGGTTAAATAAATTATGTATCTACCGCTAATGTTGATGTCGTGCCTTCCTTACACACACACATATATATATACATATATATAATATATATATTATATATATAAAAGAAGAACATGGCTGCATAGGAGGGAATACACCACCAGGTCGGCCGTCCTGATATGACCTTAGATGTTGCCAGGATGTAAGCAGGTAAAACTCCTACAACAAACCAACGGCAAGTCAGTAGAAACTGTTACTTTGGCACCAGATTGTATACCCGAGTGTGGAAATTCATTTCGCATGTTTTCACTTTAAATATCTGCAAAGTTAGCGATTTTTGATCAAAATTATGTCAACTTAAAATATAGTAGATTATAACGATCAACCTAATATATTATCTATATAACAAAGACAGAAACTCACAACTATTGGACAACACAACTTTTTAGCTAGTGTAACACTGACAGGTTGGCTGGTGTTCTAATAACTCTCTGAACCCCCACCCGACCACCACAAACTCACAAACTCCTCTCCTTCTAATCTGGAGATTATAGAGATAGCTTCTGAAATTGCTTAGAATGTTTAAGATACAATTAAAATGAATAAAATGAGTACAGACATCGGAAGCACTGCGGTACCGTATTTACCCAACCAAACTGAAAGCAAAACTGTCATATTGAATGTTTAACTTTAAGTGTCGATCAGAGCGGCATTTTTTACATAGTGTTAAATCCCTGGTGTCGGGAAGTGGCAATTATACATATGATTGTCACTCTTGGTTGGCAGTAACTGTCGGTAGGCAATCACTGTCGGTAGGCAGTAATTGTCGGTAGGCAATCACTGTCTTTAGGCAGTCACTGTCGGTCGGCAGTCACTGTTTGTAGGCAGTCACTGTCGGGAGGTAATAACTGTCAGTAGGCAGTCACTGTAGGTAGGCAATCACTGTCGGTAGGCAGTCACTGTCGGTAGGCAGTCAATGTCTGTAAGCAATCACTGTCGGTAGGCAGTCACTGTCGGTAGGCAGTCACTGTCGGTAGTCAGTCACTGTCGGTAGTCAGTCACTGTCGGTAGGCAGTCACTGTTGGTAGTCAGTCACTGTCTGTAGGTAGTCACTGTCAGTAGGCAGTCACTGTCGGTAGTCAGTCACTGTCAGTAGGCAGTCACTGTCGGGAGGCAGTCACTGTCAGTAGGCAGTCACTGTCGGTAGGCAATGAATGTCAGTAGGCAGCTACTGTCGGTAGGCAATGAATGTCAGTCGGCAGCTACTGTCAGTAGGCAATCAGTTCATAATCACTGTCGGTAGGCAATCACTGTCAGTAGGCAGCCACTGTCAGTAGGCAGTCACTGTTGGGAGGCAGTCACTGTCAGGAGGTAATCACTGTCACTAGGGAGCCACTGTTGGTAGGCAATGATTGGCAATGATTTGACAATGATTTTATTTTTACTCTGTCGACCCCTCACAGGGTATAACATCAAGTAGTGTAAATCAAATAGTGACTCAAAATAGTCATTGTCGGTAGGCAGTCACTGTCAGTAGGCAGTCACTGTTGGTAGGCAATAACTGTCAGTAGGCAGCTACTGTCGGTAGGCAGTCACTGTCGTTAGGCAGTCACAGTCAGTAGGCAGTCACTGTCAGTAGGCAGCTACTGTCTGTAGGCAGTCACTGTCGTTAGGCAGTCACAGTCAGTAGGCAGTCACTGTCAGTAGGCAGCTACTGTCTGTAGGCAGTCACTGTCGGTAGGCAGTCACTGTTAATCAATTCGTTTCGTTTTGTCGTTGTGACCGGACAGTAAAACGCTGGTTCTAAATCAAACTGAAGGCCCTGACCCCTACACAGGTAGCACCGCTCAGCCCCGCCCCAGCACCCCCTTCAACCCCCAACCCCCATTCAGCCCCCCATACCCCATAACCCCTACATCCCCCTCAGCCGGCCCCCTCCACCTCAACCCCGCCCTCCCTTGCCCGGTCTCGTCCCTACCTCTCCAACTCCACCCGTTTTACCTTTCCTTGAGACCTAATAAACCCAGGCCTCCCTGGCCTGCCCCTGTCCCGTCCCCCCCCCCCCCCTGTCCCGTCCCATCCTGCCCCTGTCCCGTCCCATCCCCCCCCCCTCTCCCGTCCCCCCCCCCTCTCCCGTCCCATCCTGCCCCTGTCCCATTCCGACCCGTCCCATCCTGCCCTTGTTGCGTCTCGACATGTCCCTTCATGCCCCGGTCCTGTCCCTTCCGGCCCCTGTCCAATTGCGTCCTGTCCTTTCCTGACTCTGTCCAGTGTCGTCCTGCCCCGTGCTGCCCCTGTCCAGTCCCGTCCTGTCCCTGTTCCGTCTCGTCATATCCTTTCCTGCCCCTGTCCGGTCCCGTCCCGTCTGTCTACACCCCGTACCCACACCCACACCCCACACCCACATCAACACCCAAACCCACACCCCATACCCACACCCCACACCCACACCACACCCACACCCTCACACCACACCAGCACCTCACCCACCCCCACCACATATGGCGCATTTGTTTCCAGCCGGGATCTACGCTTTTCCGCCTTTTCCCTCCCGCCAAGGTCAGGCCTAATTGCGGTGATGACCTTGAAACTTGACCTTAACGGCGACCTTGGCCTGTAACCAACTAGCCCGCAGGTCGGCTCTGCTAATCATGTTCTCTGAAAGAAGGGCGGGGCGGGGGGCGGGCGGGCGGGGCGGGGCGGGGCGGGGCGGGGCGGGGCGGGGATGGGACGGGGTGAGGTGTGAGGCGTGGATGGGTGGGGGTGGAGATGTGCGGAGGGGCGGGGAGGAGCACGGAGGTGGTGGGCGAGGCGGGGAGGGGTGGGACGGGGCGGGGCGGGGTGGGACGGGGAAGGCTCTGACGGGGATGGGCGGGGTGGGCGGGGCGGGGTGGGGCGGGGAAGGCTGGGACGGGGATGGGTGGCGTGGCGGGGATGGGTGGGGCGGGGAAGGGTGGGACGGGGATGGGCGGGGCGGGGATGGGTGGGTTGGGGCGGGGCTGGGTGGGAGTTGGGCCGGACTCGGGTAGAGAGGTGGGAAGGGCGGGGCGAGAAGGTGTGGGGAGGGGGCGGGTGTGGAGAGGTGGGAGGGGCGGAGAGAGGGTGGGGAGGGGTGGGGGAGGCGGGGTGGGCGGGGTAGGGAGGAGCAAGATAGGAAGGGTCAGTAGGGGGCAGGGCGGGGCGGGGAGGAGCAAGGAGGGGGTAGGGGCGGGGAGGGGCAGGAGGGGCGGGGAGGGTAGGGGCCAGGAGGGGTGTGGTAGGGCGGGGAGGGAAAGGAGGGTGGAGAGAGAAGCGGAGGGGAAGGGCTGGGAGGGGCGGGGAGAGTAGGGCGCGGAATGGTGGGGTAGGTCGGGGAGTTGGATGTTGGGGAGGGACGGGGAGGGACGGGGAGAGGAGGGGAGGGGTGGGGAAGGGCGAGCACCGTCCAATACTTGGACGCACAGCGGGTCGCCGGACACTGTCGCTAAAATAAACTCAAATTTTCAAAAGCAAAACACTTACTAAGATTTACGCACACATCCAACTTAAAAACTAGTGCAGCTATTAAACATGTGTTGCTGCATAGATGGGGATAGTGAATCAATTCAATAGAACTTGTTACTGCTGAAGCCTATCGGGTTGTAGGGTTAGATTCTTGACATGTATGCCAACATTAATTTTACCAACATTAATTTGGTATGTTTACATTTCAAATATCTACCAAGTTAATCATTCTAAAGCTTAAGTTGAAGGTAAACCAGATTATAATGTTTAACGTAATATACTTATCTAAGAAAATGAAAAAAATGTCAAAGCCATCGGAATATGCAACTTCAACCTCGGTACATGCAGGTCGAGAGAGGTAGGCAGGTGACTGAGTGGGGTTTGCGGTCCTAGTAGCATCAGTGTGATTTAATGTGATAGGCAAATAAAATAATGTGTACCGTATATATATATATGTGTGAAATGTATATATATATGATTTATATATATATATGATGTATAACTCATTATGTGAGTATGAAGATACAAAACGGAATATTACTTATTATTATGATTATTATTATACTCAGTAAGATACAACACGGTACCGGTGGCACCACCTCGGCTCACCTCTCCTCAACCGGATGTTGACCAATGTCAGTCACACTGGAGGATTGTTACGTCCTGGCAACATATATATATACTTGTGATCCTATGCGCGGATTGTGATTTTATAGTGCTGCTCCACAGGGATGCCGTGCCGTAGCTGAATCCCACATTAGCTCATTATCCTGACACTGAGTAAATGAGTCCTTGCCGCATCCTAGCAGTGACCAGTACTGGGTGAGTTAGTGAGTGACGTAATCGGTGCTGGATCGAACCCACAACCTCCTGTACAAGAAGTGAACTCCCCCATTAGTCCTCCCAGACTGTCCGCAGCTAACAATACACGTTAACAGGGTGGGCTTTGACGAATCAATAGAGAAAACAGCTGACTAAGTGTTTCTTTACAGAGTAAGGACACTTCACAGCTGGTTAATTAGAAATATGACCAATAACTCAATAACAAGGCCAACCGGACGCCATGGCCCGAAACGCTAACAACGCAGGCTTCTTGTGCGGAAGGTCAGAAGTTTGAATCCCAGCCGAGTCAAACCAATGGCGTACAAATTGATTATTGTCGCTACCTAGCCTGGCCAGCTGCATTACTAGAATAGAACAAAGACGGCTCACTCAGTATCAGGATAAGGTGTCTGAGTGGCATATCGTGTCATGATGCCGATGGGGTGGTGTACTACTGGGGCAGCACTGTAAAATCACCATAACTGCGCATTGTCACAAGTCGGTATGCGTCCTGATATGACCTTTGATGTTGCCAGGATATAAAACCCCAACAAACAAGCATACTATGACCTTAGATATTGACACGATATCCGACCCAAACAAACAACGAGGATTAAGAAGGCATTCTTTAAATAGTGTTGGGTCTGGTGTCTTTTTACTCATGCCTAATATTAGTAAATAAATCTTTGTAACTTGGTGTGGCGTTCTCTGTGGCGGAGTGGTTAGAGTGTCTGACTTTTTTCTAGCTCAGACTCCTAATCTGAGGGTCGGCGGTTCGATTCCCCGTGCCCCAGCTCTGCCAATTTGGATTTCCACCGCTGTGTATAACTTACAGCGTCATCAAAGGCCGGTTGCTCTCATACCATCTCTCAGTGGTGTGGGAGGTTAAAAATCCCTTGGGTCGGTAAAAGTGTAGGCTCGGGCTTTCTATCGACTAGCAGTGGAATGAGGAAGATCTGTCGTATATGACTGAAATTTCCCCTGCTTAAACAACTAATGGACCAAAAAAAAAAACACAAAAAAAAACACACTTTAATACAGTAGCATTTGTCTTCAACAGACACCTCTGCTTCCAGACGAATGTTGTCCTGACATAGCAGGTGCCCTGTCACCGAAGCGACCATCAAATGAAACAAAGACAGTTTGTATATTGAAAACCTGTCCGCACGTGGTAATGGTTCGCTGATCACAGAGGTCGCTGAAGACTGCCTCCTTTGAGGCTTGGAATAAAGCTGCTCTTGTTTCCCCAAATGGAGGACTTGAACCAACAAGTTGACGTCCCACAAGTCGACTGGAGTCCGGTCGGTGTGAGATGTGCCTGTCTCTCACTCCAAGGTTGAGTCTGATTAGACGGAGCATTTTTTGTTGTTGTTGTTGTAAATATTTCCCTGGTCTTCTAGCCATTGAAGCAATCACATTTGGTTTGTACATAGCGATACAGAAGTGGCATGTGCTGCATTGTTTGCAGCACACCCCATTCTGAACATTAAAAGGTGGGGGGAGCGTAGGTACTCAAGAACGAGTCTCCTGCACCAAGGTATTTGCAGCAAGAGAGAGTGTACATTAAAGTACAGTAGTGCCTCAACCATAGGCTGTAGTTGCATATCAGTTAGATTTGGTCTTATTTTTGGTTACTCTTTTAATAGTGAAGTGTTAATGTTATGCATATATGGTGATTTATAGCATGTGCAGTGATGGTGATTAATGTGGCTGTTCAGTGATATTATATATATTATTAGTGGGTTTTGAATGTTATTATGTCATTGAGTTAGTAGTTGTTAGGTTTGTCAAGGTGTGTGTGTGTGGGGGGGGGGGGGGGGGACTCATGGGCAGAGGGGGGTGACAGGTCAGGGTGAGAGCAGGCATGAGAGAAGGTAGGATCAATGGGTCGTTCAGCGGGTCGCATTCTGTCTTTGCAGTGCCAGGTTTTGGGCCTGAGTCATTAGATTAGATTAGATAAGATTAGATTCGAGTGTTTGAGGTGTATGTTCAGGCCAAGTGAGAGACTCCTCCATCAGAGCCAGGTGAGGACGCTCTGTCAGTGTTGTCGTGTGGGGTGTGTGGAAATGATGGGGTAGCGGGGTGTGGGTGTGTGAGCGGGTTGTTTGAGGATGTACTTGAAGGGATGTATGTTAGGGGTGTGGGTGTAGGTGCGGGTTAGGTATGCGTGTGTGGGTGTGTGGGGGATGAGTGTGTGTTGGTGAGTGAGTGTGTGAGGGGGGTATCTCTCTGTATCAGGGTGTGGGTGGGTGTGATTTCTGTACGTGTGAGGCATGTGGGTGTGAGGGTATGTGTGGGTGTGGGTGAGGTGTACGTGGGTGTGGGGGTTAGTGTGTGGGGGGATGAGTGTGTATTGGTGAGTGAGTGTGTGAGGGGGGTATGTCTCTGTATCAGGGTGTGGGTGGGTGTGAGTTATGTACGTGTGAGGCATGTGGGTGTGAGGGTATGTGTGGGTATGGGTGAGGTGTACATGTGTGTGGGTTTGGGGGTTAGTGTGTGGGGGATGAGTGTGTGTTGGTGAGTGAGTGTGTGAGGGGGGTATGTCTCTGTATCAGGGTGTGGGTGGGTGTGAGTTATGTACGTGTGAGGCATGTGGGTGTGAGGGTATGTGTGGGTGTGGGTGAGGTGTACGTGTGTGTGAGTTTGGGGGTTAGTGTGTGGGGGGGTGAGTGTGTGTTGGTGAGTGAGTGTGTGAAGGAGGTATGTCTCTGTATCAGGGTGTGGGTGGATGTGATTTCTGTACGTGTGAGGCATGTGGGTGTGAGGGTATGTGTGGGTGTGGGTGAGGTTTACGTGTGTATGGATGTTAGTGTGTGGGGGATGAGTGTGTGTTGGTGAGTGAGTGTGTTAGGGAATATGTATATGTATCAGGGTGTGGGTGGGTGTGAGTTCTGTACATGTGAGGCATGTGGGTATGAGGGTATGTGTGGGTGTGGGTGAGGTGTGTGTGGGTGTGTAAAGGAGGGTTGGTGTCTGTGAGGGTGTGTGGGTGTGGATATAGGTGAGTGTGAGCATGTTGATGTGTGTGAGGAGCCTAGAGGGGTGGGGGGAGGTGGGGGGTTACATACCCCCCCTCCTACACCCCGAACCCGTACCGCTCTTTACTGTGCACACTAAACCTATAGACCCCTTTCAATGTTTGTAAACATCGGGTATGTGCGCGCAGCTTGGCTGCAGAACGAATGCACACTGCCACTGAGTTTGCCCGTACGCGCAGTGTAAAATGTTTATTTTATTCAGAATTAATAGAAATGCAGAAGCCTAACCATATGAATTTAATATAATCTATTCGGTGAATATGTTTTCTATATGTGTTCCAAGCGGTTTGTGGCTAGGTGGTGTGGTTTTAGAGATATTTCACTTTTTCTGTATGAAGATTGCTCACTGCCATTGACAATGCATTGAGTTTGCCATACGCGCAGTGCAAAACGTCTATTTTATTCTAAATTTATAGAAATGCAGAAACCTAACCTTATAAATTTAATATAATCTATTCGTTGAATATGTTGTCTATATGGGTTCCAAGCGGTTTGTGTCTAGGTGGTGTGCTTTTAGAGATATTTCACTTTTTCTGTAAGAAGATTGCTCACGGCCATTGACAATGCACTGAGTTTGCCGGGATGCGTAGTACAAAACGTATATTTTATTCAAAATTAATAGAAATCCAGAACCCTAACCATATAAATTTAATATAATCTATTCATTAAATATGTTTTCTATATGTGTTCCAAGCGGTTTGAGTCTAGGTGGTGTGGTTTTAGAGATATTTCACTTTTTCTGTAAGAAGATTGCTCACGGCCATTGACAATACGCTGAATTTGCCGGTACGCACAGTACAAAAGGTGTATTTTATTCAAAATTAATAGAAATGCAGAACCCTAACCATATGAATTTAATATAATCTATTCGTTGAATATATTTTATATATGTGTACCAAGCGGTTTGTCTCTAGGTGGTGTGGGTTTAGAGATATTTCACCTTTTCTCTATGAAGATTGCTCATAGCCATTGAGTTTGCAGTGTGACAGTGTGTCATCCTGCAGCCAAACACTGCACGCACTGACCTAGATACCTGTCATGACGTCACATGAAATTGGTCAATAAACCTCAAAAGACACAATTCTCCATACAACCTCCCGTCACACCGTCCTACCCTAACCACCACCATGTCGCCATGGCAACCAAGTCCTAGGTTTAGCACAGAAGTTCCCGCCCCCCCCCCCAACCCCCGTCTCCGGCCCTCAAAAGGCGTGTGTCTCGCCGACGAGGGCTGCGTCTTCACATCGGCGTCCCTTCTTTATTTGGGGTCCAAAGACTTCCCCAGGTGTCTACCAAGACTAGACTCGTTCTGATTTGACCATAGATGTTGCTAGGAGGAAGAACTCGAATAACCAACACTAGAACAGCAAACTACAACTAACAAACTCACATAACAACCTAACCACTAGAAAATGTAGAGCATTACAAATACCTAGGCCTTGAGTTGGACAGCCAACTAAACTACAACCTATGTATAAACAAAATTGTCCAAAAGTTAAACCACAAACTGTGGCTATTTGCAAAGCTAAGAGACTACATGACACAAGAAATGTCAATAAAAATCTTCAAGGGCATGGTGCTACCCTATTTTGACTATGGAGATGTAAACTACATGGGTGCAAAGAAAGAACTTCTAAAAAAACTGCAAACACTACAGAACAGAGCCCTGAAAATCTGCCTCAGAGTAGACAAGCTGCACCCCATCTACGACATACACAAAAGAACCAAAGTAAAATTGCTAGAAAATAGGAGAATAATTCATCTGAAAACATTAGCATACAGCTATAGTCAAGACAATAAACTCCTAACAAAACCACAAAGGGCAACTAGAGCAAATAATGCACCACTACTAAAGCAGACCAGAAGCCAAATAAAAGCTCACGAGAGAAGCACGCTAGAAATGGCTGCCAAGGTGTGGAATGCCCAAACAGTAAAGGAACGACAAATTCCTGACCTAAAAACATACAAAAAATATCTGTGCAAAATAAGGCTAGGAACCCCGAACTAAGCTGCACTGCAAAGGGGCAGGTGATATGTCACGGCCCACCAGCGAGACGCCCAATGGAAGGTAACCATACCAGCCAGATAGCACACAACACAGCTACGTACAAGCCTATGATATGTAAATAGGAGTAGGCTAGTCTAGAAATAAGAGTAGAAAAAATAAAGCACATATATGCCAAGAAAATCCAAAAAAATCAACATAGACTACTAACCAGACCAACCGACTATCTATCTGCTACTGAAATACAGGCAATCAAATACCTTATCAGCAGCTACTGTGTGATAAGACAACACCAACACTACAGCTGGCCAGCATTGAAAACAAGCCTGAATACCCAGGCTTATATGCTATGGACAGTATAAATACAGCCTCAATAAAAAAACACAAAAAAACCATGCTGGGTAACACTAGGATATTCCTATCAAACTGACACTGACAGAATCCCTGTATAACTAACCAATACGGGGAAACACTAGGATATTCCAATCAAACTGACAGTGATAGAATCCCTGTATAACTAACTACAATGGGGAAACACTAGGATATTCCAATCAAACTGACAGCGACATAATCCCTGTATAACTAACCAATATGGGGAAACACTAGGATATTCCAACCAAACTGACAGTGACATAATCCCTGTATAACTAACCAATATGGGGAAACACTAGGATATTCCAATCAAACTGACAGTGATATAATCCCTGTATAACTAACCAATATGGGGAAACACTAGGATATTCCAATCAAACTGACAGTGACATAATCCCTGTATAACTAACTACAATGGGGAAACACTAGGATATTCCAGTCAAACTGGCAGTGATATAATCCCTGTATAACTAACCAATATGAGGAAACACTAGGATATTCCAATCAAACTGACAATGACAGAATCCCTGTATAACTAACTACAATGGGGAAACACTAGGATATTCCAATCAAAATGACAGTGACATAATCCCTGTATAACTAACCAATATGGGGAAACACTAGGATATTCCAATCAAACTGACAGTGACATAATCCCTGTATACTACACAATGGGGAAACACTAGGATATTCCAGTCAAACTGACAGTGACATAATCCCTGTATAACTAACCAATATGGGGAAACACTAGGATATTCCAATCAAACTGACAGTGACATAATCCCTGTATAACTAACTACAATGGGGAAACACTAGGATATTCCAATCAAACTGACAGTGACATAATCCCTGTATAACAAACCAATATGGGGTAACACTAGGATATTCCAACCAAACTGACAGTGACATAATCCCTGTATAACTAACCAATATGGGGAAACACTAGGATATTCCAATCAAACTGACAGTGATATAATCCCTGTATAACTAACCAATATGGGGAAACACTAGGATATTCCAATCAAACTGACAGTGACATAATCCCTGTATAGCTAACTACAATGGGGAAACACTAGGATATTCCAGTCAAACTGACAGTGACATAATCCCTGTATAACTAACCAATATGGGGAAACACTAGGATATTCCAATCAAACTGACAATGATAGAATCCCTGTCTAACTAACTACAATGGGGAAACACTAGGATATTCCAATCAAAATGACAGTGACATAATCCCTGTATAACAAACCAATATGGGGTAACACTAGGATATTCCTATCAAACAGACAGTGATATAACCCCTGTATAACTAGCCACAATGGGGAAACACTAGGATATTCCAATCAAACTGACAGTGATATAATCCCTGTATAACTAACCAATATGGGGTAACACTAGGATATTCCAATCAAACTGACAGTGATATAATCCCTGTATAACTAACCCATATGGGGTAACACCAGGACATTCCTATCAAATTGGCAGTGATATAACCCCTGTATAACTAGCCACAAAGGGGAAACACTAGGATATTCCAATCAAACTGACAGTGATATAATCCCTGTATAACTAACCAATATGGGGTAACACTAGGATATTCCTATCAAACTGACAGTGATATAATCCCTGTATAACTAACCCATATGGGGTAACACCAGGATATTCCTATCAAACAGACAGTGATATAACCCCTGTATAACTAGCCACAATGGGGAAACACTAGGATATTCCAATCAAGCTGACAGTGATATAATCCCTGTATAACTAACCAATATGGGGTAACACTAGGATATTCCTATCAAACTGACAGTGATATAATCCCTGTATAACTAACCCATATGGGGTAACACCAGGATATTCCTATCAAACTGGCAGTGGTATAATCCCTGTATAACTAACCAATATGGGGTAACACTAGGATATTCCTATCAAACTGACAGTGATATAATCCCTGTATAACTAACCCATATGGGGTAACACCAGGATATTCCTATCAAACTGACAGTGGTATAATCCCTGTATAACTAACCAATATGGGGTAACACTAGGATATTCCTATCAAACTGACAGTGATATAATCCCTGTATAACTAACCCATATGGGGTAACACCAGGATATTCCTATCAAACTGGCAGTGGTATAATCCCTGTATAACTAACCAATATGGGGTAACACTAGGATATTCCTATCAAACTGACAGTGATATAATCCCTGTATAGCTAACCAATATGGGGAAACACTAGAATATTCCTATCAAACTGACATTGATATAATCCCCGTATAACTAAAGGCCCAGTCACACCTTACTGGACTGGGGAACTGGACATGAACCGGACAGTGTCCGGTGAAATACGGCAATGTCCGGTACATGCCCGGTACCCATCCTGCGGTGTCCGGTGGAGTCCGGCGGTGTCCGGTACAAGTTTTGAACATGCACAAAACTTCTACCGGACACCGCCGGACTGACGTGTCCGGTTGGTGTCCGGTTGGTGTCCGGTTTGTCCGGTTCATGTCCGGTACCCATCCGTACGTATCTGGTTGGTGTCCGGTTTGTGTTTCAGGTTTGTCCGTTTTGTCCTGTTCATGTCCGGTACCCATCCGTTGCGTGACCGGTTTGCTTCCCGAATTGTCCAGTGGCGAGAACGTCACCGGACATACCAGACAGCTATCATTTGAAGTGGGGGTGTAGGTGTGTGGTGGGGGTTTAGGGATGTGGTGGGGGTGTAGGTGTGTGGTGGGGGTTTCGGGATCTGGTGGGGGTGTAGGTGTGTGGTGGGGGTTTAGGGATGTGGTGGGGTGTAGGTGTGTGGTGGGGGTTTAGGGATGTGGTGGGGGTGTAGGTGTGTGGTGCGGATTTAGGGATGTGGTGTAGATGTGTGGTGGGGATTTAGGGATGTGGTGGGGGTGTAGGTGTGTGGTGCGGGTTTAGGGATGGGGTGGGGGTCTAGGTGTGTGGTGGGGGTTGAGGGAGGTGGTGGGGATTTAGGGATGTGGTGGGGATGTAGGTGTATGGTGGGGGTTTAGTGATGTGGTCGGGGTGTAGGTGTCTGGTGGGGGTGTAGGTGTGTGATGAGGGTTTAGGGATGTGGTGGGGGTATAGGTGTGTGGTGGGGGTGTAAGTGTGTGGTGGGGGTTTAGGTGTGTGGTGGGGGTGTAGGTGTGTGATGGGGGTTTAGGGATGTGGTGGGGGTGTAGGTGTGTGGTGGGGCTTTAGGGATGTGGTGGGGGTGTAGGTGTGTGGTGGGGGTTTAGGGATGTGGTGGGGGTGTAGGTGTCTGGTGGGGGTGTAGGTGTCTGGTTGGGGTGTAGGTGTGTGATGAGGATTTAGGGATGTGGTGGGGGTGTAGGTGTGTGGTGGGGGTGTAAGTGTGTGGTTGGGGTTTAGGTGTGTGGTGGGCATGTAAGGGGTACTGGGGGTATAGGTGTGTGTCGGAGGGGATATAGGTGTGTTTTCGGCGCGTCCCTACACACACATACCTACACCCTCACCACACACACCCACACTTCAACCACACACACCTAGCCTTCTAAAGCCCCAGTCACACGAGGCCTGCGTTCGCTTACGATCGATCTGCAAGCATTTTGCTATTAAATAATGACCATCTTACGACCACCTATGGCCCTGTCACACTGCGACGTGACTACGTCAGCGTAACCACAACGTGAAAATAATGATATCACGTCGAAGTTATCGGCGTAATATGCAAATTGTGGACGTGAATGCAACGTAGTTGACGTGAGCGTAACGTGAAAGTAACGTGGGTGTACGTCGTGACGTTAGCTGTAACGTGACAACGTTAGAGGGGAGGGGTAATTGGCGACGTGACCGGGCGTTAGTGTAACGTGAGCGTAACGTCGCCGTAACGGGTGTGACGTGAACGTAACGTGACCGTAACTTGACCGTAACGTGACCGTAACGTGACCGTAACGTGACCGTAACGTGACCGTAACGTGACCGTAACGTGACCGTAACGTGACCGTAACGTGACCGTAACGTGACCGTAACGTGACCGTAACGTGCAAAACGCTGCCCACACGTTGCTCCCACCCGGGCCGTCGGTCTGACGTGACATAACGTGACTCTAACGTCATTTACGCTGCTATAACGATCGCGGAACGTCAACCTAACGTCATTGTCACGTCATCCCAACGTAACGGCTTCACGTTGAGATACGTTGAAAGTTTTGAACAGGTTCAAAACCTCGACGCGCGCCGACGTAACACGACGTAACATGACGTAGCTCGACGTCACTCTAACGTCATTATGACGTCATCATAACGTGACCCAACGTACGGCAACGTAATGACGAAAAATCATCACGTTAGGCTCACGTTGGCTCGTTACGTCGTAGTGTGACAGGGGTATTACGACTAATCGCCGAGTGCTCTCCGAGCGATCACTGACTGATCGCCGACCATTTCGGCCCTTTTGGTCGCAAGGAGGTTGTCGCTGCAGCACCAACAATCTCCTTGCGACCTCTGGCATTTCCACTGATCGCCGACTGGTCGGCACCGATCTGTGAAGATAGTAGCTGTACTCAAGCGTCACATGAGGCCTGCGTTCGCTTATAATCGATTCGCGAGCATTTTGCAGTTAAATTACGACCAATCTTATGACCACCTTATGACCACCTTACGACTAATCGCCGAGCGATCGCCCACTGACTCGATGTGGCACGTGTACGATGACATCACAATGTCGCCTGGTGCATCATTGTCGACATGGCGACGTATTAAAATAATTTGTAACAAATTGTTTCATTTTTGTCACAAGGAGCTTGCAGACTTTTGGTCGGCAAGTGATCGCAAGCGAACGGAGCCCGTTGTGTGACTGGGGTTTAAAGTGAAAATTACTTCAAACTTAAAGTAAGATAGATTATAACGATCAACCTAATATATTTACAGTCCGGTACATGCCCGGTTGATGGTCGGTCCGTCCGGTTCTCGTCCGGTTCTCATCCGATTCTCGTCCGGTACATGTACTGTACTTGTCCGTTGGTGTTCGTTTCGTCCGGTTCTCATCCGGTTCTTGTCCGGTACATGTACGGTACTTGTCCGTTGGTGTTCGTTTCATCCAGTGGCAGTTGACCCAATTACACTCCACTTCGATACATTTTGATACATTTTGTCACCGGACAGCACCGGACTAGAAAATTCCAATCAAACTGAGAGTGATATAATCCCTGTCTAACTAACCACAATGGGGAAAGACTAGAATATTCCTATCAAACTGACACTAGTGACAGTGATATAATCCCTGTATAACTAACCAATATGGGGTAACACTAGGATATTCCAATCAAACTGACACTGATATAATTCCTGTATAACTAACCAATATGCGGTAACATAACCCTGTATAACTAACCAATATGGGATAACACTAGAATATTCCTATCAAGCTAACAGTGACCAGGTGACATACTCCTAGTTTAACTCCAACTGACCCGATCCTGCATTAAAACGTATTAAATCTTTACCGAAATGAATAGAGAAGATAACTTCTGCTTGCATTCAAAATGCCATGAAAATACCCATCTAATGCTGATGTAGTCACATGACACTACTGTTGTGATATCACTGCGGTACTTGGAGGTACCAATCAGGAATCCATTGCGCTATATACTGCATATTGTGTATTTAACCACAATTGTTATCTCACATTAATATATAAATACTTTACATACAATTTTTGTGTAAATAATCCTGAATTGAAAAAGTGGCTGGAAGACCAGTGCTTCGGGCCTGGCAATAGAACATATTCAGCAGAATAATTATATTTACCAAAAGAGAAAAGAAAATGGCTGACAACTCTCCTCGTGAACGGAAGTGCTATAAATAGCTTCTATGTAGGGGAGCGTGAATTCCCGGAAAGCACCTGTAACTGACAAAATAAAGCAAACAGATAAATCGACCACCGCAAGGTGGCGAAAGAAATCATGATTTTGGAGGTCATTTAGGGGTCAGAAGGTCAGAGCAGTGGATGTATGCATGGATCCGTTAGTTAATTTGACATGTATGAGGGTATGATTTTAAATGTAAGAGAAGGGAGGTGGGTGGGACAACTTCACACAAAGTGAGCAGGTGAGTGCCATGATGGAGTGGTGAGCTCGTGTGTGTGCGCCTAGGTATATAAGGGGCCATCCATCGTGGGGAAGGGTGGGCGTGAGTTTAACTGTTGGAGAGCAACACGAGGGTGGGATGGCCGTCTGGTGGTTGGAGAGTCACACTAAGGGCAACCTGTTGCTGGGCCTTTGGCGGTGTCTGTAGAAAAGATTGACGGTCAGCAGGAGAGGGGCAGGGAGTGGTCTGTGGGCCAGGCGAGTTCTAAATCAAACTGAAGGCCCTGTGGCTTAGGTTGAAATATTAGTTAGATTGTAATTTTGTTCTTTAAGTTGAAATTATTTATAATGGTGTAACCTTGAAAAGAAAATATGCCAAATTAATGTTGGGATGCATGTTCAAATGTTGGACCTTATAGGCAGCAGTAATGATGGGTTCTATTAAATTGGCTTAGTATTCCCTTCTAATAAGGTTATATGCAGCAATATATGATTAATACCTGCACAAGTATCGAATTCCGACATCTAGGATCAAATCTAGATTAGCATATTGGTTTCACCAGACTATGCAGCTTTAAATTTGCATAATAATATTCATAATCAGATCTCGTTCACTCTCTGTTTTAGATCAATGCATTGGGCTGCTTATTCTTTATCACATTAACTTAGGGTTAGACGTATTTATATAAGTTATATCATAAGTGGCTAACTTTGTATATATTCGCAGTAAAGACATCACGTCGAAATGCTGGACCTCATTGGTTTGTATGACTTACAGCAGTAAGGTTCTATTAAACTGACTTAACAGTCATTCTATGCACGGATGAATGATAGATGCATGCACCAGTAAGTTGTGTATAGAGGATCAAATATAGGCGGGTACTTTGGGTTCAGAAAAGTGTATGCTTTCATCGGACTGCAGCCATAACCTTTTATCAGTTTACAGTGGAAGCCTCAGTGACAATGTACTTACGATTTCAGTCGACATTCCTGAGTCGCCCGCCAGTGGATCTGTTTTTGTTGTTGTTTTACATCCTAGCAATATCTAGGGTCATATCAGAAGGTGTACCGACTTGTGACGGTGTGCAATCATGGCGACTTTATAGTGCTGCCCCACTACGAAATCAGGCCACCGGCACCATGACCCAATATCCCACTCAGTCACATTATCCTGACTCTGGGCCAACCAGTCCTTGTCCTATCCTATTAACGCCAAGTGCCAGGCTAGGTAGTGACAAGTATCAATATAAGTCATTGGTTTGACTCGGCTGGGATTCAAACGCCCGACCTTCCGCATGGAAACCCTGCGCTCTACCGATTAAGCGACTGCGACCGGTCCCGCCACTGGCAATCGCAGCGTTTGCTCAGTGATCACGTGACCAAACAACCCGACGAGGTGGGTGCGCGAGTTGAGTTGGCTTACTTCACGGCCCGGCTCATGTCTGGCCTTCACAATCCGGGGGCAGTCGTGCAATTACATCCTCCTCAAACAACTACCCACATATTCAGGAATAAAACTTGCGTTTGACGAATTAAAAACGGATATTTGACTTTTGGCAGACCGTCCATGTAACGATTCTCTGGCCATGTCAGTGCGATGCCACTGAGGGGTTCTTTGCTTTTTTTCATGGGAACAAGTGCGGAAATCAGCGAAAACATGAGCCTTGTTCACACGGGCAAAATGTGAGGCGAATCAGGCAAATCGAATCAGGTGAGGCGAATTAGCGCCCGTTCACACGGGCAAAATTAACCGCATCACAGGAATCGATTCTCGTAGACTACCTCGCTGAGGTGGTCTACACGATGCGCATCACGTGAGTCAAATCAGCCCTAATCCGCCTCAGACGTGCGTTCACACGCGAAATGTGAGGCGAACTAGGCAAGTCGCTTTCTACGAATCGATTTACATTGCCCGTGTGAACACGGCTATGGAGACCTTTTATCCATGCTAAGGCCAAATAAAAAACTAAATTGGTGATCGTCCCCGCTTGTGCCTGAAAAATCGCCTGTCCCTGAGTTTTAAATATAAAAAAACAACTGTCAAAAATGTGTCGGGCTAGCAGCAATTCAACTTTCGTATCAATTTTTATGTCATTGCTTTGACTCAGCCAGGGTTTGAACCCAGGCGTTTGAATCCCACAGCCTACCAGAACAGAAGGCGTATGCTCAACTCATTCGGCCATCGCCTCTGGTTACGTATTACGTCTACATCAAAAATAAAAAATAAAAATAAAAAGTATTCGCCCGACCCTGTTCTGTGTTCTGTGCAAGGCAAGACGTCGCCATAGTTACACCCAGGTGGGCTACATGTAAGAGAAAGGTACATAACCTTATACCACACACCTGCATACCACTCATATGTACACATGTAGGCGCATCTGTATGTAGGTTAGGGGCATGTATGCACAGGAGAGTACAGGTAGCTAAAGTAATATATGTGAGTACAGGTAACTATAGTAATATATGTGAGTACAAGTAACTAAAGTAATATATGTGAGTACAGGTAACTATAGTAATAAATGTGATCACAGGTAAGTAAAGTAATATATGTGAGTACAGGTAAGTAAAGTAATATATGTGAGTACAGGTAACTATGGTTATACATGTGAGTACAGGTAACTATAGTAATATATGTGAGTACACATAACTAAGGTAATACATGTGAGTACAGGTCACTAAGGTAATATATGTGAGTACAGGTAACTAAGGTAATATGTGTGAGTACAGGTAACTATGATAATACAAGTGAGTACAGGTAACTATGGTAATACATGTGAGTACAGATAACTAATGTAATATATGTGAATACAGGCAGCTAAATAAATATATATGAGTACAGGACACTATAGTTATACAAGTGAGTACAGGTAACTAAAGTAATATATGTGAGTACAAGTAACTAAAGTAATATATGTGAGTACAGGTAACTAAAGTAATATATGTGAGTACAGGTAACTATAGTAATATGTGAGTACAGGTAGCTATAGTAATATATGTGAGTACAGGTAAGTAAAGTAACATATGTGAGTACAGGTAAGTAAAGTAATATATGTGAGTACAGGTAACTATAGTAATATATGTGAGTACAGGTAACTATAGTAATATATGTGAGTACAGGTAACTATAGTAATATGTGAGTACAGGTAACTAAAGTAATATATGTGAGTACAGGTAAGTAAAGTAACATATGTGAGTACAGGTAAGTAAAGTAATATATGTGAGTACAGGTACGTAAAGTAATATATGTGAGTACAGGTAACTAAAGTAATATATGTGAGTACAGGTAACTATAGTAATATATGTGAGTACAGGTAACTATAGTAATATGTGAGTACAGGTAACTAAAGTAATATATGTGAGTACAGGTAAGTAAAGTAACATATGTGAGTACAGGTAAGTAAAGTAATATATGTGAGTACAGGTACGTAAAGTAATATATGTGAGTACAGGTAACTAAAGTAATATATGTGAGTACAGGTAAGTAAAGTAATATATGTGAGTACAGGTAACTAAAGTAATATGGGTCAGTACAAGTAACTAAAGTAATATATGTGAGTACAGGTAAGTAAAGTAATATATGTGAGTACAGGTAAGTAAAGTAATATATGTGAGTACAGGTAACTATAGTAATATATGTGAGTACAAGTAACTAAAGTAATATATATGTGAGTGCAGGTAATTAAAGTAATATATGTGAGTACAGGTAACTAAAGTAATATGGGTCAGTACAAGTAACTAAAGTAATATATGTGAGTACAGGTAAGTGAAGTAATATATGTGAGTACAGGTAAGTAAAGTAATATACGTGAGTACAGATATCTATAGTAATATATGTGTGTACAAGTAACTAAAGTAATATATGTGAGTGCAGGTAACTAAAGTAATATATGTTAGTACAGGTAACTATAGTAATATATGTGATCACAGGTAAGTGAAGTAATATATGTGAGTACAGGTAAGTAAAGTAATATATGTGAGTACAGGTAAGTAAAGTAATATATGTGAGTACAGGTAAGAAAAGTAATATATGTGAGTACAGGTAGCTATAGTAATATATTTGAGTACAGGTAACTATAGTAATATATGTGAGTACAGGTAACTATAGTAATATATGTGAGTACATGTAAGTAAAGTAATATATGTGAGTACAGGTAGCTATAGTAAAGTATGTGAGTACAGCTAAGGAAATTAATATATGTGAGTATAGATACGTAAAATAATATATGTGAGTACATGTAACTAAAGTAATATATGTGAGTACAGGTAACTATAGTAATATATGTGAGCATAGGTAACTAAAGTAATATTTGTAAGTACAGGTAACTATAGTAATACAAGTGAGTGCAATAACTAAGGTGAAACACACATTACAGGTAAATATGGCAATACAGGTGTGCATGGGAACGTTAAGGTGAATGTCAATAGTTTAGTACAGACGAGTGTAGGTAAACGTAGGAGTGGATATAGGTAGGTATATGTGAGAACAGATAGGCACAGGTTACTATTAGTAAGTACAGGTTACTACTGATGAGCAACAGTGAGTATCGTGAGAACAGGTGAGTAAGCGAGAGTACAGTGAGTACAGTTGAGTAAGCATCAGCACATGCGAGAATATGCGAGTAAGGGTGAGTAAATGTGAGGACAGGTGCAAACAGATGAGTAAAAGTAAGTATGTATGAGTACACGTGGGTACAGGTGGGTACATGTTTGTATAAGTGAGTATATGTGAATACATGTCAGCATCCGTGAGTACAGGTGTGTACGGATGCATACAAGTAGGTATATGTGAGTACAGGTGAGTACATGTTGATACAGGTGGGTACCAATATGTATAGGTGGGTACATGTATGTATAGGTGGATATAGGTATGTATATGTGAGTCCAGGTGAGTACATGTATGTATGAGCACAGGTGAGTCCAGGTGGGTACAGCTGTGTATGCGTACTGGTTGATGAATGGCTGTACACTGAAGCCCCCTTACCTGTCAGCAAAGCCCTTTCATGTAAGTATAGATAACTCAGGTGAGAATGGGCAGGTGGGAGGTCAGGTGAGAGGTCAGCCTCCCGACAAGTGACCACCCGGAGGGTGGTGTCGATAAGGTCCCTAAATGTAGCAAGGCGCCTGTACTCCGCACCCACATTGCGGCTTTAGAAACCCCCCAGCGAGGCCTAAGGCAGCGCCTACATACTGAAGGCTCTACTACAGCAGCATTTAGGTGGCTAAAATAGCCATCCAGACCTAAAATAGCCACCTAAGGGCCCACAGTAAACTTAATGTCCCTCCCCCTCCCACCTCACTTATCGCCCCCCCCCCCACACCTGCACCCCAGACCGTAGGCGCCCACTCGTCTCCTCGCAAGCATTTATATTTATTGACAGGGAAACTCCATTATGCACATAATATTTAAAGTTGTATAGTCAGAGGAAAGCATAAACTCTGCAAAACCAGCTGCAACATGAAATTCAGAAAACATAACAGTGTTTAAGAAAGTACTACAAAATAATGTAACCTAGAAAAACACATGATGTTTAAATGGACTTTGGACTGTTTGCAATCTACAGTAAAGCCATACACATTAAGCAAGAAAACCTAAATTATTACTAAAACAAAATTCTGTAGATTTAAATCAAATTGGATTAGTGCTGCTCAGCAGTGAAAACAAGTGTTAACACACCTATCCGTCATGAGCAGGGTAAATAAATCCATCACTAAAAAAATGGGGAAAAGAGAAGAACCTTCCCAGATCCATTTCTAACTTATACACCGTGCACTTATTAAACAGTTGCTGCTGCTTAGAAGGAATATTAAGTGTCGTTCTCTGTGGCGGAGTGGCTAGAGTGTCTGACTTTCTTCTAGGTCAGACTCCTAATCTGAAGGTCGATGGTTTGATTCCCCATGCCATGACCTCTGCCAATTTGGTATACCTAAGTGTAAGCTCTGGATTTCTACCGGGCACATTCATGGCGACTTTATAGTGCTGGGAGACCAGGTTACCAGCACCATGACCTGATGTCCCACTCAGTCACATTATCCTGACACTAAGCTAACCGGTCCTGGCGAGGAAGCAACAAGTTTCAATTTTCAAGTCATTGCTTTCACTCGACCAGGGTTCGAACCCATGGGTCCGAATCTCACGATCTACCAAAACGCCAACTGTAAGGTTACACTGGCACTCGCAAAAAACTGGATAGCATAGGTATTTGAATCATGATAGCGTAATAGTGCAGGAGCACCAGATTCAGAGCTACACTGGCACCTGCAATAAATTGTGTGCAGAAATTTCAACAGTGGCAGTTTCTCGTAAAATTATTTCTATATAGCCGTGTTCACGCGTACAACAGTGTGTGAACCGGGCTATATGTCACATGACGTGTCTACTAAACCGGGAACAGGAGGTAGCTCAGAAGGTAGCGTGTCCACCGATGAAGGTGGCGGTTATCCTATCGATCCTACTCAGAGGATCGATTTGCAGTTTTGCATATTTTCCGTTCCAACCAGTGGTCCACAAGTGGTTTATCAAAGGCTGTGGTATGTGTTGTCCTGTCTGTCAGAAAATGCATATAAAAGACCCATTGCTGCTTATCGGGAAGAGTAGCCTAATGTGGTGGAAGCGGGCTTCCACCAAAGAAATATGCCAGAATGACCATATGTTTAACATCCAATAGCCAATGAATGCGCTCAAGAGGCGTCGTTAAATAAAACATGATTTCCTTTTTATGTGCTTACTAAATGGACCGGTATCTGACACCTCACCCAGTCACACTAGACTTCCAACCACTTGTAACCAAAAAATACCCTTCGTGATCACAGATGGTCGTAGGTGGTTGTAAAAATGTCTCTATTTGGTTTTCACTGATGGCTGGTCACTTTTCTTCATTTTGGTTGCAAGACAAAAACTTCCTTGTGCCCAAATTGGTCGCATGTGGTTACAAGCCTAGTGCGAATGGGATATAAGTTGGATATGAATGATAAAACCCAGGCATGTGCTGAGACATTGAATTTTATTTTTTTTGTAAATAAATTTTATTTTTCTATATTTGTTGTCAGTGCCATAAGACTGGTCTTCCGGCCGTAAGTGCTACATGTATCTAGCTATTTACACCAATTTTGTTTTACATCGTTTATATAGTAACTTGAAATGTGAAGTAGATTCTGAAATTAAAGTGTACGCAATGCAATAAGTAATGAGTATGAGGTACATTAAATCATTTTACATTAAATATTTTAGTTGTTGGTTTAGGATTTCCAATTCAGTAGATACTAATTCCTTTACTTAGTCTTAGTTCAGTGTGATCAGATACTCTTTTATTCATTGTGTTCTTTTGTATGCAGTTGGATTTGGGGGTTAGGTGGAGTATTTTTGTGTCAAGATGGCTTGACTATTGGTTTGTTCTGTGGTAAATAAATACATGTATTCATTGGTGTGAGGAACGAGGAATCCTGATGTTGCAATTATGTTTTCAACTTCAATGTCCGGGAATGCTCGGTTTATTGCATGAACGTTGTTTTCTTGAAGCACATGTCTTTGGTCGGGGTCATTCGCAGGACAATGTGTATGCACTGCATGTTATATATATGATGATAACCCCCATTATCGTCCATAATAATAGGGAGTGTCTAAGTGGCCACCTGCCACCCACTTCATAAAAGGTTCACCTCTGACTCTGCTCAGAGGTGAATAACAACCCTATTTAAAGGTTGGAGAAAATGTGTCTCACTGTTGATGGTTTTAGTTTGGCATTCCTACATTTATCTTGATTAAAATCCAATAGCTACAATCTGATTGTATATGTTTTCCCTCAACATAAACTCTCTCCGGTGTTCAAATCACATAATATCAAGACATAATGACACAAAACCAGTTTGAAGTGATAGAGTCCATGAAGTAAATCCACCACGTTTGAATGAACTGGTTGTACCACCTGAGTACCTCAGCCAATGGAAATGACTGCTTCCTGACATAGATTGGATTATTATCCAGGAATCTCTCAACTTCCTGCCAATGGCTGCCATGTGGATATGTGGGCTCTATCAATGCAAACTTTAAAGTTCATTTATCTAATGGACTTGATCTACTAATCAGTTCAAGGTATGTCAAGAATACATTTAGCTTTGTAGATTAACAATTGATATTCTCATTTCATTTACAGTCATGTTCTCCAATATTGATATAGGGTTGTTCTTCAGCCGTACTCAGGCTACTGTAGTATGGGGTGATTCTTTTATCTAGCCACCATTCAACACTCGAAAATCTTGTAATACCACAGAAATCACTGTTTCATTTGCTCCAACAATGTCAGAATTATTATATTATATGTATGTATGAATGGATGTATAAATATGTATATTGTATATATTACATTGGTATATTGTATATACATTGGTATATATAGCTATAGATATACAAGTTTGCTTTTGCTGGTGTCAGGAATCGGAATGACTCAAACACAAACACAGTGCATTCATATTTCCTTGTTTTTTTTCTTCTTAAAAGTTTGTTTATTCAATAATAGAATATATCTACAGAGTGACCTCCTGGGGTGCGAGCAGACACTGAGTGATTAAGTGTACACTTGGCGCCCCATTCAGATCAGGGGGTTAGTTCCCCAAACATCCGCCAGGGGTTGAGCGTACAAGTACAAAACTATGCTACTTTGGTTAAAAACCCACGGCCGTTATCCCTGATATAAAAACGGAGTGTGGATCAGGTACAAATTGTCTCCTCCATGATTGCTTTTGGTTTCAGATGAACAGTGTGCAAACATTTATACATAAATTATATATAATATATATGATATATAATATATGGTTATAACATACCTATGTGATCTATAAATATAGACATGTTATCGCATATATATTATCATTGTGTATACGATATAAATATATTATTATATTATATATCATATATGATATATAACATATATAATATATATGATATATGAATATATAGTCTATATTATCGAAATTTATTATATTTAATATATACAATATATATATATATCATATATAATATATACTTCACATAAATATGTATATACCTATATATAGTAGCTGAGTTAAAACAGCTTTGCTGAAGGTGGAACTTATGGCCGCCTGTCGGCTACAAAAGGAACTATTTACACACATTTATTATATAGTATAATTATAGTAATAATAAATAAAGCCCGACAAATGATCAAGCTCTGAATCCCGTCAGCAAAGGCGAAATTAGATACGGCATGACATTTAAGTGCACACGCATACAAATGGCAGATATATGTAGGCGAATTATATTAATAATAATATATAAATGTATACGTCATACATTGATAGACTGTCAAAAGGACGAGCCAAAAGCGTGTTTGGGATATGTAGTGTTGGACCGTTCTGGTCCCCTACGTCTTCAGTGAAACGTCGGGTTGCCATTAATCAGTTAATACTCCCGTGGAGGGGAGGGGGGCTGTTGAGTTCTCCGTATCCCAGTGATGCGGATTCCGAGGGACACCAGTTTGCCAGGGACACTTCCATTGAAATGCATTGTTAACGGCCGTGAGCAAATCTTCATACGGAAGAAGTCAAATATCTCTCAAATTACACCATCTAGAAACTAATCGCTTGGTAGACCTAGAGAAAACATCTTTACCATAAAGACTATTTTAAATTGATAAGGTTAGGGTTCTTGATTTCTATTAATTTTGAATAAAACTAACGTTTTGCACTGCTCGTACCGTCAAACTCAAGGCATTGTCAATGGTCGTGAGCCATCTTCATACATAAAATACAGAAGAAGTCAAATATCTCTCAAATTACACCATCTAGAACCAAATCGTTTGGTATACATATAGAAAAGATCTTTACCAAAAACATTATATTAAATTTATAACGTTAGTGACAATGCTGTTCGCTTTTGACGCATGTGCAGAAGCGATGTGTCCCTCGCAAACTGGTGTCCCTCGGAATCCGCAACACCGGTACCAACCACGTCTGTCGCCGTCACCACTGACAGGGGACCAGTCAGATTAGGTCATGGCAAGGGACCAGTCAGGTTCTGTCATAATAGGGGGCCAGTCAGGTTCTGTCATGATAAGGGACCAGAAAGATTCTTCCCTGACAGTAACCGGGGATCAGTCAAGTTGTGCCAGGACAGGGGACCAGTCAAAGAACCAGTAAGGTTCTGCTATGACAGGGGACTAGTCACTGAGTTAGGTTTTACCATGACAGGGGACCAGTCAAGTACTGCGATGTCATGTGACCAATCAGGGAACCAGTCAGGTGCTGCCATGACAGGGGACCAGTGATGATCGGCCATCACAGGGGACCAGTCAAGTTCTACGACCATCCATATTGACGGGTGCGGTCAGCCAACCAATAACCATGCTTTGTTCCAGAACAGTCTACACATCCGTTCTGTATTACAAATTCAGTCGCATTAGAAAATGTGTTGTAAAAAATGGCAAAGGCACCGGTTTTGGGTATTTCTTCCCTATATATTTGTATAGGCACACCATCGTTATGGCACTATTACCTGAAAATCTCAAAACGTCTCTATCAAAATACGGATTTAGTGTTACTTGATACTCACCAATAAATGCTGAATCGTGAAGGCGACGACTCAATTAATTGAGGTTATGTGGTTCAAGGAAGCTATTAAATAAGTTGTGTATATATATATTAAATAGCATATATAATCTATATATGACATATACTATATATGATATGCAACTATACACTGTATGTATGAAGTATAGATAACAGGTGGTGATATCTAAATATATCGATTCAAATATTGTATATAATTATATATTATATATCATTTAAATGATTATATGAAGAGTTCAGGCACGAATACCTGTAAACGCCAATCCAAAATGTCAGATAAACATTGGAATTAAACCTTCAAAAAGTTATTTTCTTTAGATTCTTATTTTGTTGTCCATTGCTGCATAGTCATTTCAGCACAAAACAAGTGGAATTATTGAGAATTAAAATTATCTTCAGGTAAAAATCTTGTATTTTAATACAATTTTTGGATTGGTGTTTCCGGGGGTTTGAGCCTGAACTCTTCATATGATTATATACATATATCCCCCAGAGTGCCCGGATGTACTGTTGCATGCCGGGAGTGAGTAGACCGGAAGTGGAGTGTGCACCCCGCCCCTCCCCCGGGGTCCCGCACCAAATTACTACTAGATTGTCGTCTGTTCCGTACGGGCACGTGATGCCCGACACGGTATACAGAACATTTTGACTTAATCTCCAAGATTAATCTACTCAAAGCAAATAATGAAATAAATTTCACCCCAAAAAAGAAGCTGATCCATGTACAAGCATCCTTCACATCAAAGATATATTTTGGCTGACCGGCAGCAGGCTGACGCCGCATGACGAGTGCCGCCTCCTCTGAGTCTAACCTTGACCTTGACCAGCATCAATATATAATTTCCCGATTAGTAAGGAAGCAATATTTAGGTCAAGGTCAGGTCGTGTGAAAGTCAAATTCCGGTTTGTAAATCCAGGTGAAGGTCAGGTTCACGTTGCTGCAGTTCCTAACTGGGTCAAGGTCATCATGGCTGCCCAGTTCATATGTGGGGCTAGGTCATCACTGCTGTAGAGTTCACGTGTGTGTCAAGGTCGGGTCGCTCCGGTTCACTGAACGCAATGATCGTTCTCTCTGGAAATACACAAAGCAAGAAGACGGATGAGTAAAGCAGCATCACCATCATTTAGACACAAAACTAATTACACGAAGCAAGAAGTTGGACAGAGTAAAGTACCATCATCATCATTTCGGCACAAAACTAATTACACAAAACAAGAAGTTGGACAGAGTAAAGTACCATCATTATCATTTAGGCACAAAACTAATTACACAAAACAAGAAGTTGGACAGAGTGAAGCAGCATCATCAGTTATGCACAACATTAATTACACAAAACAAGATGTTGGACAGAGTGAAGCAGCATCATCAGCTATGCACAACATTAATTACACAAAACAAGATGTTGGACAGAGTGAAGCAGCATCATCAGTTATGCACAACATTAATTACACAAAACAAGATGTTGGACAGAGTGAAGCAGCAGCATCTTTAAGGCATGGATCTCGCTACACAAAACAAGAGAGAGCATCAAATGTAATCATCAAATGTTTGAAACCAAAAACCCTGCCCACGCGGGTGTCCACACGGCCACTAGTCAGGCGCTGGCCATGCTAGGGTGTGGCTGAAACACATTGTAACACTCGCGAGATCTCGTCCTCAGACCATTTGATAAAAGAAATACAGTAAAACCTCTCTAAATCGACTGACTATGGTGGCTACTTTAAATGGTCCAATTAGGGAGGTGGTCGGTTTAGGGAGTTTTTTTTATTGTTACAATGGTATTGTAAGGGCGATCATTTGGGACCCAAATCAAGCGATCGATATAGGGGAGTGGTCGGTTAGAGAGGTTTTCGTGTACTCATTTTAACCAACCAAATACACCCATATATATATACCCCTTATCATTTCAAGTAAACCCTGGCGTGCTTCTATTAGCAAAGGCACAACATGGTTTGAAACTGATCATTTATCTCCAGCTAAGCAAAAGTGTTCGAAGAGGAAAGTTCGTCCTCTTCACCCACCAGACTCTCAGACTGCAGTTACACACACACACGTCCAATGTTCGACTGCACATTTCAAGCACGAATTGGAATCATGTAGTCTTTAATGAGGTCACAACAATTGATGAGCTGATGTCATCATCGACACCGATGGACAGCCAAGAAGGGGCTAAACTCAGGATGCGCCATATTAATGCACACATGCTTGGTACAACTAGAGACATCCCAACCATTTAGTCAGCTAAATTTGCATCTTACCTGAACTTTGATTGTACCAACATAAGTCTGCATAGAAAAATACCTAAAACACCACTTAAATATAAACACACACACTAAATGCGTGATCCTGACAACATTCACCACAACCACTAAATGAGCTGAATCAAATAACGATATTTCATTATCGCTAAGATTGTTATTTTAATTAAATAGTGTAAATGGCTGTAGATGAACATGTTCGGAAAACAGTGCCTCAGCGGCGAAAAGGGATTGTATTCGGATGAATTAAAAATATGTTTACAAACGAATTCTTTTCTCAAAAACAAGTTGGGGAATTAGTACTAATCTTAGCGAAGAGAACAGGATTGTTGCCCTTGAGGAAGAAGTCTGTGTGTGTGTGTAGGGGGGGGAGGGTCATTCGATGGTTGATTCTCGGATTTGTGAGTTTTTAAACACGGGCTCCGCGGGGCATGAAATAAAAGCTCGCCACAGACTGTCAACATCACCGACGGAGCTGGCCAACTGTGCCAAGTTCTCATTTGATTGATTGGTGGACAGTAAATTAGGGACATGTCAGCAACAAAGATGAGAAGTGTTCAACTTGTATTCTGTCATATGGTTATTTTATCATCACTTTTACACAAAATGCAAAAGCTCACAATCAATTGCTAAAATTGTGTCAAAGGATAGTTAAAGTTGCATAGTATGTTGGTGTTATATATTTTTGCTATATTTTAGATCAATATATTAGGTTGTCTATTATCACCAAGTTTACTTGATTTTAGAATTAGAGTGAACTTCTAATATAAATGTCATCCCTTGGAGCTGCTTGAAGTGAAAGCATCCCAAATAATGTCGGCAAGCACACTAATTTTTAGGCTCTGGGTTCACATTGTCATTACTAGGTTTCTTAATGGACAAAGAAGATCACCAACAAAGAAGTTCTCAGAAAAATTAAAAATAAGAAAAGCTTGTTTGCCACTATACAGACAAAGAAACTTATTTATTTTGGCCACATCCTTCGTCAGAGTTCAATATACCGTACATTGTTGGAAGGGAAGGTGAATGGCAGCAGAGGGAGAGGGAGACCAAGAACATCATGGTTTACAAATATTTCACAGTGGACAGGCTTGAATTATTCACAGTCTATCAGAACAGCACACCATCGGGACAAGTGGAGAACCATTGCATCCAACCCTCCACTAGAGGACGGAACTATTGATTGATTGATTGAAGCACACTAAAAGTCATGTGGTTCAAATCAAGGTGTGACCCAAATTCTCATCTCGCCATGGTCACGTGATGCACTGACCTACTGGTAATCTAATGTAGACTGACATGTGGTACTTGGAACGAGGGCAAGATTACGGAGAGGTCATTAGATTAACCTATTTTGTGAGCACCTTCCCTGGAGCGCTCACGCAAAGTTGGTTGGTTTTCATTGTTTTACATCCTGGCAACATCTAAGGTCATATCAGGACAGGTACCGACTTGTGACAGTGCGCACTTATGGCGAATTTATAGTGCTGCCCCACTGGGAAATCAGGCCTCCAGCATAATGAACCGATATCCCACTCAATCACATTATCCTGAAACTGAGCTCACCAATCCTTCCCCCTTTTTTTGTGATACAGTATTTATTCTGCACATAGCGTGTAAGCTCCCATGAGGGTGCTTGTTTTCGACATTGGACAGCTGTGAGGATTGTTATGGGGTATGCCCGGGTTCTGGTTCCGGGTTGGTATCCGGGACATCCACCAGGATTTATTTAAATAGTTAGTATCTATGTTAGTTTTGGGTTGTTTTTTTGGTATAACTTCCTATCATATAACTAATATCTTAGCCTAGCATGTACATCTAGTGAGATAGTAATAGGCTTATGGATGAGGACGTGTTCCCAGAATTTGTTTGTTTGCAGCTTTCCTTTCACTTGTGCCCTGTCACTAGTTAGTGCCTAGATGTGCCAGAACACATCCATACTCTTTGCGATTGCGACCAGGTGGGTCAGCTGCAGTATTAATTTGTTAACCATAGTTCTAACGGCATTGTCCCTGACTTTTTGTTTTACCATCTTCCTTTCAACGGTGCCCTATTCTATTAATGCCGAGTGCCAGGCTAGGAAACGACAATTATCAATTTTAAAGTCAGTGGTATGGCTCGACCGGGAACCTAACTCTCGACCTTCCGCACGCGATGCCCATGCTCTACCGACAAGGCCACGGCGCCCGGTGCCTTCCGCAAAGTAATAGACTACATCACAGTTCCGACTGCGCATGCGCTGAAAACGGCGTTGGGAGCAAAGCAAAGGAATACGGCAATTGAGTTTACCAATACGCGCAGTGAGAAATGTCACTTTTATTCAAAATTAATAGAAATCCAGAACCCTAACCTTATCAATTTAATATAATCTTTTTGTTAAACATGTTTTCTATATGTGTTCCAAGCGGTTTGTGCCTAGGTGGTGCGGTTTTATCAATATTTTACTTTTTCTGTATGGAGATTGCTCACTGCCATTGACATTGCATTGAGTACGGCATACAGCCATTGAGTTTGCCGATTCGCGTAGGGCAAAACTGGCATATTATTCAAAATAAATAGAAATACATAACAATTTGGCACAAAAATGGATGGAAGGATGCAATATAAAACTATAATAATATAATGAATATGATTAAGACACAACTCTCCATAATTAAGCATTTTGAGCTAAGAAACATACAATTTCAGTCACTTTACACTATTAGAGGCTGATGTTTACATCACCATTGATTAGGCTAGTCAGAAGTAATTCTTGTTCTAAATATTAAAATGTCAAATGTGTCAACAAAAACTTGTTTCAAAGAAATATATAACATTATAAGCAATATCTGATTCAACCTACTCATTTTCTATTTCTACATATGTCATTAACCATAGGACATAAATAAAAACATGAATAAAATAAGTAAAACTGACTCTGGCTATGGCTCTAACACTAGTCTGAGTGCCCAGATTTGTCTAAATCTAAATGCACATGGCATAAAATGTGCTGATTATATTGATATAAATGCAATGCTGTATACAAGATTAATATCTTAATTTATTATACATATTTTTTTAGTTGGTATTCTATGTTTCAAACAAGAGCTGAGATGAGCTGAAACTAGCACATTTCATAGCTGCACCCAGTGTATTAGCATGTGCCATGTGATTCTGTGGGGTTTGTTTTGCTCTGATGCATCCCACAATGCACCGCGCCACTGGAACTGTGATGTAGTCTAGTAGGGAAACCCATGTTCTCTGCGTCCACTTACTGCAAACCGTCAGTGAGTGCCGGGTCTTAGTGGAAATAGCACCAAATCGAGGCTGAGGCTGCAAACCATCAGTGAGTGCCGGGTATTAGTGGGAAATAGCACCAAATCGAAGCTGAGGCTGCAAACCGTCAGTGAGTGCCGGGTCTTAGTGGAAATAGCACCAAATCGAGGCTGAGGCTGTA
Source organism: Branchipolynoe longqiensis (assembly GCA_030323885.1). NCBI lineage: Eukaryota > Metazoa > Annelida > Polychaeta > Phyllodocida > Polynoidae > Branchipolynoe > Branchipolynoe longqiensis. The sequence goes on from CM059197.1 coordinate 17,794,494, forward strand.
AACCGTCAGTGAGTGCCGGGTCTTAGTGGGAAATAGCACAAAATCGAAGCTGAGGCTGCAAACCGTCAGTGCCAGGTCTTAGTGGGAAATAGCACCAAATTGAAGCTGAGGCTGCAAACCGTCAGTGAGTGCCGAGTCTTAGTGGGAAATCGCACCAAATCGAAGCTGAGGCTGCAAACCGTCAGTGAGTGCCGGGTCTTAGTGGAAATAGCACCAAATCGAGGCTGAGGCTGTAAACCGTCAGTGAGTGCCAGGTCTTAGTGGGAAATAGCACCAAATCGAAGCTGAGGCTGCAAACCGTCAGTGAGTGCCGAGTCTTAGTGGGAAATAGCACCAAATCGAGGCTGAGGCTGCAAACCGTCAGTGAGTGTCGGGTCTTAGTGGAAATAGCACCAAATAAATCGAGGCTGAGGCTACAAACCGTCAGTGAGTGCCGGGTCTTAGTGGAAATAGCACCAAATCGAGGCTGAGGCTGCAAACCGTCAGTGAGTGCCGGGTCTTAGTGGAAATAGCACCAAATCGAGGCTGAGGCTGCAAACCATCAGTGAGTGCCGGGTCTTAGTGGAAATAGCACCAAATCGAGGCTGAGGCTGCAAACCGTCAGTGAGTGCCGGGTCTTAGTGGAAATAGCACCAAATCGAGGCTGAGGCTGCAAACCGTCAGTGAGTGCCGGGTCTTAGTGGAAATAGCACCAAATCGAGGCTGAGGCTGTAAACCATCAGTGAGTGCCGGGTCTTAGTGGGAAATAGCACAAAATCGAAGCTGAGGCTGCAAACCGTCAGTGCCAGGTCTTAGTAGGAAATAGCACCAAATCGAAGCTGAGGCTGCAAACTGTCAGTGAGTGCCGAGTCTTAGTGGGAAATAGCACCAAATCGAAGCTGAGGCTGCAAACCGTCAGTGAGTGCCGGGTCTTAGTGGAAATAGCACCAAATCGAGGCTGAGGCTGTAAACCGTCAGTGAGTGCCAGGTCTTAGTGGGAAATAGTACCAAATCGAAGCTGAGGCTGCAAACCGTCAGTGCCAGGTCTTAGTGGGAAATAGCACCAAATCGAAGCTGAGGCTGCAAACCGTCAGTGAGTGCCGAGTCTTAGTGGGAAATCGCACCAAATCGAAGCTGAGGCTGCAAACCGTCAGTGAGTGCCGGGTCTTAGTGGAAATAGCACCAAATCGAGGCTGAGACTGCAAACTGTCAGTGAGTGCCGTGTCTTAGTGGGAAATAGCACCAAATCGAGGTAAGTGTCTTGGTTTTTACATCATTTTCAATCTGATTATGTAACTTCAAAGTTGCATATTCACATGAAAGCATACCAATTTTTTAAAGTGCAACACTTATTTAGATTTTAATCTACATATTTAATTTGTATTGGTGCACTTAATCAGCATTTGTTGATAAACAGAGGGGAACACTAAGTCAATTTAATAGAGCCTGTTACTGATGAAGCCTATGGTTCAAAGTTTTGAGAAGCAAGCCTAAATTAAGTTGGCATGTTTGCACTTCAAATATCTCCCAAGTTACATATCTTGAATCAAACTTATGTCAATCTAAAGTGATGTAGATAGATTATAACAATTAACCTCATATGTTTATCTCACAAAATAACAGAAACAAAGCCATCGCACTACGCAACTTTGAAGAGAACGTACAAGCTTAGAATCAATTGTAAGACAAACTTCTGGTTGTCAGCTAACACACTCACGGCACACACACTTGCACACCACACACACACACCACAAAATCACCAGACACACATGTACTCACCACACACACCACCTCCACCACACACTCATCACATACACCATTTTCACCACACACACTGACACACACCACACACACACCACATACACTCACCATGCACACACACCACATACACACACCACACACACTCACCACACACACCACATACCCACATCACACAAACACAACACACACGAAAGACATCACACACCACACACTCATCACACACACCACACACTTTCACCACACACACCACACACAAACGAAAGACACCACACACATCACACACCACACACACACACCTCAGACATACCACACACACCACTTTCACCACACACACACGAAAGACACCACACACATCACACACCACACACACATCGCAGACACACCACACACACCCCTTTCACCACACACACACCACACACACACCACACACACACCACACACCCAGGAGGTGCCCCGAGTGGGGAGGTCTGTGTGTGTTTTACACAGAGAATTACAACAACAAAAAAGAAGCCCCAAAGAGCGCCCCCCGCGGCACGGGCGGCCACCGCGGCAGAACACGGGGCTCTGGCGCATGCCCAGTCAGCGCGCCGGCAGACCAGACGGCCGGGGTCAAGGTCACGGGGGCAGTCCTGGCACGTGACGTCGCCATTTACACAGCGTTCCACCTGACTACACGGGCCTGTCTGGGCAGCCTCCATCTCCTCCCTCTTCTCCCCCCCCCCACCCTCCTCTCCCCTCCCTCACCCCCCCCTTCCCCTCCTCTCCCTTCCCTCTTCTCTCCCCTCCCTTCCCCCCCCCCCCTCGACTACCTCCTCCCCCGCTGTCCTCTCCCCCTGCCCTCTCCCCTCCCCCCCGGATTACCAGCATGTTCTGACACCTCTCTCCCCTCTCCTATGCCCCTCCAGGTTTCTGATACCTCCCCCTTTAACCCCCCCCCCCCCCCCCGGCCCCACCATGTTCCGACACCCCCTCCCCCTGTCCTTCACCCTCTCACCACAACACACACCCTGACAAAGACGATACCAGCTAGGTGGTGTCCGGGCCTTTCTTGTTCAAGCTTCGTCTGTTCCCCATGTCATTCTTGTGATGGATTAATCTGGTCCCGAGGCCATTGTTGTGATGGGTTAATCCGGTAACCAGGCCCTTCTTGTTGTGGGTTTGGCTGGTTCCCAGGCCATTCGTACTCTGGGTTAGCTGGTACCCACTACATGCCCTTCTTGTGGAGGTTAATCTCGTCCCCAGGGGCCATATGCAGGAGTCAGTGTTAGCGAGCCAAAACGCGTTTTGACGGGATTTCTGGTTTAGCGCCGAAAAGTCGGTATGCAGGAGGCAGTGTTACGCTAACACCGCGCGTTTAATGTCCGCGACACTAACCCCGTTTCATATGACGTTTAAGGGTGGTGTTAGCGTAAGGTTGTGGCCAAATCTCTTCAATGCGACCATATTTAACAGAATTACATACGCAATAAGTGAAATTTTATCAATTTAACCCTAAATTCGAAGCGTTATTAAGGCTACCGCCGCATTGGCGGCGATATTAATATTGTCGAACCGACGAATGCAAGCAACCGCCACCGCCGCTGCCGCCAGTATGGAAAGCGACGTTGATGCGGCGGCGGCGGCGGCGATTTGTTTTACTTTACACTCGTCGATTTGAACATATTAATATCGCCGCCGTTGCGGCGGGTAGCATTAATATTGCTTCGAATTTAGGGTTAATTTAATTCTGTTAAATATGACAGCATTGGATAGATTTGGGGCTACATGACGTAGAGGGATTTCCCAAATCTATACATAACTTCATGGGTAGCTATAATCAAAGTGTTACGCGCTCCTGCATATGACTTGACACAGTTCCCGACGTCGGTGATAGCTAAACGGTAATAGGCTCTAACACCAAACCCCGCTAACACTGACTCCTGCATATGGCCCCAGACCTTTTTTGTTATGGGTTTGGCTGGTTCCCAGGCCCTTCATACTCTGGGTTAGACTGGTGCGCGCTACATGTTATTTTTGGGATTGGTTTATCTGGTCCCCAGGGGCCATATGCATGAGTTGGGGTTAGCGAGCCAAACCTGTGGTTAGGGGCGATCTCCGGGTTAGCTGCGGAAAGTTGGTATGTATGGACCAGTGTTAAGGAAACTCCACGAGTTTAACGTCGTCTATGCTAACCCCAACCCATATCAAGTTTACCGTCGGGGTTAGGGACCAATTTGGCGCAAATCTATTGAATGCGATCATATTTAACAGAATTACATAGTCAAATCATGAAATTTCATGAAATTAACCCTAAATTCAAATCGATATTAACGCCTTCACTACAATAGCGGCGATATTAATATTGTCAAATCGACGAATGTACACAAAACAAATCGCAGTCGACGTCGCTATCCATACTGTCGAAGATCAACAAAACATCGCCGCCGCCGACACCGCCACATCGGTGGCAATATATTAGGCCCAAATCTATTCAATGCGATCATATTTAACACAATTACATACTGTACAAGTGATATTTTAGCAAATTAACCACAAAAATGAACCGAAAGTAACGCTGCCGCTACAACGGCGGCGATATTAATATTGTCAAATCGATGAATGTACACAAAACAGGCTACAGGCACAGAGGGATTTCCCAAATCTATAAATAACTGCTCTGTTAGCTCACACCTCCAAGCTTTGGCTCCATACATATCCTGTGACCGAATTTCCAACGCCGGCGTTAGCTAACCCGGACCCGGCCCTTAACACCGGGGCCGATAAATAATTCTTCATGCATATGGGCCCAGGCCCTTCTTGTGATGGGTTAATCTATGTGTGCATGTGTGGACATCTGTGTACAGGTGTGTAATGTGTGTACATGTGTGTACATGGATGTATGTACATGTGTGTACTTGTGTGTACATGTATGTATTGTGTGCATGTGTGTACATGTATGTACATGTGTGTGTATGTGTGTACATGTGTGTACATGTGTGTACATGTAAATACATGTGTGTACATGAGTGTGTATGTGTGTACATGTGTAAACATGTGTGTACATGTGTGTATGTGTGTACCTGTGTGAACATGTGTGTACACACATGTACACATGTGTGTACATGTACATACACATGTGTGTACATGTGTGTACATGGGTATGTATGTGTACATGTATGTACATGTGTGTGTATGTGAGTACATGTGCATACACATGTGTGTATGTGTGTACATGTGTGTACATGTGCATGTGTGTACATGTGTGTACATGTATGTGTATGTGTGTACATGTGTGCACATGTGTGTACATGTGTGTACATGCATGTGCATATGTGTGCATGTGTGCACAGGTGTTTACATGTGTGTATGTACTTGTGTGTATGTGTGTACATGTGCATACATGTGTGTACATGTGTGTACATGTGCGTACATGCACATACATGTGTGTACATGTGTGCACATGTGTGTACATGCATGTACATATATGTACATGTGTGTACATGTGAATACATGTATGTACATGTATGTAGTACCCAGACGGGATGGCCGAATGAGTTAGAGCGCCCGTCTCGTGTGCTGGTAGATCATGGGGTAGTGGGTTCGAACTCTGGTCGAGTCAAACCAATGACTTAAATATTGATACTTGTCGCTTCCTAGCCAGGCGCTCGGCATTAATAGGATAGGGCAGGGACTGGTTGGCTCAGTGTCAGGTTAATGTGACTGAGTGGGATATCAGGTCATGGTGCCAGGGGCCTGGGTTCCCAGTGTGGCAGCACTATAAAGTCACCATGATTACGCACTGTCACAAGTCGGTACCCGTCCTGATATGACCTTATATGTTGCTAGGACGTAAAACAACAAACAAACAAACAAACATGTATGTACACATGTATGCATGTGTGTGTATGTGTGTGGACATGCGCGTACATGTGTGTACATGAGTGTGTATGTGTGTGTGGGTGTGTGTACGTGTGTACAACATGCGTGTACATGTGCGTACATGCGCGTACATGCGCGTACATGTGCGTGCGTGTGTGTGCACGTGTGGGTACGTGTGTACAGGTGAGTGGTGACCCTTCGTTGCATAAACCATGACGCTGGAAGCAGCCTGCTCCGAACGTTCTCACAAACCGCTGTGCTATAAATAATCCCACAACCCACCAGGGCACTCCTCCGACATGGAAATGTCCAAAATACCCCCCACCCACCGGACCCCCCCCCTCCCCCTACCCCCACCCCCACAAAAACGCTAAGTCATTAAACATATCCTCGAACAGCGCACCAACGTGCCATTTAGGAACTAATCCACCATCATGTAGTCGTCAGATGTTCTCCCTCCCCCTCCATTCCTCCCTTCCTTCCTCCCTCCCTCAACTCCCTGCCACCTCCCAGCTCTCTCTGCCCCCTTCCTCCTCTTCCCCAGTCCCCCTCCCTCCACCCCCTCCCTCTTCTCCCCCGTCCCCTCTCACTTACCCCAAGCCCCCTCCCTCCGGAAACTCTACATGTGTAGCTGCCAACAGGGTCCGCCCCAAACACAACAAACCCCAAACATACCCCATTGTTGGCTTCTGTTTGCGCAATTTAAAACCATTTCGCCTCTAATCGACCACGGTTAATTCTCGGATGTCCCCCCCCTCACCCCCACACCCCCTTACTCCCACCCCAACTCACATCGCCTCACCTTCACCCCACCCCACCCCCATCCCACCTCACCCCCACTCCACCCCACCCTCCCTGGCTACTCTGACACAGTTCTCTACCATCCCATAATAATCGACATCAGCACAAAAAAACACGCTGACCTAGATACGGGGGTTTAAAACCCGCTGGTCACGTGACCGCGCCTTAATGAGGCGACCTAATTAAGGTTTTATGCAGATGTCACTGTAGTTCAGGTATCGCGTGTCAGGGGGCGGTCGGAGCCGACCCGCCCCCACGCGGCAAGTCACGGAACGAATAAGTATAAAAAGATAAATAAATGATGGGTTAAAAAAAAAATTTGGTTAAAAAAATTAAACGGGACAAGGGAAATGAATAAGTGAGGAGCGAGTGGGAAACATGGTGCATTTTAGTCGCGACCATAATGCACCGCGCCGCTCCCCTAATGGCTGCCATTGTTGTGTTTTGCTGGTTGCCGGTTGGTGGCGCTGGAGCGTGTGCACGGTCACTGTGGGAACCTGCTCAGCCGGAAAGGTCACAGTCCTTCCACTCACGGGGAACCAGTCGAGTCAAACCAATGACAACAACCAACCAACCATCCACATACAGGCATGCGCACTGCGGACACCACACTGCTAACACTAACAGCTGCTTTGAGGTTGGTTGTTGGAGCTTTACGTCCTAGCAACATCTAAGGTCATATCAGGATGGGTGCCGACTTGTGACAGCGCGCATTAATGGCGACTTTATAGTGCTGCCATAATGGGAAATCAGGCCGAATATCCCACTCAGTCACATTATCCTAACACTGAGCTAACCAGTCCTTGCCCTATCCTATTAATATCGAGCACCAGGCTAGGAAGCGACAAGTACCAATTTTATAAGTTATTGGTTTGACTTGACCGGGAACCGAATGTCCCTACTTTCTGCATGCGAGGATCGCGCTCTCTCGATTCGGCCACCACGTCTGGTCACAGCTGCATTGATGCTCAACCAGGGTTCTAACCAAGGAGTTCGAATCGCATTACCTACTAGAACGGGAGGCGGACGCTCAACTCATTCTGCCATCGCGTCTGGTTTCATATCACGTCTATGTCAAAAATAAAAACACTACCTAATGTGGCACTCGGCATTAATAGGATAAGGCAAGGACTGGTTAGCTCAGTGTCAGGATAAATGTGACAGAGGGGTACTCTGGTCATGGTGCCAGCAGCCTGATCTCCCAATAGGGCAGCACTATAAAATCGCCATGAGAGCACACTATCACAAATCGGTACCCGTCATGATATAACCATGAATGTTGCTAAGACAAACCCCAACAAATAAACCACAGTTCCACCAGGCCAGGCCATCTTCCCACGTTGTGAGTCTGTAAACAGTGGAGGAGGAATCACAGGCCCAGAGGCCCACGTCTGTCCTGTGGAATATGTCTGCGAACACAACAGGACTCAATCACCATGGTGACCGGGTCCATGGTAGTGTGGCAAAGGCAGGATGGATGATCGCTAGATGCAGCAGCAGCGGATGTGGCTATTGCATGCGATTTGAACAGTGAATGAGCATGCACAGCTTGAGGCGCGTTACCTATTCAACCACCTTTGTTAATTCATGAATGAAGCCTGCCCACTTTGTGTTCAGAGCGTATCCAGGCCCTGCCATGAAGTGTGCTCTGTGTGTGCTGAACCCCGTAGCAATATCCCATGAGATCTTCTCTATATTCAGTTTTATTTTAGACAGAGATCCACCCCATCCCCTCTACCATGATCTTATACTATAGAAGATGCATGTGTAAGACCCTTTAACAGAGACAGCTTAACAAGACCCACCACACGTATCTCACAAGACAGCATTCCAGTAGAGAAAGCTTTAATAATCACCAGTTTTGTCATGACTACATGTACAATGACATCTGCTCAGAGAGTTACAGTCTGACCTCTCCTGGTTGGCTGTTTGACCTGCTGTTGGCTGTTTGTTCTGCTGTTGGTTGCAGAGGTTCAAATACAAATTATAATTGATTGACAACCCTACACATGCTTTTTTGTTTACATCCCACAACCCCTGCCCAAGTCCAACCCCAACCCCAAGCCCAAGCCCAACCCCAAGCCCAACCCCAAGCCCAATCCCAAGCCCCACCCCAAGCCACTGCTCGTGAGGGTGTCCAGTGCTTATTGGCTCTCTCCACCCCCTCCCACCTACATGTCTTGCAAACAGTCATGGCCAGGTGATGGCTACAGCTAGTAACCTTGTCTATATTGCTTTAACCCTCCTTGCCCCACCATCTCCCTACTGTCCCCTTAATTAAAGTTACGTAGTTCGATCGTTTTAAGTTTCTATCAATTTCTGAGATAAATATATTATTATCAGGTTGATCGTTATAATCTACATAAATTAGCTTGAAGTAACTTGATTTAAAATGACTAACTTTTGTAGTCTAAACACGCTAAATTAAATTTGGTGTGCTTGTCAAAACTTCACCACATATGCTGCTTCAGCAGTAACAGGTTCAATTAATGTGACATACTGTTCCCTTCTATGCAGTAACACATGCACAACAAGTGCACCGCTATCTAATCTAAATCGGATATGGAGATTTAAATCTAGATAAGTGTTTTACTTTTGAAAATTGGATGCTTTTATCGGACGATGCAATTTGACCCCTCCTTGCCTCTTATCTCAGTATCAGACTGCTACACTGCCTGTCTCTGTTTTGGGTCGGTATAAGTGTAACCTCTGGGTTTCTACAAACCCCACCCATGGCGACTTTATAGTGCTGGGAGACCAGGCCATCAGCACCATGACCTGATATCCCACTCAGTCACATTATCCTGACACTGAGCCAACCAGTCCTTGCCCTATGCTAATAATGCTGAGCGCCTGGCTAGGAAACAACATGTATAAATTGTTAAGTCATTGGTTTGACTCAACTAGGGTTCGAACCCGTGGGTTCGAGTCCCACGATCTACCAAATCGAGAGACAGACTTTCAACTCATTCGGCCATCCTGGCAGAATTAATTTGGCATATTTACACTTCAGATATCGCCAAAGTTAGTAATTTTAAATCAAGGTTAGTACAATTTAAAGTCAGGTAGATTATACTTTATAGCAACCAACCTAATATTTGTGTCCCAGAAATTGGTAGAAACTCAATACCATCACACAACGGAACCAGCGGAGATCACGCGCAAAATGGCGTCGCGCTGTGGCCAATTGGCACACTTTTGGCATGCACACCGAAATACTGGACATGATAAGGGTTCAACATTGAGTGTGACTGTGTGACCTTTTTCTAGGTCAGACTCCTAATCTGAAGGTTGATGGTTCGATTCCATGTCTATGTGGTGCGGGAGGTTAACAATCTGTTGGGTCGGTAAACACTGGTAAAAGTGTAGGCTCGGGCTTTCTATCGACCAACTGTCTAATGGTGGAAACAAGTCTATTCAGACTTATCCATGATAGGCAGTATAAACCTTCAAGAAAAACTAATTGCCTCAGTATCCTTTCTGTGCAGCAGCCAAACCTATGTTTTGGTTTGGAAAAGTCGATGCTTTCATTGGACTATGCAGCTTTAAATAGATTAAGCATGGTTAATCTCCACACGTGGCCGGGATAATGGGTGTGGATGATACAAGTAAAATGGCAACTGCAAACAGAACAATAATGCAAAAGGAAATCATTCCTTCCCCCTTCACTTTTCTGGGAAAAAGAACACACTGGAAAAAGGGTATGCAGAGTAAGGAAGCTAGTTACCGCCGTCACCGCAAAGGCCATAGGTGGTACTTCTTTCTCTGTTTTGCCCACGTGACCTCCATTGTTGTAGTAGACGACAGTTGAAGGCCACAGATTACTGACTTAGTGAAAACAAACGACTTTCAGTGAAAAAAATTCCGATTTGGCTGGATTTCAGTGATCGTAGACGACATTTTGTTCATTTAATAATCTCCTTTAATGAAAACAAGCGACTTTTAATGAAAAACTACTGATTTGTGTGGCTCTCACTAACAGCAGACGACATTTTGCCCAGAGCAGACGAGAGCCGAGACCCACAGAGTAGTCGTCAATTGAAAACGAGCTGTTTTCAGTGAATAACCACCGATCTGGGTGAATTTCGCTAATGATAGAAGACGACATTTGGCAGTTGCTGCGATACGAGCGTTGCCGCGAGTGTCGTCTGCCGGAATGGAAGGCGGCATTATGGCGGGAATAATAACGTGTAATACTAGACAATCACCATCAGGTCCTGGTGACAGGCGCGCGGCAAATGGCGCCATAATGACGAGCAGACGAGACTGTGCGTGATTACCCGCCACACTCGGACACTCCTTCCAATCCGCCCGCATTTCCACCAGCAACCTTTGGGCGCATTTGTATTTAGACATTTTTGTTAGAGATGTTTTATTCACAATTTCCATACATTATTGCACAAACATAAACTATTCTGTTAACGAGATAAATTGCAGAAACAGTGTAACCCATTAATGGTTGTCTTCTCACTGCCCCTTATAAACAAAATACCCCATAAAACAAAATGATGAGCCCTGGAGCTAATATACAAATAACCTACAGACTGCTATTTAAGGAAACAAACACATGTTAAAAAGATACGATGAGATCAGGACCTGTTCATCAATAAAAAGATGTTGCGGTTAAAATATCGGGTCTGTATGGCCTGGGGTAACAATCATGACATAATTTGTTGTTACAATTTACTGTATCTGCATATTGACTTAATAGTACAGATTGTATCCTGCGTGTAACACATGACCGTGAGACGTTCACCTCAGTGACAATATTTATGCTTAAAAATATATATATTTGTATTGCCTGCACTAACCTCTCAGGCAAGGAACCACATAGACAGGTGGGCGTGGATAGGGTGATGACATCAGGGAGTCTATGTGGTGTAATGGTTAGCACAGTAGCCCGGAATGCAAGGCGTGGGTTCGAATCCTACTCTAGGCGCAATATTTCCCATTTTCATCACCCATGACATATATTTGAAATTCGCGATCTAAATCTCCAGAATTTATTTCATATTATTAAAGTCCAAAAGGAAAACTTGATGCTTTTAAAAAACTCAGACAAATTCACATCGATTTGAACAAATAGAATGTTTGTTTAGTGATTAATTGGGGTTTGATATCCTAGCAGCACGTGAATTGTGACGCAATATCAGATAAGTACTGACTTCAGACAGTACACACGCTTTCATATCGCTTTCATACCCTTTCATATACTCATTGTTATTGTCCTTTCATATCGGCTTCACAGTGTCAAACCACTGGGATACCATGCCACTGGCACCATGATCCGATATCCCACTCAGTTACATTATTCTGACAATGGACCAACCCGGCATTCCCTGCGATATTAATGCTGATCCTCCGGCACAGTACCCATTTTGTAAGTTTCTGGTTGTACCCAATGCCACTGGATCGTGTGTATAATAATAATAAAGTTTCAACCGTATCGAATGAGTTCTCGAATGAGATCAAACTAATTACCAAAGTTGGCATCATTCTAGCCGGATGTTCTGTTTCAAGGAAATGCTGCGACATGGAGCGAAAGTTCAGGACTTTCCGGTTTTTAATTATTTTGTTGGGGTTAAATTGTGATTTCTTTCAATTTCTCCTGGAAAAGAAACCTAAGTTGGCAGTTTTAGAAGGAAGCCATTAGTGTATATGGTAGCGGATGGGTGGGGGGGGGGGGGCAGTGGGGATCTGTGGGGGCGAGGGAGAGTAGGGGGAGAGGTGTGGTAGGGTGTTTGAGTTTCAGGTCCTCGCAACATCTAAGGTCATATCAGGACGGGTCCCGATTTGTGACAGTGTGCACTCCCACTGCAATCATTACAACCACCCTCCCACTGCAATCATTACAACCACCCTCCAACTGCAATCATTACAACCACCCTCCCACTGCAATCATTACCGCCACCCTCCCACCGCAATCATTACAACCACCCTTCCACTGCAATCTTTACAACCACCCTCCCACTACAATCATTACAACCACCCTCCCACTGCAATCTTTACAACAACCCTCCCACTGCAATCATTACAACTACCCTCCCACTGCAATCATTACAACCACCCTCCCACCGCAATCATTACAACCACCCTCCCACTACAATCATTACAATCACCCTCCCACTGCAATCATTACAACCACCCTCCCACTGCAAACATTATAACCACCCTCCCACTGCAATCTTTACCGCCACCCTCCCACTGCAATCATTACAACCACCCTCCAACTGCAATCATTACAACTACCCTCCCACTGCAATCATTGCAACCACCCTCCCACCGCAATCATTACAACCACCCTCCCACTACAATCATTACAACCACCCTCCCACTGCAATCATTACAACCACCCTCCCACTGCAAACATTATAACCACCCTCCCACTGCAATCTTTACCGCCACCTCCCACTGCAATCATTACAACCACCCTCCAACTGCAAACATTATAACCACCCTCCCACTGCAATCATTACAACCACCCTCCAACTGCAATCATTACAACTACCCTCCCACTGCAATCATTACAACCACCCTCCCACTGCAATCTTTACAACAACCCTCCCACTGCAATCATTACAACCACCCTCCAACTGCAATCATTACAACTACCCTCCCACTGCAATCATTACAACCACCCTCCCACTGCAATCTTTACAACAACCCTCCCACTGCAATCATTACAACAACCCTCCCACTGCAATCATTTATAACCACCCTCCCACTGCAATCCGAGATGAGCGTCACCGGAGACAGAGACGGAGAAGGAGCGTCACACTGCCTGTCTGCTGGGAAGTGGCCTGTTTCCATGGCAATGCTGGATCAAGGACCTCTCTCTGCACCGGGTCATTATCTCCTGGAGGCTTCCTCAGGGGGCAGCATCAACGGGACGCGCAGCCAATCAGCCGGAAGTAGCTGCCGGCCCGAGACGCGCCGAACAGCTCCGAGTATCCCCGAATGGCTCCGAGCAGATCTGAGTGGCTGGTTGGTTGTTGGTGTTTTATGCCCTGGCAACATCTAAGGTAATATCAGGACGGTTAGTGACTTGTGACAGTGTACACTCATGGCAACTTTTATAGTTCTCTCCCACGAGGAAATCAGGCTGCCAGCCCCATGACCCGATATCCCACACAGTCACATTAACCTGATGCTGAGGTAAACAGTCCTTGTCCTATCCTAGTAATGACGAACGCCAGGCTCGGAAGCGATAAGTATCAATTTTATAAGTCATTGGATTGACTCAGCTGTGATTTAAACTCCCGACCTTCCGCATGGGAAGCCTGCGTTCTACCGATTCAGTCAATGCGTCTGGTTGTGCAAATTCCTGTACAGCAGGTCCTGGGTCCAATCGAGTCATACTGAAGGCCGTTAAATTAGTGCCTCACCGACTGAGTCAAACCGAAGACTTACCAAATGGACGCTTGTTGCTACTTCACCTGGCACTTTCCATTACTAGAATAAGGCAAAGGACTGGGTGGCTCAGTGGGAAAACCGGTCATGGTGCTGACAGCCTGGTCTCTCAGTGAGGCAGCACTATAATCTCACCATGAGTGAACACTGTCACAAGTCGGTGCCCGTCCTGATATGACCTAAGATGTTGCCAGGAAGTAAAATCCCAAACAAGCAAATATATATGTATGTGATGTATAATCTATTATGTCAATATTATTTAGGCTGCAGTGGTAGTGTTTTGTTCTATGTTGTTCCTATTTGTATCTGTTGGTAGTTCTCGACCTGGTTTAGGCACTGCTGAGGGACCTAGACCCCTGCTCAAATGCATGCATGCAGGCATACTTTATTCCGGGACTGCAGATGTGGATGTAGACCGCTGCTACCACCTCTTTTCATTCTAAATTATTGACTTAATAAATGATTGGTAGGCCTTTTTGTGGGTCCAGCCAGAGGATTTCTTGCTCCAAACCATACTCATTGTTGTTGTCCTTGACGGAAGAATATAAATAATAAATAAATATGTCTTGTCCACTATGAAACATGCATTTCTGTTTGCAGTGGTCTCATTAGCCCTGTTTACACGGGTGATTTAAAACGCCACATATAAAACGCCTTGCCTAGATCGATTCACATTTGCCGTGTAGACGCGATGCTGTGGCGTTTTAGGGCTGAATCGATTCATATGAAACGTTTCATCTATACCACGTCGCGAGGTGGTTTATTTGAAGCGATTCAGCTGGTTCCCGGCGGCGATAGTGCAAAATAGCAGTGCTCGCCAGCTACAAGCTCAGCTGTAACTATCGCTGGTGCCCGGCAGTGTTAGAGACCGATCAGGCCGAAATCTATTGAATGCGATCATATTTAACAGAATTACATACTCAAATAATTAAATTTAATTAAATTAACCTTAAATTCCAAGCGATATTAACGCAGCAGCTACATCGGCGTCGAATCGCCAAGTGTAAACTAAACAAATACCAGTGCTCGCCGGCTACAGGCGGACCACTAAGGCTGCTGGTTCCCGGCGCCAAAACACTTTCAAACTCCATCCGTGTAAACGCACCTCTAAAATGCTTCATATAAATCGCTTTGTCTAGATCGTTTCACAATTCCCCGTGTAAACACGGCTTATGTGAGACGGGATGGCAGTCACTCTTCTGTGACTTCTTCATTCATTCACTGCTAAGTTACACCCCCTCACCCCCCCCCCCCCCACCGCCAGACCCTACACCCGGTAGAAGCGGGGCGGGGGGGGGGGGGTTATTCCAACACCTGTAATTTCACGCGTGACCTGTTACCAGGGACTTCCTGTGAGAGTTGCCTCGTGTCTTCCCTGCCATCCACTTGGCGTCAGTGTGGGAAATATTGGTTCGTTGGTTGTTCGAGTTTTACGATCTACAACCAAACTCCTGAGACATGCGCTCTACCGATTCGGCCACCGCCCCCGATATGTGGGCGATATTAGAAGCTGATGCGATGTGGGGGTGTCCTGGCTTGATAGTGCTGCAGGTAAAGTGGCCAGACATACTTTCACACACATTCGTATTCCCTCCTAAAGTGGCCAGACATACTTTCACACACAATGTTATTCCCTCCAAGTCAGCTTGACATTTTCTATCTTCTATATGTATTTCATTTTAAACTAGCGACACCTTTGGTGGGAAATAACAACAGCGTTTATCTTGGGGTTGAGTGTATCGGGGTAATGTGGGGCGGGGTGGGAGGGGTGGTTGGTGGTGGGTGGTGGAGGGTCTGTGGTGGAGGGTGCAGGGGGTGGTGGATAGTTGTTGGTGGTGGGGTGGTTG
Source organism: Branchipolynoe longqiensis (assembly GCA_030323885.1). Classification (NCBI taxonomy): domain Eukaryota; kingdom Metazoa; phylum Annelida; class Polychaeta; order Phyllodocida; family Polynoidae; genus Branchipolynoe; species Branchipolynoe longqiensis. The sequence goes on from CM059197.1 coordinate 17,810,150, forward strand.
TGGGGGTGTGGGTGATGGGCGTTGGAGGGGGTGATGTGTTGTGGGTGGTGTGGTGGTGTGTGTGTGGGGGGGGGGGGTAATGGGTAGTGTGTATGATAGTGTGGGGCGTGTGCTGGGGGTGAAGTGTGTTGCGGGTGTCCAGTGGGGGTGTAGGAGAGTGTATTATGGGTGTATGTTCTGGGGTGTAATGGGGAGGCGCTATGAGGTGTGACTGTGTAGTGGGGGTGTTGTGTGAAGGTATGTATAGTGGGGGTGGGGGTGATAGACTGATTGTTGCCACGGACTGGGGGTACGGCTTCCACCATGAATGAGCGAGTCTGTGAGATGCTGACCTTTGACCCGGACGGAATTGTAAGCTGGCACGCACCTGACACACATCCAACACCTGACACACAGCGAACGCCTGGCACACATCCAACACCTGACACACATCCAACACCTGACACACATCCAACACCTGACACACATCCAACACCTGACACACATCCAACACCTGACACACATATAACACCTGACACACATCCAACACCTGACACACATCCAACACCTGACACACATCCAACACCTGACACACATCCAACACCTGATCCACATCCAACACCTGACACACATCCAACACCTGACACACATCCAACACCTGACCCACATCCAACACATGACACACATCCAACACCTGACACACATCCAACACCTGACACACATCCAACACATGACAAACATCCAAGACCTGACACACATCCAACACCTGACACACAGCGAATGCCTGGCACACATCCAACACCTGAAACACATCCAACACCTGACACACATCCTACACCTGACACACATCCAACACCTGACACACATCCAACACCTGACACACATATAACACCTGACACACATCCAACACCTGACACACAACCAACACCTGACCCAAATCCAACACCTGACACACATCCAACACCTGACACACATCCAACACCTGACCCACAGCGAACGCCTGGCACACATCCAACACCTGGCACACATCCAACACCTGACACACATCCAACACCTGGCACACATCCAACACCTGACACAAATCCAACACCTGACACACATATAACACCTGACACACATCCAACACCTGACACACATCCAATGCCTGACACACATCCAACAGCTGACACACATCCAGCACCTGACCCACATCCAACACCTGACACACATCCAACACCTGACACACATCCAACACCTGACACACAGCGAATGCCTGGCACACATCCAACACCTGACACATATCCAACACCTGACACACATATAACACCTGACACACATCCAACACCTGACACACATCCAACACCTGACACACATATAACACCTGACACACATCCAACACCTGACACACAACCAACACCTGACCCACATCCAACACCTGACCCACATCCAACACCTGGCACACATCCAACACCTGACACACATCCAACACCTGACAGACATATAACACCTGACACACATCCAAAACCTGACACACATCCAACACCTGACACACATCCAACACCTGACACACATCCAACACTTGACACACATCCAACACCTGACACACATCCAACACCTGATCCACATCCAACACCTGACCCACATCCAACACCTGACACACATATAACACCTGACACACATCCAACACCTGGCACACATCCAACACCGACACACATCCAACACCTGACACACATCCAACACCTGACACACATCCAACACCTGATCCACATCCAACACCTGACCCACATCCAACACCTGACACACATCCAACACCTAACCCACATCCAACACATGACACACATCCAACACCTGACACACATCCAACACCTGACCCACATCCAACACCTGACACACATCCAACACCTGACACACATCCAATGCCTGACACACATCCAACACCTGACACACATCCAACACCTGACACACATCCAACACCTGACACACATCCAACACCTGATCCACATCCAACACCTGACCCACATCCAACACCTGACACACATATAACACCTGACACACATCCAACACCTGGCACACATCCAACACCCGACACACATCCAACACCTGACACACATCCAACACCTGACACACATCCAACACCTGATCCACATCCAACACCTGACCCACATCCAACACCTGACACACATCCAACACCTGACCCACATCCAACACATGACACACATCCAACACCTGACACACATCCAACACCTGACCCACATCCAACACCTGACACACATCCAACACCTGACACACATCCAATGCCTGACACACATCCAACACCTGACACACATCCAACACCTGACACACATCCAACACCTGACACACATCCAACACCTGAGTACTTGTCACTAACAATTCACCACAAACAACAAACTAAAAAGTAACCGATACATTTGCATCTTAATATAGCCTACCAGACATAAAACAATTATAAAACAGCTTGAATCAGTATGAGCCACACGGAAATAGACTACAGTAAAACCTCTCTAAATCGACCGACCATGGGACCGACTTTAAATGGTCCATTTAGGGAGGTGGGTTGGTTTAGGGAATTTAAAAGAATTATTACAATGGTAGTGTTTGGGTGATAGTTTGGGACTAAAATAAAGCGATCCAAATAGGGGAGTGGTCGATCTGTGGAGGTGGTCGGTTAGAGAGGTTTTACTGTACTTGGATATGACTATCTTTGCAGTGAGGTTCAGTAAAAATGTAGTAAAATAACCACTACTCATTACATCCGGTTTCAGGATGCTCGCGATCCCGTTACCACGGAGATGTAGGTGCAAACGGTCCTATGGAAGGAAATAAGGGCAAATAGGGACAAATAAACGCCAGTAGGGACAAATAAGGACAAATAAGGGCAAATAGGGGCAAATAAGGGCAAATAGGGCCGGTCTAGGTGATCGTTAACAGAGCAGACGACAATTAGATGCAACACAAGCGTATCCACGTAGAGGTCCTGAACCTACCAAGTGATAATACACGACGGTACTGGGCGACAGGGATTAGCGGGGTGGGTGGTGGGGTGGGTGGCGGGGGTAGATGCGCCGTGTGCACTCAGGCGGCCCCGGGCCCAGTCCACAGCCTGCATATGTTCCATTAAACCCGAATGTCGTCAATTTGTCAAGGTTAACTCAACTTAATAACTTCCGATTAGTTTCTAATCATACAAGTTCGAAGTTCATAACCTATCACCACCCAAACACAATTGGGAATATGCAGTATTTGACGAGAGCGGATATGTTAATAAGCTGTTACATTGTCATTGAAACTGTTATAGACAACCTGTCGTCTCTGCGTTACTACCGCTCAGATAGTAGGTGGAGTGAAACCGTTCTACTCCTGGCCAGTTGTGAGAATTTGTGCCGCTCAATATGAGCCTGTGGTGACGTCACTAACACATGATGGTTTCTGAACTAGGTCACGTGGTGGATGACGGTGACGTAGACCCCCCCCCCCCATCCCCCCCCCCCGCACCTAGGACCCGCGTCTGCCACACTCCATGATGTGACCTTAGATGTTTCCAGGACGTACAACCAATCAACCAAGCCACACACCGTGATGGTGTGACCAAGATCACATGCATTTTTTGTTCTTCTCGAAAAACCTCAGTTTGAAGATGCCGCAAGCATGAACTTCTACCGCAATGAAAACTAATTGAAAGATTTCCGCAATGAAACACAGCCAACTGAGGGGACGATGTTAGGTTGCCGCACCAGGCTAACTTCTCCACAGTCTTAGTTAGTTGGGCCCAGTCTTACTACCTTAGTGAATAGTGACGAGTCGTAGTGGGGAGGGGACCAGTAAGCAGGGGACCAGTACTGCTTGTGTAGTCTCCCCACGCTTTTTGCAGCCCTTGCTGCTTATTGGAAAGAGTAGCCTATGTGGCGGCAGTGAGCTTCCTAAAAAAAAAGATGTCAGAATGACCATATGTTTGACATCTAATAGCCAATGATAAAAATCAATGTGCGCTAGAGGCGTTGTTAAATAATACAAACTTTCCTCTTTTCCCTTTTCCCTTTTCGCAATAGGCAGGGGTGATCCTCCGCCACCAGGGTGCGCCTCTGACAGGTAAGTGTGACCAGACACATAACGACACACCTGCAAACGTCCACACCTCGTTGTCACCCCTCCCCGCGAGGACCCCACGTGACCTGGGAGGTGGGGCGCCCCCTGCGGGCAACAGCCGGTAGCCGAGTCAACGCCGGCTGCCAACTGTCGTCTGCGCAGAGTGAAATGTCGTCTGCTGTCAGTGAAACCCCGCGAAACTAGCTCAGGCTATGTGCATACATATATATATGTATATTATATATATACATGTATATATATTATATGTATATACATGATTTATATATATATGCATATAACCTGGCTGATGACGCAGGGTAAGCACCCAGTTACAAAACTTTCCAGAGCCGTCCTGATATGATCTTAGATGTTGCCAGGACGTAAAGCTCCAACAACCAACCAGCGTTCCAGAGAGAGGAGGGGAATCCACCAATGTGGCAGCGCAGGAGGAAGGGATATGATTTATTTCCCCTCAAGCATTTATACTCGCATAATACGTTATACATCACATGATATATATATATGCTTCCTAGACTACGAGAGGCCAGTGGCCTTGGGACCGAGGTTATGGATATATATACATTCATATATACAGTAAAACCTATCTAAATCGATCGACCATAGGATCGACTTTAAATGGTCCATTTAGAGAGGTGGTCGGTTTAGGGAGTTTTTTTGTTTATCGTTACAATGGGTGATCGTTTGGGACCTGGCGGACCGAACCCAAACCCACCGGAGAACCATGACACAGTGGAGCCACCTAGCTGTACCTAAACTAGCAATCACGGGGTATATAAAGAGTATATATATAGCAACACTTTATATATAACTAGAAAACTACCAGACCGATGACTTACAAAATTGATACTTGTCGCTTCCTAGCCAGGCGCTCGACATTTCCAGGAGAGGGCAGGGACTGGTTAGCTCAGTGTCAGGATTATGTGACTGGGTGAGATATCGAGTTATGGTGCCGGCAGCCGGATCTCCCATGAGTGCGCACTGCCACAAGTCGGTACCCATCCTGATATGACCATAGATGTTGCCATGACGTAAGGCCTCAACAAACAAATGGTAATTAGAAAACTATTTTCCTGCTGAGGTGTGGAAGAGGGGAATTACTGCTTCTAACTTCTTAGCGCAAGTGGCGCCATTGTGGCCGAATAAGGAACTAGAAACTAGCCATAGTAATTAGTATCAAATACCTGCACAGTGAGGTAGTTTGTATAACACTTAACAGTCGCCTTATTACATTCACAGACTACATTATATCGCGCACATATATGCGGGGTGACTGGTGTTACCAGGAATTTGAGTTCCACTACTAGGTGGCGCCACCGTGGCAGAAAGAGTAACACTAACATCAACCGACCTGTAGAATCGACGGCGAACTGCTAGTCGAGCAGGTTCATGTGGGGCGAAATCACTGCGCCCACTAGGGGGAGTTGATGGTTGCGCCACCCACATGGCCAAGTGGGTACGAGGAGGGGTGGCAATCAAGACGGCCAAGGCCACCGCCTTTAATGTAATTGATGTACAAGATTGTGTGAAGCTGGTGGAGAAAAGGAGTGGAGGGAGAAGATTATTGAGAGGGCAGAGGGGAGGAAATGGAGGAGGGGTAGTGGAGGAAGGAGGGAATGGAAAAGGGTAGGCAGTGGAGAGAGAGGAAGGAGGTGGAGTGGTAGGGGAGGTAGGGGTAGTGGAGGAGGGAACGGAAAGGGGTAGGGAGTGGAGAGGGAGGAGGGAGGGAGGAGGGGTAGGGGGGGGAGGGAATGGAAAAGGGAAAGGAGTGGCAGAGGGAGGAGGGGGACGGGCATGGGAGGGAGGAGAGAATAGAAAAGGATAGGCAGTGGAGAAAGAGGAAGGAGGGAGAAGGGAAGGAGGGGAAGCAGGGAGGTGGGAGAGAAGAGGGAAGGAGATGGAGAGTCGTGGAAAGGGAGAGGGGAAGATGGGGGAAGAAGGTGACGAGGAGCGAGCAGATAAGAAATGTGTCAGATGGGGGGGGGGGGGGAAGTGGGGGAGGTATGAAGGAGGGGAGGAGGGAAAGAAGAGGAGGGAGAAGGGAGAGAAAGAGGAAAAAGAGGGGGGAGGAGGAAGGGGGAGTAGGGGAAGAGAGAAGTGGGAGAAAGATGAAAGATGGAGGAGTAGGAGGAGCATGGGAGAGGAGGGGAGAGGAGGGAGAAGAGGAGGAGCAGGGTGCGGGAGATGATGTGGCGTGGAGGGAGGGGAGAAATGGAAAGGGATTGGGGTGGAGAGAAAGAGGATGGAGAGGAGGGGAGGAAAAGGGGCAGGTGGGGGAAGCGTGCCCCGACGCGCGCCAACGGTTTGGAGGGGGCGTTATGGACGCGTTATCAACACGTCGATACCCGTTGGTGGTGCGCCGGGGGAACGCTGCCAGAACGTTGATCAAAGTCGGTTAACGTTGGCTTTTTTCCCCCAAAATGTGACCGTTCCATTGGCGCGTCCGTAACGTCCGATCGACGGGTAGTGGCCGCGATATTGGCATTGCTCCAGCATTTTTCAACGTGTTGGACATGTTGCCGGCGCGTCTGGGCATGCTGGTGGCGGGTCCGGACGTGTTCCCGGCGCATCTCGACATGTTGGTGGCGAGTGTGTATGCGTTGACACGGTACTAACACGATACCAACGCGCTGCCTACACGCCACTAGCACACTGCAACCCGTCAAACTTTCTCCCACAAAGCCGAAAAGTTGGACGTGTCTCGAGCTCTCGCAAATATCTTGCGCGTTGGCGGCCCGCCGGGGGCAACATCGTAGTGTGACAGGGCCTTTAATGACGGTATTTATAGAAAACTTGGAGTGCCCCAGATCGCCAGGTTTATATACAAATTACCTCAGACCCCAACAGGGCTGTGTAGGCGTCAGTTTAAAGGCCCCGCACTAACACGCCGACAACCAGCAGACCAGCGCAAAAACCGGCGCAACAACCAGGGCAACAACCAGCGCACCAACCAGGGCAACAACCAGTGCAACAACCGGCGCAACAACCAGGACAACAACCAGCGCAAACAACCAGCGCGACAACCGGTGCAACAACCAGTGCAACAACCAGGGCAACAACCAGTGCAACAACCAGCACAACAACTGGTGCAACAACCGGCGCAAACAACCGGCGCAACAACCGTTGCAACAACCAGTGCAACAACCGGTGCAATAACTAGTGCAACAACTGGCACAACCCCTGGCGCAACAACCCCTGGCGCAACAACCGGTGCAACAACTAGTGAAAACTAGTGCAACAACTAGTGCAACAACCGGCGTAACGACCCTGGTTGTAAATACGGCTTCAGAAACGGCAGGGGTGCATTTTAAATTACTTTACTGATAGACAGTAGGAGGACGGGGAGGGCGGAAGGGGGAGGGGGGGGGGGGGAGGAAGGAGCAGGGAGGACGGAGGGGGGAGGAGGGAGGAGGGAGGTGGGGAAGAGGGGGGGGGGGGGGAGGAGGAACGAGGAGGGGGGAGGAACGAGGAGGGGGAGGGGAGGATGGGAAGGGAGTGGGAGCAGGAGGGAGGAAGGAAGGAGAGGGGATAAAGGAGAAAGGAGGAGGGAGAGTGTGGAAGTAGGAGGAAGGAGGAGGGAGGTCCGGAAATACCCGCGTAACTTCCAGCCAGTCACTTCCGGTAGGCTACCTGCTCCCGCCCCTCACCTCAACCCCCCCCCCCCCACGCCCACCCGCCCCCATTGCTCGCCCCTCCCGGCAGGACATAATGGCTGTGCCCTTGATATCTGTAGCGCTGCCTTTGATCCGTGTTGGGGGCTGAATCCATCACGTGGGTGGAGGGGGGATGGTGTGTGTGGTAGTGTGGACGTGTGGGGTGAGTGTGGACTGTGAGTGGGTGAGTGTAAGAGGTATGGGGGTGGTAGTGTTGGGTGAGGTGTTACTGTTAGTGCATGACGCATGGGTGGGTGGGTGAGGTCTGGTAGTGTGGGTGATGGTGTGACTGCGAGTGTTTGTGGTGTGTGGATGGAGTGTGTCATGTGGTATGAGTGTGAGTGTGAGTGGTGTGTGGGATGAGTGAGTGTGAGTGGGGTGTCTGGGTGAGTGTGAGTGTGGTGCGCGTGGTATCGTAGTGTGTGCGAGTGGGAGTAGAATGTGTCTAGTAGTGAGGGGTGTGAGTGATGTGTGTGGGGTGATTGTGAGTAGGGTGTGCAGTGTGTAGCGTGTAGTAGTGTTGGGGTATGAGTGATGTATGTCGGGTGAGTGTGAGTGGGGTGTGTGTGGGTGTGTACTAGTGTTGGGGTATGAGTGATGTATGTCGGGTGAGTGTGAGTGGGGTGTGTGTGGGTGTGTGTGAGTGGGGTGTGTGGGGAATGATAGTGTGTGTGAGTGGGAGTAGGATATGTGTAGTGTGTGTAGTGTGGTGCATCTGGGGTGTGTAGGGTGTGTACGGTATGAGTGCGTGTATGTGGTGTGTGCATGGTGTGTGTGCATGGTATGTAGGCTGTATAGGGTTGTGTGTAGGGTACATGTAGGGGTGTAGGGTATATGTACGGGTGTGTAAGGTGTGTAGGGTGTGGGTGTGTAAGGTGTGTAAGGTGTGTGCAGTGTAGGGTGTGTAGGGCGCATGGAGGGGTGTGTAGTGTAGGGTGTGTAGGTGCATGTAGCGTGTGTGTAGTGCAGGATGCATGTTGGGTGTGTGTAGTGTAGGGTATGTATAGGGTGTGTGTAGTGTAGGATACATGTAGGGTGTGTGTAGTGTAGTGTGCATGTAATGTGTGTGTAGTGAAGGGGGTGTAGGGTGCATGTAGGGTGTGTGTAGTGTAGGGTGCATGTAGGGTGTGTAGGGTGTGTGTAGTGTATGGTTCATGTAGGATGTTGTAGTGTAGGGTGCATGTAGGGTGTGTGGAGTGTTGGGTGCATGTAGGGTGTGTGTAGGGTGTGTAGGGTGTGTGTAGTGTAGGGTGCATATAGGGTGTGTAGTGTGTATGTAGGGGTGTGTGTAGTGTAGTGTGTGTGTAGTGTAGGGTCCGTGTAGGGTGTGTGTAGTGTAGTGTGCATGATTGGTGTGTGTAGTGTAGGGTGCATGTATGGGTGTGTAGGGTGTGTGCAGTGCAGGGTGCATGTAGGGGTGTGTGTAGGGTGTGTGTAGTGTAGGGTCTGTGTATGGTTGTGTAGTGTAGGGTCCATGTAGTGTGTGTGTAGTGTAGTGTGTTAATGTAGGGTCCGTGTAGGGTGTGTGTAGTGTAGTGTGCATGAAAGAGGGTGTAGTGTAGTGTGCATGTAGGGGTGTGTGTAGTGTAGTGTGCATGTAGGGGTGTGTGTAGTGTTCGGTCCATGTAGGGTGTGTGTAGTGTAGGGTGCATGTAGTGTGTGTGTGTAGTGTAGGGTCCGTGTAGGGTGTGTGTAGTGTAGGGTGTGCGTAGGGTGTGTGTAGTGTAGGGTGTGTGTGGTGCATGTAGGGGTGTGTGTAGTGTAGGGTCCATGTAGGGGTGTGTGTAGTGTAGGGTGCATGAAGGGGGTGTGTAGTGTGCATGTAGGATCCATGTAGGGTGTGTGTAGTGTAGGGTGCTTATAGGCTGTGTTTAGTGTAGTGGGTGTAGGGTGCACGTAGGGGTGTGTGTAGTGTAGGGTGCATGTAGGGTGTGTGTAGTGTAGGGTGTGTGTAGGGTGTGTGTAGTGTAGGGTGCATGTAGGGTGTGGGGTGTGTGTAGTGTAGGGTATGTAGTGTAGGTGTAGTGTAGGGTATGTGTAGGGTGTGTGTAGTGTAGTGTGTTTGAAGGGTGTGTGTAGTGTAGTGTGCGTGAATGGTGTGTGTAGTGTAGGGTGCATGTAGGGTGTGTGTAGTGTAGGGTCCGTGTAGGGTGTGTGTAGTGTAGGGTATGTGTAGGGTGTGTGTCGTGTAGTGTGTTTGAAGGGTGTGTGTAGTGTAGTGTGTGTGAAGGGTGTGTGTAGTGTAGGGTGCATGTAGGGTGTGTGTAGTGTAGTGTGTGTTAAGGGTGTGTGTAGTGTAGGGTGCGTGAATGGTGTGTGTAGTGTAGGGTGCATGTAGGGTGTGTGTAGTGTAGGGTCCGTGTAGGGTGTGTGTAGTGAAGGGTATGTGTAGGGTGTGTGTAGTGTAGTGTGTTTGAAGGGTGTGTGTAGTGTAGTGTGCGTGAAGGGTGTGTGTAGTGTAGGGTGCATGTAGGGTGTGTGTAGTGTAGGGTATGTGTAGGGTGTGTGTAGTGTAGTGTGTGAAGGGTGTGTGTAGTGTAGAGTGCGTGAAGGGTGTGTGTAGTGTAGGGTGCATGTAGGGGGGGTGTAGTGTAGTGTGTGTTAAGGGTGTGTGTTGGATGTAGTAGTGTCGGTGGATGGGGATGGTGAGGGATATAGTGATATTCAGTGCCTACCTGTAGATACAGGTGAGTGCCTAGTTACATGTGTGGACAGGTTAGATTATACAGACACCTCTAGGAGGCGCTGACCTGAGCAGCAGGTCATGGCACCAGTGTGACCTTCAGACAGGTCGGCCACTGTACAGGCAGTCACTGGGCACCTCTCGGAACGGGAGGCGGCAGGAGGGGGCGGGTCGGGGAGAGGAGGGAGAGGGGGAAGAGGGGGGGGGGGAGAGGGGGAGTGTGTGGTGTGTATGTGGGTGTTTTTGGGTGTAGGTGGCATGCATGCAAAAAGCTTGTTATTTAACGAGGCCTCTAGAGCACATTGATTTTCATCATCGGCTATTGGATGTCAAACATATGGTAATTCTGACATATTTCTTTGGAGGAAACCCACTGCCGCCACAAAGGCTACTCTTTTCAATAAGCAGAAAGGGGTCTTTTATATGCACTTTCCCACAAACAGGACATACTTTGATGAAGGAGTTATGAACCACTGGTTGGAACGGAAAATAGCCCAAACTGCAAATGGATCCAGTCAGAAGGATCGATCTGATGACCGACAGCTTCACAGGTGGACACTCTACCGCCTGAGCTACGTCCCGCTCCGTCGCATGCATGTGTGTCGTATGTATGTGTGTGTGTGTGTGGGTGTGTGTGGCATGTATATGGATGTGTCTGTAAATAGTGTGTGGGTGCGTGGGTGTGTGGGTGTGGCTGCAGGTGAATGTGAGGGTGTGTAGGCGATGCATGGCTAACGAGATCAAACAAACCATCAGACAATATGAAGACTTCCCCACAATAGACACACAACCCACGAGCACATGGCATTGTAAAGACCACCAGGCAGCGTCCCGAGAGAAGAGAGGATATCAGAGGCAGACAGAAGAGGCAGACAGAAGAGGCAGACAGAAGGGACTGACAGAAGAGGCAGAGAGAAGAGGGGATAGCAGAGGCGGACAGAAGAGGCAGACAGAAGAGGCAGACAGAAGGGGCAAACAGAAGGGGCGGACAGAAGGGGCAGACAGAATGGGCAGACAGAAGAGGTAGACGGAAGAGGCGGACAGAAGAGGCAGACAGAAGAGGCAGACAGAAGAGGCAGACAGAAGGGACCGACAGAAGGGGCAGATAGAATGGGCGGACAGAAGAGGTAGACAGAAGAGGCAGACAGAAGGGGCAGACAGAAAAGGCGGACAGAAGGGACCGACAGAAGGGGCATACAGAAGAGGGGATAGCACAGGCAGACAGAAGAGGCAGACAGAAGAGGCAGATGAAAGAGGCGGCCAGAAGGGGCAGGCAGAAAAGGAGGACAGAAGAGGGGACAGAAGAGGCGGACAGAAGAGGCGGGAAGACAACATCAAAGAATGGACTGAGCTGATGTACGTGAGCGATAGTATTCATGTCACAGATGCCACTAGTGTCACAGTACCAAAGTGAGAGTACTGGTGTCATGAAACTACTGAGGACATCATAGTGATGTGACAACACTGGTGTACAGACTCTGCTGGAGATATCATATTGGTGTGACAGTACTCGGGTAATGGAACTACTATAGACATCATAATGGTGTGGCAATAGTACAGGGGAACTGGCATCATACTGATAGTACAGGGGAACAGTGTTTCTGTGACCATGCTGGTATGACAGTATTGGGTGACAGTAATGGGTGACACTATGTACCAGTACTGAGTGCCAGTGTTGTTGTGAAATACCGGTTGTAAAATTTCCCGATATTTAGACATTGGAGGATGGTGTGAACTAGTCTATAGTAATTACAATTGTTATATAAAAAGGTAAATGGTATATAAAGCCAGAGGCATTAAGGTATTATGTGGTGCTGGTGATCCTTTGCTGATTTTGATATAAACATTATGTAGTTTTAGATAGTGTGAGAGGGGCACTACTTTTAGTGTGACAGAGCCTTGGGAGCTCTGCTCACATACCCCCTACCCCCCAATTGTTATTTATGGATCACTGCACACCCAGACACAACAGGGCACTGTAGCCATAAACAACCAAGGCTTGGATACAGGCGGGTTGGATGTTCATTGGTTGGTTGAAGAATGCTTGTGCTGATTGGAGGAGCTGATCAGGTGTGACAGCCATCTTGGATTCATGAGACTATATAGTAAGAAACCTGAGGGTGTAAGCTCTCCTTCTGTGCACTTTCTACTCTACCTTTCTCTTGCCTGTGGTGATTTCATATTTAGCCTACCTACACAACCACAGCTGCCAGCCATCGACCCTACACGGTATTACAGTACTATGCAGCTGTTGTTGTGACATTACTAGTGTGATAGTACAGGCTGACAGTACTAGTGTGACAGTACAGGTTGACAGTGCTGGTGACAATGTTGTTGTGACAGTCCCGGTGTTACAGTACTATGCAGCTGCTGTTGTGACAGTACTAGTGTGACAGCACAGGCTGACAGTACTAGTGTGACAGCACAGGTTGACAGTGCTGGTGACAGTTTTGTTGTGACAGTCCCGGTGTTACAGTACTATGCAGCTGTTGTTGTGACAGTACTAGTGTGACAGCACAGGTTGACAGTGCTAGTATGACAGTACAGGTCGACAGTGCTGGTGACAGTTAGTCTGCCCTTCTTACTGCCTTCAAACTGCCGACTGACAGTCGCCGAGAACCCACAGTCGGGACCTGGCACTAGTGACAGCCGAAGCCGACTATTCACACAGTTTGTTACGGATGGCGATTTAAGGCTGCGCCAGCCACAATGGCCACATTTACTACAGGAAGGGACAGACTGCATCTCGCCACCTCATTTCTATCAACTCACCACGTCAGATTTAAAAAGCACACTTCGACTTCCAGAGAGAAAAATAGAACCCGGTACTTTAACAGCTTTTTTTACGGGAATTAATTTGTTCTGAAAACACATCTGAAGTGGTACAGTCCATATATATTATACAACGCTGTCACCAGGACTGTCAGCCTGTACTGTCACAACAACAGCCTACCTATTACTGTAAACTCGGTATTGTCACAAATCGTCCGGTGCGACTGACACTGGTCTAAATCCGGTGGAGGTGAGGAAGCTGCAGGTAGCGCCACCAGTACAGTGTTGAGTCTAACGGAGTATAACAATAATGATAATAATTCACTTACGTATCTTTATACTCGCATAATTCATTATACATCACATATCGTTATATATACACATTTATATATACTGTTATAATATATACATGTCACATAAGGAGGTTGTGAGGATGGATTTTCATTTTTTTAAAGTAAATTTTATTGAGTCTTAAAAGCAGCATTGGATGTTAATATTAATACACTTCGTTGGTGTAAAATAACAACCCATCAAGGGAAAAGTTACAATATATATCTATATATATATTATTATATATATTATATATATATTATATATATATTATATATATATTATATATATATTATATATATATATATTATATATATATTATATATATAAAGCAGGCTATGTAGCAAAGAGAGACAGGGGTGGTCGGAATCATTAATGACTCATGGCTGAGCATTACAGGCTCTAACAGTACAAACAGAACTCAAAATTATGATCGCAAGCGACAGCTTCTCCACCACGAATGGCAGAAGCTCCCGCGGATGGCGCTGCGGTCGCAAAAGGTGAGACAAATAAGGTGGTGATAGTTTAATAATGCTCCAGTTCTATAATGTAAACAACTGGGGCCGTATGCGTGAAGCAAAGTTAGCGCTCCTCCCGGGATTAGCGGCTATCCCCGGGTTAGTGGTGTACAAACGGTATGCAAGAAGCGGTGTTAGTCTTACACTCGTGACCCTAACCTGTGTTATCCTAACCCTATTCCATAGCAGGGTTAGCGCTACCCCGGCGAGGTTAGCTGTAGTATTTGCATTGTTTCTGATCACATTCTGTTATTTATGAGCGTGACTATATACAGCTAATATCCAATTCTGTTATCTATGAGCAGGACAATAAGAGAATGCTAAACATTGCAAATGGCGAGTGAACGGCAGTCACTGTCAATATCGCGGGCATTTGAATAAAACACAGATAAATTATTCACTGATAATAATAACATGCAATTTTGTTATTAATGACTATGATGGTAATATTCACTTATAATATAAAATTATGTTATTTATGAGTACGAGTTAATAATAGTGTGCTAAAATTGAAAATAGTGAGTAAGCAGCCCGGGTCCTACTCTGGTTTTTTTTTTATCAAGTGCGCAGCAGTCACTGTGGGTATTAATATAATGAAAATGGCCGCAAAAAAGCACAAATTGACTATTCACTGCTATTACCAAATTATGCGATATTTACTGATAGTGATATTATCAAATTCTGTTATTTTTGGCTGAGAGTGTATTCCCAAATTTAAAAATAGCCGCGAGGTTAGCTATCCTCACGACTTTTTGCTCTAACCCGGGATAGCTAACCCTGGGTTAGAGTCTAACCCCGGGTTAAACTACTGCTTTATGCATACGGCCTGGGAAGGCTGTGTCGTGCAGTCCAGTCCGCCCGACTGTCCCGCGTGTGGTGGCGCATGGGTGTGTGTTTGGGGGCGGGGGGCGGGGTGGGGTGAGATATGGATGTGAGCCCTGACCCGGTTGCGAGGACAACCATGAGACTGCTGGGGTCAGTCACGGATGGCTGGTTGTACGTGTGTGAGCATGAGGACGCTTTCAGCATCATGGTATTCTGCACAGAATATACACGCACAAAACAGTCTCCCACACACAACACAGTCTCCCACACACAACACAGTCTCGCGCACACAACACAGTATCCCAGACACAACCCTGTATACATACTTACAGTCTCTCATACACAACACAGTCTCCCATACAGAACCTTATATACATACTATGATACTGGGAGTCTCCCACACACAACCTCATATACATACAGGCAGTCTCCCACACACAACCTTGTATACATACAGGCAGTCTCCCACACACAACCATGTGTACATACAGACAGTCTCCCACACATCACCATGTTTACATAAGGCAGTCTCCCACACACAACCCTTACTACACTCCCACACACAACGCTGCATGTACACAGGTAGTCTCCCACACAATGTTGTATGCATACATATAGTCTCCAAAGCATAACCTTGTATACATACAGGCATTCTCCCACACACAACACTGTATACATGCAGGCAGTCTCCACCACACAACCATGTATGCATACAGACATACATAGTCTCCCACACACAACGCTGTATTCATACAGACATACATAGTCTCCCCCACACAACGCTGTATGCATGCAGGCAGTCTCCCCCACACAACGCTGTATGCATACATACATACATAGTCTCCCACACACAATGCTGTATTCATACAGACATAGATAGTCTCCCACTCACAACCCTGTATTCATACAGACATGTATACATATTCTCCCACACACAACCCTGTATGCATGCAGGCAGTCTCCCCCACACAATGCTGTATGCATACATACATACATACATAGTTTCCCACACACAATGCTGTATTCATACAGACATAGATAGTCTCCCACTCACAACCCTGTATTCATACAGACATGTATACATAGTCTCCCACACACAACCCTGTATGCATGCAGGCAGTCTCCCCCACACAACGCTGTATTCATACAGACATACATACTCTCCCCCACACAACCATGTATATTTACAGGTTTTGTTGTTCTTGTTGTTTTGCATTCTGGCAACATATAAGTTCATATCAGGATGGGAACTGACTCATGGCAACTTTATAGAGCTGCCCCATTGGGAGATCAGGTCTCCGGTGCCATGACCCGATATCCAATGCACTCACATTAGCCTGACACTGAGCTAACTAGTCCGTATCCTATCCTATTAATGCCGAGCGCCAGGCTAGGTAGCGACAAGTATCAATTTTATAAGTCATTGATTTGACTTGACTGGGATTCGAACTCCTGGCCTTCCGCACTACATACAGGCAGTGTGTGTGGAAGGGTGCTATGTGTGTAGAGGTGAGTGTGTAATGAATACCAGGGTATGTGTGCCAGGGTGTGTGACAGGGTGTGTGTGCCAGAGTGTGTGTGCCATGGTGTGTGTGCCAGGGTGTGTGTGCCAGGGTGTGTATGCCAGGGTGTGTATGCCAGGGAGTGTGTGCCAGGTAGTGTATGCTAGTGTGTGTGCCATGGTGTGTGTGCCATGGTGTGTGTGCCAGGGTGTGTGCCAGGGTGTGTATGCCAGAGTGTGTGTGCCAGGGTGTGTGTGCCATGGTGTGTGTGCCATGGTGTGTGTGCCATGGTGTGTGTGCCAGGGTGTGTGTGCCAGGGTGTGTATGCCAGGGTGTGTGTGCCAGAGTGTGTGTGTGCCAGGGTGTGTGTGCCAGGGTGTGTATACCAGGGTGTGTGTGCCAGGGAGTGTGTGCCAGGTAGTGTATGCTAGGGTGTGTGTGCCAGGGTGTGTGTGCCATGGTGTGTGTCATGGTGTGTGTGCCAGGGTGTGTGTGCCAGGGTGTGTGTGCGCCATGGTGTGTATGCCAGGGAGTGTGTGCCAGGTAGTGTATGCTAGGGTGTGTGTGCCAGGGTGTGTGTGCCAGGGTGTGTGTGCCATGGTGTCTGTGCCATGGTGTGTGTGCCATGGTGTGTGTGTCATGGTATGTGTGTCATGGTGTGTGTGCCAGGGTGTGTGTAACGGGTGCCAGGGAGTATGTGCCAGGGTGTGTGTAACGGGTACCCGTGTGTGTCCAGGGGGAGTGTCAGTGTTGTCATTGTGTGTGTAGAGGCGTGTGTGGGGAAAGGATGCGGGGTAGGGGGCTCAGTTAATTGCAACACATGGCTGCTAATCTACCCCTCAATCACAGACTCCTGCT
Organism: Branchipolynoe longqiensis; assembly: GCA_030323885.1. NCBI lineage: Eukaryota > Metazoa > Annelida > Polychaeta > Phyllodocida > Polynoidae > Branchipolynoe > Branchipolynoe longqiensis. The sequence continues at coordinate 17,827,371 of CM059197.1, forward strand.
TACACGAGTGCATTCATTTTTTGGTTTAAAAAAAAGAAATTAATACAAAAATCAACAAGAAAATCAAATGCGCGAAGTGCAACGAGTTCGTGTTAGTTAGGCCGTTAGTTTGATCCTTGTGGTTGAATGCCAACAACAACAAGAAGGGAAAAACAACAAATGTTTCCGGCCTTTGGAGGTAATAAAGGGTGCCTGTCAGAAGAAAAAGCTTTAAAAAGACACCTAAAAGCTCAATTTTATCTCTTTTATTTTGAAGGGAGAAAAAGATCACATTTCATCGACTGACGTTTTCGTTTTTTTATAGAAAAAAAACGCGTGTTTGATTGTGTGTGGTGAAGGACGGGGAAGTGGGAGTTTTCGGTCGGACTGACTCGTGAGCTGCTGCACGCACGAAGCTGCAGGCAGAGTGCACACCGTTGGGCGGGTGTGGGTGAGTGTGGGGGTGTGAGTGTGATTCTGTGTGTGAGTGTGGGTGTAAGTGTGTGAGTGTGGGTGTAACTGTAAGTGTGTGAGTGTGGGTGTGCGAGTGAGACTGTGTGTTGGGGAGTGTGGATGTGAGTGTGGGTGTGAGTGTGTGGGGGTGTGAGTGTCAGTATGGGTGTGAGTTGGTGTGGGTGTGGGTGTGAGGGTGTATGCGTATGAGTGTGGGTGTTTCTTAGTGAGGTGTGAGTGTATGTGGGTGTGAGTATCAGTATGGGTGTGAGTCGGTGTGGGTGTGGGTGTGGGTGTGAGGGTGTATGCGTGTGAGTGTGGGTGTTTCTTAGTGAGGTGTGAGTGTATGTGGGTGTGAGTGTCAGTATGGGTGTGAGTTGATGTGGGTGTGAGTGTGTATGGGTGTGAGTGTGTATGTGTGTGTATGAGTGTGTGGCTGTATGGGTGTGAGTGTTGGTGTGAGTGTGTAGGTGTGTATGGGTGTGAGTGTGAGTATGGGTGTGTTGGTGTGGGTGTCGGCATGGGTGTGTGGGTATGTAATAATGTATGGGTGGGTGTTGGTGTGGGTGTGGTGTGTATGGGTGTGGTGTGCCAGCAGCCCACCCTAGATAATATATACATGCACATTAACCAGAACAAGCTGGACAGACACAATAAGTATATAATTGATCCCACCCTATAAACGACTGCATACCGAATAGTAAAAATAGACGACAAAAAATGACGAGAGCTCGACCGACACGACATCCAGTAGCCGCTGGCCCCTTTTGGCCTACTTCTTACCATAATAATCCATATTCTGCTGCATGTTAATAGCAGAATTGTATATTATGGGTTGTGTTGGTGTGGGTGTGAATATGTAGGTGTGACTGAGTATGAGTGTGTGTTGGTGTGGGTGTGAGTGTGTGGGTGTGTATAGGTGTGACTGAGTATAGGTGGGTGTTTTGTGTGGGTGTGAGTGTGGGTGTGTGAGAGTATGGGTGATTGTTGGTATGGGTGTGACTGAATATGGGTGTGAGTGTGAATGTGGGTGTGTTGGTGTGGGTGTTGGTGTGGATGTGAATGTGGATGTGTTGGTGTGGGTGTGAGTGTGTGTTGGTGTGAATGTGTTGGTATGTGTGTTGGAGTGGATGTGAGTGTGTGGGTGTGCATACGTGTGACTGAGCATGGGTGTGTGTGGGTGTGTATGGGTGTGAGTGTGAATGTGGGTGTGTACGTTGGTGTGGGTGTGAGTGTGTGGGTGTGTATAGGTGTGATTGAGTATGTGTGTGTGGGTGTGCATGTGAATGTGTTGGTGTGGGAGTAGGTGTGAGTGTGCCGGTGTGTATAGGTGTGACCGAGTGTTGGTGTGTGTGGGTGTGAAGTGGGTGTGTTGATGTGGGTGTGGGTGTGGTGGTGTGGGTGTGTATATGTGTTACTGAGTATGGCTGTGTGTTGGTGTGCGTGTGGGTGTGTGTGCATGTGAATGTGGGTGTGTCGGTGTGTGTGTGGGTATGCATAGGTGTGACTGAGTATGACTGTGAGTGCGAATGTGTGTGTGTTGGTGTGTGTGGGTGTAACTGAGTATGGCTGTGAGTGTGGGTGTGAGTGTGTGTGGGTGTGTTGGGATGGGTGTGAGTGTGTATATGTGTTACTGAGTATGGCTGTGTGTGGGTGTGAATGTGGGTGTGTTGGTGTGTGTGGGTATGTATAGGTGTGACTGAGTATGGCTGTGAGTGTGCATGTGAGTGTGGGTGTGAATGTGGGTGTTTTGGTGTGTGTGTGGGTATGTATAGGTGTGACTGAGTATGGTTGTGTGTGTGGGTGTGACTCTGTGAGTATGGGTGTGTTGGGATGGGTGTGAGTGTCTGAGTGTTTATAGCTGTTACTGAGTATGGCTGTGTGTGGGTGTGAATGTGGGTGTGTTGGTGTGTGGGTGTGGGTATGTATAGGTGTGACTGAGTATGGCTGTGAGTGTGGGTGTGAGTGTAGGTGTGGGTTAAGATAATAAGAAGCCACATTGCACTTTGTGAATCCCGAGTTGCTCGGATGTGACTCTGTACATCAACAAACATTCAAATTATCAGCAGCTTCTCAGAACGAGGCGCAACGAAGGAAGCCAAGTATATATATATATATATATTAGATGTGTAAGAAGCAGAGGCTAGAAGTAGTAGGGCGACATCAGTTTATTCATGCTTAGACACAATGCATGGAGTAGCCAATAAGGCAATATCGCATAATTCAATAACAATAAGTTGAGCAACAGCTCCTCAGTAATTAGTTATCAATCAATGTAAGTGGGTTCTATGACCATCAACTGACATCTGGCTGGCCAACGCCTACCGTAAAAAAACAAAAAAAACGCACAGTAGTTATTCGGGTGGAGCCGAGGGAGCGAGTGGCAGCTCTGCGTGCAGCGGCAGGCAAGCGGTGCAGACAGCGCCAATAGTCCCCCGGTGCCAGAGCCGGGAACTAAAGTAGTCTAAAAGTAGTATAGCCGGAGCCTGCTTTGGACTTACATCTGTATACAGTCTTGTAAGTTGTATACGAGTTGTAAGAAGCAGAGGCTAGAAGTAGTAGGGCGACATCAGTTTATTCATGCTTAGACACAATGCATGGAGTAGCCGATAAGGCAATATCGCATAATTCAATAACAATAAGTTGAGCAACAGCTCCTCAGTAATTAGTTATCAATCAATGTAAGTGGGTTCTATGACCATCAACTGACATCTGGCTGGCCAACGCCAAGGGCGCACGCCCAAACCAGCCAAGAAAGAAGAAGAAAAAAAAACTAAAACAAGAGTGTGCAAGACTACTAACCGTCTAGCAACGCACAGCTATCAATTGCATTCACTGCTCGCATGTCATTCAAAATGCGGTCTGCCAAAGGTAAAGCAATGTATTTAAATACGCATTCTGACCGCCAATCTCCTCGAGCCTTAAGCTCGTCTATTGAAGCACCCTGCATGCGTAAGAAGGTGCAACCACCTCTTCTGAGGGAGTGACATGAAAAATCATGGGGATCTAGTCCCGACAAGGCACACAAAAATTGTATAGTAGCTTGGAGAGCTGAATAAGTTAACGGCATGTACCCACCAGCAGGAGAAGGCACCTGGAACGCCGGTGCGTCATCGGACACAGGGGTCTGTGCAAAATGTAATTTTGTCCAGTGTACCGCACATAGCTGGGTATTATTCATTACCGCTATAGGGATTAATAACTTCCTCTGAGCAAATTGTATAGTCTTCGACTTCCTCACTGACAGTAACATGCCCCAAGAGAAAAACTGAAAGTCTGAGCGTAACAGGACTGAGTCTGAATGCGTTAACTGACACTTCCGAAGTAACCCCCGGAACCCAGTCAAAATCGCAGCCCTAGTGGCAACATGCCCTATCGACTGAGAAAGAAAACTAAACATAACCAATAGGTTCCCAGGCAACAATGGTTTTGCTGTGTGCACCTGACACCCCAACAGACGCTTAACTCCCCCAAGCGTGGTTTTAATTGTATGATTTTTATAATCTATGGAAATGGAATTTTCAGAACGTAAGAAAAAATTCAAAGCAGATAAATAATTAGTAATTGAACTGTAGGACAAAGAATGAGATAGCCAAGCTATATACAATGCTACCTGGCTTGCCGGACACGGCACTGGTGCCAGCAAACCTCCAAATTCCTCAATAAATTTGAAATATTTCTTCATCTGCACAGAACGCGTCACCCGACTGCTCGGCGCGTAGTACAGCGCGGCGATACTGTCCACCTCTTTCTGCAACGCCAGCAATTCTACAACAAGCGTTAAATTTAGTTAAATATGAAACAAATGCGAACAGCACAAAACTTCAATTTTATCCACACCCTGGACTCTCTGAATCTGACATGGAGTATCCCATCTGCTCAAGCTATCACAAATGACATTATCCTGCGTGCTTACATGCACCGAAAAAATATCAAAATTATAGCGGACAGATACCCAAAATATCCGCTTTAACCACTTCAATATAATGGGATTTTTTGCAGTACCCTTCACTAAGGCTGATCTGACTGTATTGTTATCCGTGACAAAAATTATATTCCTGTCACGCCAGTGGCAAGCCCAGCGGTCTACTGCCGCAACCACTGCCCACATTTCCTTCACATTAATATTCTCATCTGCAATGTCATTTGGGGCATATACCTGATGATGCGACAATTTATTAATAACTTCATTTTTATTAAAAAATCCCACACACCAATCCATTTGGTGCAACGCACCATAACCAGATAACGAGGAATCAGTATATACAGCAAACGTTTCAGTCTGAGCTTTCAACATCCGCTTTTCACCATTAAATTTGTCGACAAAATTTAACCACCAGGAGATCTCATCACGAAATTCACGGTTAATTCTATATTTATGATATGGATGCTTTAACGCTCTAACCGCATCATGAATTCTAGCAGAGAAAGAGCGACCCCCTTTTACTACCACTGAACAATGCGAAAGCCGCCCACCAAGGCGTTCTAACTCCCTACGCGTAGCCTTCCTCCTAGTCTCAAAAATTCGAAGATGATTCTTTAGCTTAAACAGCTTGTCAAAAGGCAGCCTTAACTTCAAAGCAATTGTATCTATTTCTATGCCTAAATATCTAACTTCAGTCGCAGGATTTATTACCTTAGGGAAACTTATATAAAACCCTAACCTACGAAGTATGGCAATTAAGCTAAGCTGTCGTCTAACGCAATCCTCATAACTCGACCCGAGCACAGCGAAGTCGTCCAAATAATTCACCACTCTGTCAACACCCTGCCTTACAGCACAACGATAAACAAATTCAGATACCTTAGTAAATATATACGGGCTAGATGAAAGTCCCATAGACAGGCGATTATCCAGAAAATATACCTTTTTACCACCGATAGTCCATATTAACCCCTGTTTCTCTCTATCTGATGGATGTATCGTCAGAGCCCTGTAAGCATCCTTTATATCTATCACTGAAATATAATCTCCTTGTACCAACATTGTAACCAAGGTATCGACACTCTTATATTTAAATTTACAACAGGTATCAGAAACATAATTATTAACAGAACGCAAATAAGGCTTACTACAGTCTATAATAACCCTATAACCCTCTTTACCGGGTTTCGGGACACAAAACAAATTATGAGAGCACATAGGCATTTTATCAGTGCGTGAAATGTAACCTTTCTCTAACTCCGACTCCAATTTACGCGTAATGAATGAGTAATGGTCAAGGTCAATTTTCCCAGAATAAGTGTTATTATAACCAACCGAAAAATCATAATTTATTATTTTGAATCCAAATATGGCTCCATGCAGTATGTACTCCCAATCTGGGTCAATGTCCCCACGGAAAAATGATTCGACAAACACACGACAAGGTTTGAATTGCACCGGCACATTAGCAACACAATGTACACATTCACAAACACCTTTAAAACACGCTTCAGCTACAACTACAATGCACTCGACCGTAGCAATGGAATGTCTGTCAATAGCAGTTAACGTGTATGCACTTGGGCTATTCGACACTCGTAACCAATTAGAGATTACAGGAATGCACTTAGGTAATTTGAACCCTGACCCAACTTTAGTCTCAACACGTGTTAAAGGAATTCGAAAATTGCCAGAACCCCTATCTAGTAGAGTGCTGGAAGCACACCCTTCCACATTCATTACTAGCGAATTATCAAGAATTTCGTCATGTGTGGTATTATTATCATTATCATTCACAATTATATCATTAAATTCAGCCTGGAGTCCATTTAACTTCAACTTCAGAGCCTTTTTCTTGCATTTTCAGTCCCTCCGACAATTGCCCCGCTTATGGCTGCGACTACCACAACGGGAACACCAATGTCCAAAGTCACAAGTCTTTTCATCTCGCACACAACCCGCGTCCCCGTTGTGAGCAAAGCAAGGCTTCTTCCCATCACGCGTAAATAACTTTGAAGACGCGTTAGAAGACTTTGAATCACCCGAAGATTTTTTAACGTCTTTAATGTTTTCAAACGCATAGTGACGCAGAGCCAAGTCACCATTACCGGCGGCGAATGCAGCAAAACCCTGTTTTTGCGCCAATTTACGCACCCCCGTGTCGTATGCCACATGCGCAGTATTATTAAAGCTATTAAATTTCGCCTTCGTACAGAGATAGCTTATATGGTTCAACATGGCGTGGCACGACTCAACGTCATCATAGCCACTAGTGTCAGAAAACCAAGCACAGTTAGATTCAATAAGCTCATAAGCATTTAACTTTTTAACTTGTTTCCTATCCACTGTGTAGTGTTTGAGTGTCCACTTACGCTGACGGCGTCTTTCAGTGCTTGGAGTGCGGCTGCCTGAGCTTGATGAAGACGACCTGCGCCGTCGAGTGCACCGGCGCGCGTGACCCGACCGGCACCGCCCCCTTTCTTTTGCCGAGACGTCCATTTTCCGCAATTCGTCCTCCAACGCTTCCTGACGCTGCAACAGCTCTGCCACCCGCCTCTTCTTCTCTAACGCGTCTACTTTCCTCTGCAACTCCTGCTCGTCCTCCGACTCCCTGTCGCCTGCCGCACCCATGGCACGCACCTCTTCTTTAACCTGACTTTCTGCCATATCAGCCTCTTGCTGAGGGTTTGCACGAGTTGCCCGCTTACTAGCTGCTTTGCTCACCGGACATAGCACATTCACCGGCAACTTATGCTTCTGCCCACAAGGCCCGCAGTAGTCAGTCACCGGCTTAGCCATAAACACCGAGTGCAGCAATACGCACCGCGCAGCAAAACGCACAGTAGTTATTCGGGTGGAGCCGAGGGAGCGAGTGGCAGCTCTGCGTGCAGCGGCAGGCAAGCGGTGCAGACAGCGCCAATAGTCCCCCGGTGCCAGAGCCGGGAACTAAAGTAGTCTAAAAGTAGTATAGCCGGAGCCTGCTTTGGACTTACATCTGTATACAGTCTTGTAAGTGATACGAGTTGTAAGAAGCAGAGGCTAGAAGTAGTAGGGCGACATCAGTTTATTCATGCTTAGACACAATGCATGGAGTAGCCGATAAGGCAATATCGCATAATTCAATAACAATAAGTTGAGCAACAGCTCCTCAGTAATTAGTTATCAATCAATGTAAGTGGGTTCTATGACCATCAACTGACATCTGGCTGGCCAACGCCAAGGGCGCACGCCCAAACCAGCCAAGAAAGAAGAAGAAAAAAAAACTAAAACAAGAGTGTGCAAGACTACTAACCGTCTAGCAACGCACAGCTATCAATTGCATTCACTGCTCGCATGTCATTCAAAATGCGGTCTGCCAAAGGTAAAGCAATGTATTTAAATACGCATTCTGACCGCCAATCTCCTCGAGCCTTAAGCTCGTCTATTGAAGCACCCTGCATGCGTAAGAAGGTGCAACCACCTCTTCTGAGGGAGTGACATGAAAAATCATGGGGATCTAGTCCCGACAAGGCACACAAAAATTGTATAGTAGCTTGGAGAGCTGAATAAGTTAACGGCATGTACCCACCAGCAGGAGAAGGCACCTGGAACGCCGGTGCGTCATCGGACACAGGGGTCTGTGCAAAATGTAATTTTGTCCAGTGTACCGCACATAGCTGGGTATTATTCATTACCGCTATAGGGATTAATAACTTCCTCTGAGCAAATTGTATAGTCTTCGACTTCCTCACTGACAGTAACATGCCCCAAGAGAAAAACTGAAAGTCTGAGCGTAACAGGACTGAGTCTGAATGCGTTAACTGACACTTCCGAAGTAACCCCCGGAACCCAGTCAAAATCGCAGCCCTAGTGGCAACATGCCCTATCGACTGAGAAAGAAAACTAAACATAACCAATAGGTTCCCAGGCAACAATGGTTTTGCTGTGTGCACCTGACACCCCAACAGACGCTTAACTCCCCCAAGCGTGGTTTTAATTGTATGATTTTTATAATCTATGGAAATGGAATTTTCAGAACGTAAGAAAAAATTCAAAGCAGATAAATAATTAGTAATTGAACTGTAGGACAAAGAATGAGATAGCCAAGCTATATACAATGCTACCTGGCTTGCCGGACACGGCACTGGTGCCAGCAAACCTCCAAATTCCTCAATAAATTTGAAATATTTCTTCATCTGCACAGAACGCGTCACCCGACTGCTCGGCGCGTAGTACAGCGCGGCGATACTGTCCACCTCTTTCTGCAACGCCAGCAATTCTACAACAAGCGTTAAATTTAGTTAAATATGAAACAAATGCGAACAGCACAAAACTTCAATTTTATCCACACCCTGGACTCTCTGAATCTGACATGGAGTATCCCATCTGCTCAAGCTATCACAAATGACATTATCCTGCGTGCTTACATGCACCGAAAAAATATCAAAATTATAGCGGACAGATACCCAAAATATCCGCTTTAACCACTTCAATATAATGGGATTTTTTGCAGTACCCTTCACTAAGGCTGATCTGACTGTATTGTTATCCGTGACAAAAATTATATTCCTGTCACGCCAGTGGCAAGCCCAGCGGTCTACTGCCGCAACCACTGCCCACATTTCCTTCACATTAATATTCTCATCTGCAATGTCATTTGGGGCATATACCTGATGATGCGACAATTTATTAATAACTTCATTTTTATTAAAAAATCCCACACACCAATCCATTTGGTGCAACGCACCATAACCAGATAACGAGGAATCAGTATATACAGCAAACATTTCAGTCTGAGCTTTCAACATCCGCTTTTCACCATTAAATTTGTCGACAAAATTTAACCACCAGGAGATCTCATCACGAAATTCACGGTTAATTCTATATTTATGATATGGATGCTTTAACGCTCTAACCGCATCATGAATTCTAGCAGAGAAAGAGCGACCCCCTTTTACTACCACTGAACAATGCGAAAGCCGCCCACCAAGGCGTTCTAACTCCCTACGCGTAGCCTTCCTCCTAGTCTCAAAAATTCGAAGATGATTCTTTAGCTTAAACAGCTTGTCAAAAGGCAGCCTTAACTTCAAAGCAATTGTATCTATTTCTATGCCTAAATATCTAACTTCAGTCGCAGGATTTATTACCTTAGGGAAACTTATATAAAACCCTAACCTACGAAGTATGGCAATTAAGCTAAGCTGTCGTCTAACGCAATCCTCATAACTCGACCCGAGCACAGCGAAGTCGTCCAAATAATTCACCACTCTGTCAACACCCTGCCTTACAGCACAACGATAAACAAATTCAGATACCTTAGTAAATATATACGGGCTAGATGAAAGTCCCATAGACAGGCGATTATCCAGAAAATATACCTTTTTACCACCGATAGTCCATATTAACCCCTGTTTCTCTCTATCTGATGGATGTATCGTCAGAGCCCTGTAAGCATCCTTTATATCTATCACTGAAATATAATCTCCTTGTACCAACATTGTAACCAAGGTATCGACACTCTTATATTTAAATTTACAACAGGTATCAGAAACATAATTATTAACAGAACGCAAATAAGGCTTACTACAGTCTATAATAACCCTATAACCCTCTTTACCGGGTTTCGGGACACAAAACAAATTATGAGAGCACATAGGCATTTTATCAGTGCGTGAAATGTAACCTTTCTCTAACTCCGACTCCAATTTACGCGTAATGAATGAGTAATGGTCAAGGTCAATTTTCCCAGAATAAGTGTTATTATAACCAACCGAAAAATCATAATTTATTATTTTGAATCCAAATATGGCTCCATGCAGTATGTACTCCCAATCTGGGTCAATGTCCCCACGGAAAAATGATTCGACAAACACACGACAAGGTTTGAATTGCACCGGCACATTAGCAACACAATGTACACATTCACAAACACCTTTAAAACACGCTTCAGCTACAACTACAATGCACTCAACCGTAGCAATGGAATGTCTGTCAATAGCAGTTAACGTGTATGCACTTGGGCTATTCGACACTCGTAACCAATTAGAGATTACAGGAATGCACTTAGGTAATTTGAACCCTGACCCAACTTTAGTCTCAACACGTGTTAAAGGAATTCGAAAATTGCCAGAACCCCTATCTAGTAGAGTGCTGGAAGCACACCCTTCCACATTCATTACTAGCAAATTATCAAGAATTTCGTCATGTGTGGTATTATTATCATTATCATTCACAATTATATCATTAAATTCAGCCTGGAGTCCATTTAACTTCAACTTCAGAGCCTTTTTCTTGCATTTTCAGTCCCTCCGACAATTGCCCTGCTTATGGCTGCGACTACCACAACGGGAACACCAATGTCCAAAGTCATAAGTCTTTTCATCTCGCACACAACCCGCGTCCCCGTTGTGAGCAAAGCAAGGCTTCTTCCCATCACGCGTAAATAACTTTGAAGACGCGTTAGAAGACTTTGAATCACCCGAAGATTTTTTAACGTCTTTAATGTTTTCAAACGCATAGTGACGCAGAGCCAAGTCACCATTACCGGCGGCGAATGCAGCAAAACCCTGTTTTTGCGCCAATTTACGCACCCCCGTGTCGTATGCCACATGCGCAGTATTATTAAAGCTATTAAATTTCGCCTTCGTACAGAGATAGCTTATATGGTTCAACATGGCGTGGCACGACTCAACGTCATCATAGCCACTAGTGTCAGAAAACCAAGCACAGTTAGATTCAATAAGCTCATAAGCATTTAACTTTTTAACTTGTTTCCTATCCACTGTGCAGTGTTTGAGTGTCCACTTACGCTGACGGCGTCTTTCAGTGCTTGGAGTGCAGCTGCCTGAGCTTGATGAAGATGACCTGCGCCGTCGAGTGCACCGGCGCGCGTGACCCGACCGGCACCGCCCCCTTTCTTTTGCCGAGACGTGCATTTTCCGCAATTCGTCCTCCAACGCTTCCTGACGCTGCAACAGCTCTGCCACCCGCCTCTTCTTCTCTAACGCGTCTACTTTCCTCTGCAACTCCTGCTCGTCCTCCGACTCCCTGTCGCCTGCCGCACCCATGGCACGCACCTCTTCTTTAACCTGACTTTCTGCCATATCAGCCTCTTGCTGAGGGTTTGCACGAGTTGCCCGCTTACTAGCTGCTTTGCTCACCGGACATAGCACATTCACCGGCAACTTATGCTTCTGCCCACAAGGCCCGCAGTAGTCAGTCACCGGCTTAGCCATAAACACCGAGTGCAGCAATACGCACCGCGCAGCAAAACGCACAGTAGTTATTCGGGTGGAGCCGAGGGAGCGAGTGGCAGCTCTGCGTGCAGCGGCAGGCAAGCGGTGCAGACAGCGCCAATAGTCCCCCGGTGCCAGAGCCGGGAACTAAAGTAGTCTAAAAGTAGTATAGCCGGAGCCTGCTTTGGACTTACATCTGTATACAGTCTTGTATACGAGTTATAATAATTATACGAGTATAAATGTAGGTGTCACACTCGTAGTCACACTTAGACATACTGTCACAAAGGTAAACACAAGCGCACAAAGGGCACACAATCAGACACCGGTAGTCACAGCTAGACACCCCTCGTCAGGCACTGATTGCCGGCTGTACCTGCAGATGGTGCTCTGACAAAGTGTCTTCAGGTGTGTGTGTGTCCGGTGGTGGGGGGGGGGGGGGAGCTCCCTTCCTGACACGCCCCGCGGGTACCCCACCCCGCCACCCCCCGCCACCCCTCTGGGACTAATGAACTCGCCCTTCCCAGGCTCCGTGACAGTCGCCGTCCTACTCGTCTCCAAACAGTGTTATCTTTGTGGCTGCCTTTGTTTAATTCTGTAGCAGTTTGATAGCAGGCTAAATTCAACGTAAAATTGTATCATCCGGTGATTTTCTGTTATTTTCTGGGATAACCATAGTATTAGGTTGGTCGTTATAAACTGCCTAATTTTAGTTTGTAGTAAATTTTCACTAAAATGGATAACTTTGGAGATATTTGAAGTGTAACATGCTAACTTGCTTTCATTGTAAGTGTAACGATGGGTCTTGTGGGCTACACACAATGTCTAGACTCTCCAATCCATGTATTCTGCCCTTTACTACAACGACATTAATAATGCGTAAAACTGTTATGGCTGGCAAAAGAAAGAAAACAATTTTTGTTCTTGAAAATAAAAATACTTATGAAGAAAATAAACAGAATTTAGTAGGAATTAATTACCCAAAGTCGAACAGACACGATGGCCGAATGAGTTTAGCGTTCGCCTCCCGTTCTGGTAGGTCGTGGGATTCGAACTCCCGGGTTCGAACCCTGGCCGAGTCAAACCAATGACTTAAAGATTGATACTTGCCCCTACCTAGCCGAGTACTTGGGATAACTAGGATAGGGCACGGAGCATTGGAATGAGGAAGACCAATTGTCCGCGATTGAAATTTCCCCTGCTTAATCAACTAATGTACCAAAGAAAAAGGTGCGTCCGGAGCTGGACTTGGTGCAGTGGCATTACACTGCACTCTCCGGGCAGAGGTTGGCTGAGGTTGGGTCTCCCCGCTTGGCTGCAGACTCCGCTTGGAGAGTCATTGATCAGGGAGACGGGGCGGGGGGATGAGACGGCAGGGGGGGGGGGGCGGCTGGCGGATGTGGGTGGGGGGAGGGTGTTACTGTCACGTGACCGCTGTTGTGTGTTAATGGGTGTAATCCCCTAGTGTGACCAACCCTCCCCAACCCCTCATCACCCCACACCACCACCACCCTCACGCACACACACACACACAACATCCTCCTTATAATATAACATACCAAGCACTACCACTACCTCCGACAAACACAAGTGACCTGTGATTGTGAAGCTGTGACACCTGTGAAGCTGGGACACCTATAAAGCTGTGGCAACTGTTATGCTGTGACACCTGTGACACATGCTAAGCGGTGACACCCGCGAAGCTGTGACACCTGTGAAACTGTGACATTTGTGGTGCCGTGACACCTGTGACATCTCAAGGTCACTTCCACGTGAATGCCCTTCAGGTGTCCCCTGTGTCCTATCGACTTCAATGACTCAATTACCCACCTGACGGACATCCCCCCCCTCCCCTCCCCCATCCACTCCCACCCTCCACTCTCCCCCTCCTCCTCGCTCTTGCCTCCTCCCTCCCCCTACCCTCAACCTTCACACCAATATTTGGTATGACACCTTTCTTCCTTGTGGTATCCACTACAACTTACAAGCAAAAACTGTCACAGACTGATTGTCGTCTGCGCTGACTAAAATACATGTCTGCGCTCAACCAACGCCGCTCAGCAGCGGTGCGAAGTGGGTGAGAGTGGCGGGCAACCAACGTAATCCTCCAGGCGCCAAAGCGCCAGCGCATACCCGGTCACGTGAAACAGACGACATCACAGGGTTCTGGTGAAGTTTTGGCGGGAAAACCCAGGGGAAGAGTTAATCACCCCGAGACGCTGCGTTTCAGGATCAAGGAGATGAGACGCGACACCTTTGGCTTTGTGTGGTTCCCCGCCGATGTGACCTTGCCGGAAGTCAGATGACCTGGGGGGGTGACCTCTGGAGGTCACGGCGTGACTAATGAGCGCCGATTCCGCTGGAGGGCGCTGTTCAAACACGGCGCGCATTGCGTGCGGACCTGGAGCCGTCTCACTCGGAAGGCATCACGGGAGATGATTGAATGACCTTGACCTTCGCTGTGTTGACACGTCGCGGAGTGTGACAGCTGATGTTTGTTATCGTTTCCTAAAGATAATTATGCAGTAACGTCTACTTGAAATTACCCCCCCTCTCACCTGTACAGATGTGACACCTGTGCAGGTATGATATACATTCAGGTGTGATGTATGTTCAGGTGTGATACATGTACATGCGCTATACTTGTACAGGTGTGATATATGTACAGGTATCACACCTGTATATGTGTTATACACCTGTGAAGATGTGACACCTGTGAAGCTACGACACCTGTGTTCGCCACCACCTGTGTGTGTGTATGTGTGTGTTGTAGTCAGTATGTGCTTGTGAGTGTGTGTGGGGTCTATATGTGCACGTATGTGTGTATGTGTGTGAATGTGAGTATGCATGTGTGTGCTTGTGAGTGTGTGGGTGCTGTATGTGTGCAAGTATGTATATGTGTGAATATAAGTGTGCATATGTTTGCTGGAGTGAGTGTGTGCTTGTGAATGAGTAGGTGTTCTATGTGTGCAAGTATGTATGTGTGTGAATGTGAGTATGAGTGCATGTGTGTGCTGTAGTGAGTGTGTGCTTGTGAGTGTGTGGGGAGTCTATGTGTGCAAGTATGTGTGTATGTGTGTGGACATGAGTGCGGATGTGTGTGCTAGAGGGAGTGTGTGCTTGTGAGTGTGTGGGGGTCTATGTGTGCAAGTATGTGTGTGGATATGAGTGTGCATGTGTGTGTTGCAGTGAGTGTGTGCTTGTGAGTGTATGGGGGTCTGTGTGTGCAAGTATGTGTGTATGTGTGTGAATATGAGTGTGCATGTGTGTGCTGGAGTGAGTGAGTGCTTGTGAGTGTGTGGGGGTCTATGTGTACAAGTATGTATGTGTGTGCGAATATGAGTGTGCACGTGTGTGCTGGAGTGAGTGTGTGCTTGTGAGTGTGTGGGGGTCAATGTGTGCAAGTATGTGTGTATGTGTGTGAATATGTGTGTGAATATGAGTGTGCACGTGTGTGCTGGAGTGAGTGTGTGCTTGTGAGTGTGTGGGGGTCTATGTGTGTGGATATGAGTGCGCATGTAAGTGTTACAGTGAGTGTGCGCTTGTGAGTGTGTGGGGGTGTATGTGTGCAAGTATTTTGTGTGTGTGTGAATATGAGTGTGCATGTGTGAGTATGAGTGCGTGTGTGTGCTGGAGTGAGTGTGTGCTTGTGAGTGTGTGGGGGTCTATGTGTGCAAGTATGTATGTGTGTGTGAATATGAGTGCGGATGTGTGTGCTAGAGTGAGTGTGTGCTTGTGAGTGTGTGGGGGTCTATGTGTGCAAGTATGTATGTGTGTGTGAATATGAGTGCGCATGTGTGTGCTAGAGTGAGTGTGTGCTTGTGAGTGTGTGGGGGTCTATGTGTACAAGTGTGTATGTGTGTGTGAATATGAGTGTGCATGTGTGTGCTAGAGTGAGTGTGTGCTTGTGAGTGTGTGGGGGTCTATGTGTACAAGTATGTATGTGTGTGTGAATATGAGTGCGCATGTGTGTGCTGGAGTGAGTGTGTGCATGTGAGTGTGTGGGGGTCTATGTGTACAAGTGTGTATGTGTGAATATGAGTGTGCATGTGTGTGCTGGAGTGAGTGTGTGCTTGTGAGTGTGTGGGGGTCTGTGTGTGCAAGTGTGTATGTGTGTGTGAATATGAGTGTGCATGTGTGTGCTAGAGTGAGTGTGTGCTTGTGAGTGTGTGGGGGTCTATGTGTACAAGTGTGTATGTGTGTGAATATGAGTGCGCATGTGTGTGCTAGAGTGAGTGTTTGCTTGTGAGTGTGTGGGGGTCTATGTGTACAAGTGTGTATGTGTGTGTGAATATGAGTGTGCATGTGTGTGCTGTAGTGAGTGTGTGCTTGTGAGTGTGTGGGGGTCTATGTGTGCAAGTATGTATGTGTGTGTGAATATGAGTTGTGCATGTGTGTGAGTATCACAGTTTGTTTATGTGAGTGTGCGTGTGTGCGTGTGTGAGGGTACATGAGTGTTTCCGCGTGTGCTTCTCTGTGTGTGTGTATGTAAATGTGAATGTACCTATACACGAGTATGCATGGGCGGGTGTGTCGGAGTTAGTGTGTGTTTGTGTCACTGTGTGGGTGTGAATATATGCTCGTGTGAAGGTGTGAATTTGTGCATTCTGTAAGTGACAGAATCAAATCCTACTCAGTTTTCTTTGTGAATAAAGCCTTAGCTGCCGACATGGCATCAAACCAGCATCACTCATTCACCCGTGTGTGAAATATTCCTGCAGTTGTCCAACTGATACTCACACACTATTAGAAATAACAAAGTTCAATGTAACCCGGTCAGGTGAGCGTAGTCAGCATCAATCAAACGCAACCAACGGAGTAGTTACCCTCACATCCCTGCATTGTTTACAGGGTTGTTAAACCACTTCATACTATTCTAGAAAAAGTACCGGAAGGCTGAGTTATGGACATAACCACACGAATTTGCAATCTAATATGCTAAATATATTGTTCCGATACTCATGTATTTTTGGAGTGAAGAATTGATTAAATCATGTTGATTAATACACTTTAAAAGCTTAATCGAAAGCATCCAATGGCAGCCATCTTCATTTTTTTCTTCTATTTTCACCCAGTTCAACAACTCTACACTAATACTAGGTACTCCAAAGTGATTTTATTTCAACAGCTCAGTATTACAAGTTATATATCTGTACAGATCTTTTAAATTGGATCTCAATGATATGAAAATCATTTAGATCGATTGAATAGCTGCAAAGTTATGAGTGTTTAAAGATTTATTTTGTTATCCCGATTTGTGCACATTTCCAAATTAGCCAAATCCTGGTTTTTAGGGTCCCACCTGGAAGCTATTTTGAATATGATCTGTCCAATATTAAAGAATCTCATTCTCGATAGTACATATAAGAAGCTAATTTTTTTACAGACCATTACTGTTAGTATTCTTTCTGAAATGTCATGTCAAACTTGCTAAATTCCTTAATTTCCAGCAACCACCAATATCAGTAAAATTAAGAAAAATAGCATAACTCCCGTTCTAATTGTCCTACCACTGCAAACTTTATACCAAAATAACCAGAATTGAAAGCTCTACATGATGACATAATTTTCTAACTGATCAGAGAAAGAAAGACAAAATTCATTTTTAGGCATCGCAAGCTGACAATAGCCACATTCTTGCAGCAGTCACTTCTCAGACCAACCTTGATGAGCATGATATAAATCTCAACCAAATATTGTTCTGGTTAGGTAGAGGAAGACTTGAGCTTTTTGATGATATAATTTTCAGCACGATCCTGATCAATTTTCAAGGAGGATTGATATCTTAATGTTTTCACTCCTTCAGTTCAATCAAATTTCCCACTTAAAAACAGCCATGCTTGATAATTTCTTCTCTATCTTTCATTGGTGGTTATTTTTAGCTCAGGTCACTGTGCTCACCAAGGTATCAATTTTAGGGAAGGGAGTAGCTCAGACTGGATGAAAACAAACTCGGCGAGCATGCGCAGAGCTGCCGATAGTACCCCCAAACAAGTTTCCATTGACTCTAATTTATTTCATAGTGCTAACTAAAAATCAGATACCCTAAAAGACAAAAGAACAAGCTTTAATTTCATATAATTCTTATTTCAAACGAAGCAAAATTTGTGGAGATTGAAGTGTTTTAAAAAGGGTTAAAATATGTCAAATTTCACGCTGCGGACACCGTATACGCCCACTTTGGAGTACCTACTAATACAGATAAACACTGCATGCTGGAACCAGGCGCTACACAGTTTGCTTTTAGTAGATTCACACTAAAGCATTTTTCGCTTGGATTAGGCAATGTTGTCATTCACCCTGACTGTGACTAGAGGTGATTATTTTATCCAAATTTAAGTCAGGGACAATCAAATACAACCAAACGGCGCTGCTTTTCCTACCACATGCTCAACCTCCAACATTGAAGATGCAGCTTTATGAAGATGAGTCAATTCTGCACAGAATGTTGTTGCGGAAGACTGGAATCGAGCTTTAGAGTGTTGTCGAAATTGAACTTAAAGTTAACGCCACATAGTCTGATGCGGTCTCAAATTGTCTAAATCAAAGCAATTATCTAGATTTGATTCTACATATTTAACTTAGATACTGATGCACTTATTAAGCATTTGTTGTCATAGAACTAGAAGGCAATACTGAGGCAATTTGAGAGAAGCTCTTACTAGAGAAGCCTATGGAGTCAGAGGTTTGACATGTTTGCCAAAACTAATTTGACAAGTTTGAACATCAAATATCTCAAAACCTGACCAATTAAAATAAAGGCTACTTCAAACTAAAGGATGGCAGAGTATAACAATCACTGTAATATATTTATCTCAGAAAGGTGACAGAAACTCCAAGCCATCGGACTGTGCAACCTCAATGGGGCTGACAACTGCAGATGGGAGTAGATGGTCACCTCGCAGTTAAAGATGGCGATGCCGGGCAGCTTGAATAATTGTAAGTCACCTGCCGAGACCCACGTCCGGTATTCAGCGTCCCTGTGACCTTGACTCAGTGTGTTGGTTTTACGCTGAAGGTCAACTTCAGAGTTCCCAGAATAGAACAGTGGAAGCACAATGGAACACTGCTCATCATCATCCCCCCACCCCCCACCCCCCTCCAACCCACCCCCACCCCCACCACACGCACCTACAGACCGCGTCACGGTGACATCACCATCAGCGCGTTCGTCCCAGCCCCGCTTGGTTTGTTCAGGGTGTCACGCTGTGTTCACACTTGCAGGATTTCACACCTGCGTCACCCACTGAGTTAGGATCACACCCGTGTGCAACCCCGGTCACACTCCTCAGTGGGAGTCATCACACCTCCACAAGATCACACCTCAACAAGGTCACACCCTCACAAGGTCACACATCCACAAGGTCAGACCTCCATAAGGCCAGGCATCCAAGAGGTCAGACATCCACAAGGTCAGACCTCCACAAAGTCATAGCTATACAAGGTCAAGCCTCCACAAGATCACACATCCACAAAGTCAGACTTATACAAGGTCAGACCGATTCAAGGTCAGACCTTTACAAAGTTAGACCTCCACAAGGTCAAACAAATATATGGACAGGCCTTCACAAGGTCACACATCCAACAACTTTACACATCCACAAATTAACATCTCCACAACGTCGCCCCTCCAGAAAGTCACACCTCCACAAGGTTACCTCAAACAGGAATACACCTCAAGATCACACATAAGGTTAGCGAACACAATAGGTCACACCTGCACAAGATCACACCTGCTCAAGGTCACACCCCCACACATCACGAGGCCACACCTCCATACCTGTTCAAGGTCACACTCAACACCTCACGAGGTCACCCCCCCCCCCCCCACCGGACACGGCCGGACGCCGAGTGATTGACCCTGATTCAACTGCATTAACAGATCGCGGACAGTTGACCGGATACGGTTCAGCAACAAAGCGCCCTAACATCGCCCAGTTGCCGCCCGCCAGGTGCCGCGCGGCTCGACGCCCTCACCACATGACCACGTGACCATGTGACCACGTGTCTGCCTCGCTGCGTCCGGACCTATTGTTGCCAGCCTGGGGCGGGCTATTTGTGGCCACCTCTGTTCTCACGTGACCCACTTCCTCTGGGTTAAACCCTCTCTCCCACAGACTGTGTGTCTGTGTGTCTGTGTGTCTGTGTGTCTGTGTGTCTGTGTGTCACGTGACCCTAGTCGGGAGGAGGGGAGGGTGTGCAGGGGAACTGCGAGAACAAGCGGGAAGAGCCGAGATGATGAGAGGCTGACGCCACTCAGGTGTGACTAGAGACACCGGGTTGCAGTGTTGACCTCTGCATGTGAGGCTGTGAGACTAAGGGACTTTGTGAGGTTGGTTGGTTGTTGGAGTTTTACGTCCTAGCTACATATAATGTCATAGCAGGATGGGTACCGACTTGTGACCGTGCACACTCATGGAAACTTGTATAGTGCTGCCCCACTGGGAGGCCTGGCTGCCAGCACCATGACCTGGTATCCCACTCAGTCACATTATCCTGACACTGAGCTAACAAGTACTTGCCCTATCCTATTAATGCCAAGCACCAGGATAGGAAGCAACAAGTATAAGTTTTATAAGTCATTGGTTTGATTCGAATGGGAATCAAACTCCTGATCTCCCCATGCGAGGCCGGTGCTCCACCGATTCGGCCATTGTGTGAGACTTTGGAAATTGAGATACTTAGAGACTGAGAGACTTGAAGACTTAGGAACTTAGAGAGGAAAAGACTAAAACTGAAAGACTTGTGAGACTGGGGACAGAAACTAGGATGCTGTATGAAGCTGTTGGAAACGTTGGGAGACTGGGAGACTTGTGAAATAGTGGGAGGCTGAGAAACTGTGGAAGAATAAGAGACTGAGTCTGTCAGAGACTGGGACACTGAGAATATTGGACGCTGAAGCCCTGTGAGATATTGGGAGACTGTGGGAGACTATGAGAGACTGTGGGAGAACGTGGGAGACTGTGGGAGACTGGGATATTGTGTCAAACCTGCGCAGAACTGTTTGCAACTGCACACATCAGAAACAGGACGCCGTTAAACACACACAGACACTCGGTGATTAGTTGGTGAAATTGCGCCCTGGATCGATTGAGGAGATGTGAAAGTGAGTGTGAGTGCGTGTGGATGTGTATGTGTGTGTGAGTGTGCATGTGTGTGTGGGTGTGTGTGTGGGTGTGTGGATGTGTGCGGGGAGGGCGTCAAGTGCTGGAACAGCTGTCAAGTGTCGGAAGCGCACAAAAGCAGACGACTTTTGAAGAGCCAGCCAACAGACAACTTTTGGAAGTGCCCTCCGCCGGTTTCCCGCCCCAGGGCCGGCCGCACGCCGGGGACAAGCCGGCAACCGCCAAACGCACGCGGTGACGGCTACATGGTGAGTGGATACTATAAGCCACCAAGACTTGTAAAAGGACACAGTGCGTGAGCACATGGCACTGGGACCCGCCGGTGTCGCAGTTTCCGCCGTCCGCCAGTTTCCGCGGTACGCATACACTCAAATGCATTGTCAATGGCCGTGAGCAATCTTCCTACAGAAAAGGTGAAATATCTCTAAAGCCACACCACCTAGAAAGAAATCGCTTGGTACACATATAGAAAACATCTTTACCAAAAAGATTATATTAAATTTATCAGATTAGGGTTCTTGATTTCTATTAATTTTGAATAAAACTAATGTTTTGCACTGCGCGTACCATCAAACTCAAGGCATTGTCAATGGCCTTGAGCAATCTCCATACAGAGAATACAGAAAAAGTGAAATATCTCTAAAACCACACCACCTAGAAACAAATCGCTTGGTACACATATAGAAAACATCTTTACCAAAAACATTATATTAAATTTATAAGGTTAGTGATGATGCTGTTCGATTTTGATGCATGCGCAGAAGCCATGCATACCGCGGAAACTGGCGGACGGCGGAAACTGCAACACCAGCCTAGATGCCTGTCTGAAGTAGCCCATGTGAGTGTTGCTGGTGAGCACCTGGCAGAGAGTCTGGGTATTAAAACTGAAAAGTTTGTTTTATTTAACGATACCTCTAGAGCACATGGACTTTTATCGTCGGTTATTGGACGTCAAACATGGTCATTCTGACATATTTCTTTGAAGGAAACCCTACTGCGGCCACATAGGCTACACTTTCCGATAAGCAGCAATGGGGTTTTTATATGCACTTTCTCACAGACAGGACAGCACATACCACAGCCTTTGATGGACCAGTTGTGGACCACTGCTTGGAATGGAAAATAGCTCAAACTGCAAATGGGTCCACTGAGAAGGATCGATCGGGTGATCGACACCTTCACACGCCACACCCTGAGCTACGTCCCGCTCTCCCTCAATCTCGGTATTACGCAAAGACACAGGATCCGGCCGTAATGATTTTACACTTCATTTATAGCATATAAGTAATACGTGTGCGTTTCAGTCGTAAACACAAGATGGAATCGGGAGCAGAGATGGTGACAATATTAATAATAATAATTTCGGAGTTGCATGCTACCTAAATACTTAAACTTAGTTAAAGTTACATAGTGCAATCGTTTTGAGTTTCTGCAGGGTTTAAGAAAAAGATAAATATATTAGGTTGATTGTTATAATCTAACTTACTTCATGTTGAAGTAACTTTGATTATAAATTGCTAACTTAGAGATCTTTGAATTCAAAACATTCCAAATTAACTTTGGCATGCATGTCTAAATTCTGCCACCACAGACTTGAGCAGTGAGAACTTCTGTCACGTCAGTACACGTTTTCGTACAGCAACACATTCTTAGGCTAAATTAAAGCTGCACAATCCGATGGTTTTCAGTTTCTGTGTATTTCTGAGATAAAACTATTAAGTTGGTCATTATAACTTACCTCACTTTAGTTTGAAGTAACCCTCACTTAAAATGTCTAGCTTGGGAGAGATACTTGTAAAAGTATAATACTATAAACATGACAAATCAATGTTGGTGTGCTTATCAAAATTCAGATCCCATACGCTTCAGCAGTAAAATGTTCTATTAAATTGACTTAGTATGCCCTTCTAGGTAGCATCAGATATCTAACAAGTCCAGCAGTATCTAAGCTTGCTTGATATGTAGGTACAAATCTAGCTAAGTGCCAGTGACACTGTGTGCTGGGCTTGTGGGTAGCTAAGTGACAGTGACACTGTGTGCTGGACTTGTGGGTAGCTAAGTGACAGTGACACTGTGTGCTGGGCTTGTGGGTAGCTAAGTGCCAGTGACACTGTGTGCTGGATTTGTGGGTAGCTAAATGACAGTGACACTGTGTGCTAGACTTGTGGGTAGCTAAGTGACAGTGACACTGTGTGTTGGGCGTGTGGGTAGCTAAGTGACCGTGACACTGTGAGCTGGACTTGTGGGTAGCTAAATGACAGTGACACTGTGTGCTAGACTTGTGGGTAGCTAAGTGACAGTAACACTCTGTGCTGGACGTGTGGGTAGCTAAGTGCCAGTGACACTGTGTGCTGGACTTGTGGGTAGCTAAGTGACACTGTGTGCTGGACTTGTGGGTAGCTAAGTGACAGTGACACTGTGTGCTAGATGTGTGGGTAGCTAAGTGACAGTGACACTGTGTGCTGGGCATGTGGGTAGCTAAGTGACAGTGACACTGTGTGCTGGACTTGTGGGTAGCTAAGTGACAGTGACACTGTGTGCTGGACTTGTGGGTAACTAAGTGCCAGTGACACTGTGTGCTGGCCTTGTGGGTAGCTAAGTGACAGTGACACTGTGTGCTGGACTTGTGGGTAGCTAAATGACAGTGACACTGTGTGCTGGACTTGTGGGTAGCTAAGTGACAGTGACACTGTGTGCTGGACTTGTGGGTAGCTAAGTGCCAGTGACACTGTGTGCTGGACTTGTGGGTAGCTAAGTGACAGTGACACTGTGTGCTGGGCGTGTGGGTAGCTAAGTGACCGTGACACTGTGAGCTGGACTTGTGGGTAGCTAAGTGACAGTGACACTGTCTGCTGGACTTTTGGTTAGCTAAGTGACAGTGACACTGTGTGCTGGACTTGTGGGTAGCTAAGTGACAGTGACCCTGTGTGCTGGGCTTGTGGGTAGCTAAGTGACAGTGACACTGTGTGCTGGACTTGTGGGTAGCTAAGTGACAGTGACACTGTGTGCTGGACTTGTGGGTAGCTAAGTGACAGTGACACTGTGTGCTGGACTTGTGGGTAGCTAAGTGACAGTGACACTGTCTGCTGGACTTGTGGGTAGCTAAGTGACAGTGACATGGTGTGCTGGACTTGTGGGTAGCTAAGTGACAGTGACACTGTGTGCTGGGCTTGTGGGTAGCTAAGTGACAGTGACACTGTGTGCTGGACTTGTGGGTAGCTAAGTGACAGTGACACTGTCTGCTGGACTTGTGGGTAGCTAAGTGACAGTGACATGGTGTGCTGGACTTGTGGGTAGCTAAGTGACAGTGACACTGTGTGCTGGACTTGTGGGTAGCTAAGTGACAGTGGCACTGTGTGCTGGACTTGTGGGTGATGGGTGGTGTGAATATGTTTGCTTAATTTGATGTTTTTATCAGATTATGCAACGTTAGATGTGAATAATGATTATCTCGATGAGCGTTTTGAATTTGGTTTTGAAAGTTTGATGCTTTCACGAGACTATATAGCTTTAATTTGTAATAATAACTTTACTGTGAGAATAACAAAGCCACAAGGGGTGGGGGCAGGGCCCTGGTACTCCCAAAATGATTTTAAAGATAAAATACATGCTTACAAAAAAATTAATGAAATAATAATGAATTAGGTTATGTTTGTCTAACACCCCTATTTTGTCCCTGGCAGCGTTCCGTGTTCTATTGTCACGTTTCAACAGACCCCTCTCCCTCCCTCTGACAATTAAGGGGCCCCCTTCACCCACCCACCCATCTCCCCCTCTGTGGGGCGCGGGGAGACAACAGGGACCCCGCACCTCCACAGTGCATCTTCTTCGGGCTGTTGACTGGGTGCGGTGGCCGAATCGGTAGAGCGCGGCCCTCGCGTGCGGAAGGTCGGGAGTTCGGTTCCCGGTCCAGTAAAACCAATGACATATATTTTGTTATAACAATGATACTTGTTTCCTGGCGTGGCCCATGGCATTAATAGGATAAGGCAAGGACTGATTAGCTCAGTGTCAGGATAATGTGACTAAGTGGGATGTTGGGGCATGGTGGCAGCAGCCTGATTTCCGAGTGGGGCAGCACAATAAAGTCGCCATGAGTGCACACTGTCACAAGTTTTATTAATAATTGATAGAATCTATTTAGTAAACTATATGAGGTGGTACAGTCCAGCTGCCCACAAAAAGGCTAAAATGTTTTCCTGTTTTACCTTAGTAAAAAGGTCATGCATACTGTTTGCAGTGTAGAACTGTTGGCGCAGGGCCAAACAATCAACACAACTTAGTAAAATGTGTCTGAGTGTCAGCGGGGACTGACACCCAATACATTCACGGGGAGGTTCCCCCTTGAGCAGAAAAGAATGTGTAACCCATGAGTGGCCAATACGGCAGCGGCTAAGGACCACTTGGTCCCGCCAATCTGTGGTGGCTTTCCCACAGATGGTTCAATTTCTTTAAGTTTATTAATGTTTTCATCCCACTCATGTTGCCATTTGGATTTTATGTGGGTGGCTATTAGTGGTTTCAGATCAGAGTGAGGGATCAGACACGGTTCAAGATCACAGTTCAGGGCATTCTTCGCAGCCCGATCAGCTCGTTCGTTTCCTTGTATGCCAGCATGGCCAGGCACCCAGCACAGGTAGATGTCATACCCATCCGTTGTCAGTTGGTTCATTTTATAAATGACCATTGCTAGAATAGGGTGATTCGTTTTCAGTCCAGCAACAGCCAGGAGGCAAGAGAACGAATCACTGTAAATAACATAGTTAGTGTGGTTGGATACCTCGATACACTCCAACGCGAGAAGGAGTGCTCAGGCTTCTGCAGTGAAAATCGAAGTCTGATCGGGCAAACGTATGCCAAATTTTTCCAGTGGGCAGACAATGGACCCCGCGCGTCCAAGTTCCAACCCCCTCCTCGAACAAAACCGACCAACAACAGGCTTAAGTTATCAACCACCGCCACCCCCTCCCCCAACTACCACCACCCACAACCCACCGCCCACCACCCAGTCCACAATCACCACCCATCACCCACCACTCACCATCCACCACCACCCGCCACACGCCGCACGCCCCCTGCCGGAATTAAATATAAACACACCATAAATCTCGCCGGAACCTAGGTGACTTGCGGGACCAAAAAGAAAACAGACATTTAAAAAAAATTTAAAGTGGCGAGTTGTGGCGAGACTGGTGTCGGCGGGTTGCGGTTCTGGCGCCACCTGGTGGCGAGTTCTGGCATCAGGGTGCAGATCGGCGCCGTGTATAAGGAGAGGTGGGATTGGGGGGGCGGGGGGGGGGGGAGGAGGGAGGACGAGGCGGTTAGGGAAGGGCAACTGTCTTCTTTTTTTGAATAGAAAAAATTACCCCCAAAAGTGTCGGAAATGTCAGGAAAATGTCAGGGACGGGGGTGAGGGCGTCGGAGGTTCACCTGACACGAGGCGGCCATGCGCAGGCGCAGAGCCCCGCCTGACGCAAGTTGCCCTATTATCGCCCACCACGTGACGTGACACTTTCAGTCGGTTTGTTTGGTTGTTGATGTTTTACATCCTAGCAACATCTAAGGTCATATCAGGATGGGTACCGACTTGTGACCGTGCGCACTCATGGTGATTTTATAGTGATGCCCTACTGGGAAATCAGGCCACCAGCACAATGGCCCAATCTCCCATTCAGTCAGATTATCCTGACACTGCACTAACCAGTCCTTGCCCTATCCTATTAATGCCGAGCACCAGGCTATGAAGCAACAAGTATCACTTTGAAGGGTCATGGGTTTGACTCGACCTGGAACCGAACTCCCGTGTGACACTGCTGTGTCACAACTGACACTGCTGTGTCACAACTGACACTGCTGTGTCACAACTGACACTGCTGTGACACTGACTGACACTGTTGTGAACTCTTTGACACGGCTGAGTTTCACCGTTACAGCGAACATGACCCCATCTAAGTTAATTATGCTAATTAACCTGTTCATAATTAACCTGCCCCACCTGGCGGGCATTGTTAGTAAATGAGGGTAGCGTGTTAACTGCAGCCCTTTACACCACCATCCCCCACTCACGAACTCCATCCCCCACCCGCGAACTCCATCCCCCACCCACCAACTCCATCCCCCATGCAGGAACTCCATCCCCCACCCGCCAATACCATTCCCCACCCACCAACTCCATCCCCCACTCACGAACTCCATCCCCCAACCACAAACTCCATCCCGCACCCACCAACTCCATCCCCCACCCGCCAATACCATTCCCCACCCGCCAACTCCATCCCCCACCCACCAACTCATCCCCACTCACGAACTCCATCCCCCACCCGCCAATACCATTCCCCACCCACCAACTCCATCCCCCACCCACCAACTCCATCCCCACCCACCAACTCCATCCCTCACCCACCAATTCCATCCCCCACCCGCCAACTCCATCCCCCACCCACCAACTCCATCCCCCACCCACCAACTCCATCCCCCACCCACCAACTCCATCCCCCACCCACCAACCCATCCCCCACCAACTCCATCCCCCACCCACCAACTCCATCCCCCACCCACCAACTCCATCCCCCACCCACCAACTCCATCCCCCACTCACCAACTCCATCCCCCACCCACCAATTCCATCCCCCACCACCAACTCCCTCCCCCACCCACCACTCCATCCCCCACCGCCAATACCATTCCCCACCCACCAACTCCATCCCCCACCAACTCCATCCCCACCCACCAACTCCATCCCCACCCGCCAATACCATCCCCACCCACCAACCCATCCCCCACCACCAACTCCATCCCCCACCCACCAACTCCATCCCACACTCATCAACACCATCCCCCACCAACTCTATCCCCACCCGCCAACTCCATCCCCCACCCGCCAACTCCATCCCCCACCCACCAACTCCATCCCCCACTCATCAACACCATCCCCCACCCACCAACTCCATCCCCCACCCACCAACTTCATCCCCCACCCACCAACTCCATCCCCCACCCACCAAACCAACCCCCACCCACCACACCAGCCCCACCCACCAAACCAGCCCCCACCCACCAACCAGCCCCCACCCATCAAACTGGCCCCCACCAACCAAACCAGCCTCCATCCCAACACCTGCACCTCACCCTACCACCTTCCCCGTACCCCACTCCCACCACCCTAACTCAGCACCCCACTCCTACCACCCTAACCAACACCTTAAAACCTAATCAACCCCAACCAACCCCCTACATCTAACCAAGTCTCACCCAGCACCTAAAACCCAACGAAACGCCAACCAACACCGCCCACTATGAAACCCTAATCGAACCCCAACATCTTTCCCACCAAGCCTCAATCACCGATCACCACCTCAAGCCCTAACAACACCTTAAGCCCTATCACCAACCACCAAACCCAATCACCAACCACCAAACTCAAACCACTAACCACCAAACGTTATCATCAACCACCAAGCTCAAACCACCAACCACCATCTAAAGCTCGACTGAGACCCATCAATCCAAACCCCCAACCCCCAACCCTAAACCACAACCCAACCTCAAACCCCAAGCAACCACCCGATAGAACACCGAACTGCGCCCCCTTCCCCATCGCCCTTCCATCCACCTCATCCATGGCGGCAATGGTTTGGTTTTTGGGGAGTTTTCAGTCGCATTGGTGCGCTGAAGGCTGCAAATCTGCAGAATTGAATGGGCACCGCAGCAAGGGGTCCTATGTGGTCGAGAGTTGGCTTCCGATGGGTAGTGGTCAGAGAAATTGGGGGGGGGGGGAGGGAGGAGGGGGGCGGAGGAGGGAAAAAGGCAGCCTAAGAGCCCAACCACAGTCCTCTGAGAGGGCCGGGGGAGGCTGGGTGGTTGGTGTAGTTTTACGCCCCAGTAAGACCCTAGGCTATATGAGGATGTGCACCAACTTGTGACAGCGTGCACTAATGGTGACTTTATAGTGCTGCCCCACTGGGAAATCATGCCGCCAGCACCATGACCTGATGTCCCACACAGTCACATTATCCTGACACTGTGTGCCCAGTCCCTGTCCTGATCTCATAACGCCAAGCGCCAAGCAGCAACAGGTACCTATTTTATAAGTCATTAGTTTGACTCGACCAGGATCCAAACTGCAATCCCTCCAGATTCACCAGTATGCACAGTAAGTCTGGCCAAGGCCAGAGGAAGAAGTGAAGTGAGGATGCGATTAGTTAGGCAGTGGGTGGGGTTACCTGTTAGTTGTTAGTGAAAATTAGTGGTTAATTGGTAGTGGTGTCAAGTCAGTTATGGCAATGAGGTGGGGCCTGCTAAGTCCTCGGTGTCATGGTCTGGGCGACCGACAGTGTTGATGATATCTGCGTTCTGGCAGTAGAAGCGAGCAAGTGCGTTCCAAGATGACTTGGAAATCCTGGAGAGGATAGCCAGAGCTGCCCTATTGTCACTGAGTTGGCGGTCAGAGTCCTCCATGAAGTCACTGAGGGCAGATCTGTTGACGGCGCCACATGAGGCGAGTATGTGGGCCACATTGAAAATCTTAGTGCCACAGGGACAGCGCTGGAGGTTGGGGACATCAATCCAACAGCAGTAGCCAGTCCTGAAGTGGTTGACAGCGACTTGGGTAGAAGCAGGAAGGCCGACTGGATGGGGGATGTTCGTTCTGACCAGGGTGTACCAGAGCCAGCTTATTGAATAAGGGTTCCATACTTGTTCCTTCTGTGTGGCGCGTTCCCAGAGTTTGGTGGTGGCTCGAGAAGGGGCAGCGGTCAATTTGGTGAGGGATGGAGGGATGGCTGTCTCCACGTCTGCTCAGTTGGCACCGGCTAGAGTGGCACATTCGGCCTGGTCATTACCATAGCATCCTATATGTGAGGGGACCCATAGCAGGCCTGTATTGAGGTGTGCCTGATGTCTGGTCGAGATTATAATCTTGATCGCACCGGCAAGGGAGTGTCGGGCATTTGGGTGGGCGATCTCTTTGATGGCATTTAGAGAGTAGCTAATGATGATGGCACTTGAGTTGTGGAGGTCTCCGAGGGCCAAGTGAATGGCGGCGAGCTCGGTCTCAAGAGTGGAAGCAAAGTCTGACACCCTAGTGGTGCTCTTTGTGTTGCAGAAGGGGATGAAGATTCCGGCTCTGGCCCTACCTGATGTTGCGTTCTCTGCAACCCGC
This sequence comes from Branchipolynoe longqiensis, assembly GCA_030323885.1. Classification (NCBI taxonomy): domain Eukaryota; kingdom Metazoa; phylum Annelida; class Polychaeta; order Phyllodocida; family Polynoidae; genus Branchipolynoe; species Branchipolynoe longqiensis. Next base: position 17,857,227 of record CM059197.1, read on the forward strand.
TCGACTCCTGCCACCATCCCACCGCCACGCAACCACCACCCACCCCACCCCAGCACCACCCCAACCCCCACCGCCAACCCAGCACCACCCCACCTTCCACCAGCCACCCCCACCACCCCACACTTCACCACACCAACTACACCCCACCCCACCACCACCCCACACTCCACCACCCCCACCACACCACACCACCCAAATCAGACCCCACCCCCACCACCACCACACCTCCACACCACCCACACCCCACCACCACACCACCTCACCACGACACACACCCCAGCCCCCACTCCCTATCAGCACCACCCACTACCACACTCTACCCCCCCCCCCCCCCCAGTCGCTAATTGGGTGGTAATTAGTGGTGCGAAGCGCACTGTCCGACCCGAGCGACAGGAAGACAAACCACCTGGTGTCGATGTCTGCAGTTACAGGACATTGTTCCCGGATAAACTCGGCTGATTAAAAAGTGTCACAAGAGCTCCCCTAGCGGCAGAGCCCCGAACTACTCCCGACTAAGAAATTAACTAACTCGTGCCTTGTTCGCCACTATAAAGTATAAATTATACTTTATAGTGGCGAACAAGGCACGATATAATGCATTAAATAAATATGTCACTCGTGGCTCCCCTACTGGCAGAAGGGCGAACTACTCCAAAGTGAATATTGGTGTCATGGTCACTACTACTATAGCCCTGTTCACACACACAACTTTAGGCCGAACTAGATAAGGCAAACTAGATGAGGTGAACTAGGCGTGAAAGTGTGTCGAGTACACACATCCAGTACTTGGGGCGGTTTCATGCGGAAATGGATATCTGCGCATGAGCACGTCCTTACTAACCAGTGCCAGTTTCAGTTAGTCAATGTCACCACGAGAGAGTGTGGGTTCGACCTAGATATGGATTGTTTTGGAACGCTCACAACTTCTGCTGGGCAGTGAAAACCTAAAAATAAATGATGAAAAAAATATATGTGCACAGCTAACGGTTTCATAGACCAAATTATATAATATGCGCTTATGATCGACTGGAAAATCAACAAACTCAGCGCTCGACTGCGCATGCGTGTGACATGCTCAAGTAAACCACTACTGTCCACACATGCAAGATTGACCGAATTAAGCTAGTTCGCTTCATATAAACCACCTCGCGACGTGGTGTACTTGAGGTGAACTAGATGAATCGACTTAGCCCTAATTCGCTTCAGCGTCGCGTCCACACGACCAATGTGAGTCGACTTAGATAAGGCAAACTAGTTGAGGCGACTTAAAGCGCATGTGTGAACAGGGCTTATGATCTGTTGAGTAAGCATGTCACTACTGGTTCCCCTAGTGGCAAAATGGAGAACTACTCCCGACTGGATATTGAAGTCTTACTGGTGCCATGGTCTTACTATACTGGTGCACTATCTAAAGTCAGGGTTTGGGTGAAAGGATGCTGTAACAAATCAAAATGGGATGGGATGCTCTTCCGCAAGCCTGCATGACACCCAAGTAGATGTAAATAGTAGGGTAAGGTATCATACTCAGACTACACAAAACTCTGGAAAATTACAAATAAAATTAACATAGGCTACTAACACCCAAAATCGCAAAAGGCTGGCCTGAGCAGAAATCAGTAAACACTCCGGGGCGAGGGACCAGACCAAGACAGCAAGCACTACAGCTGTCCAGCATTGAAAACAAAGACCCTCACGGGAGCTTATACGTTATGGGCAGAGGGCATAGGTTAAATGACGCGAACACACGGGGGGAGTAAAAGACTTTTTATTAAAGTCACTAAGGTTAATTATATTTTAAAAAGAACACAGGACGCTCGGAGGGATTAAAAGACTTTTTATTAAAGTCTGACTACAGGATGAAATTAAAGCAAAATATCAAACCTGTGCAGCAGGCGCGCGCTGCCCAATGGGCGCAGAGCGAGACAATGGATTAAATCACAAGCAGTAACAATGCAATGCAAGCAAATTGCGCGGTGAGATAAAGTCAGAGAAATGGTGGTGTAAACAAATTGCGCGGCCAGTTAAAGTCAATGGTGTAGACCGCAAATTGCGCGGCCATGTTAATTCAATAGGTATAAGGTAATCGTGGGCATTGAACCCGTTACCTGCCGGGGGAAGAGGGTGGCGCGCCGGCCCGCCGGTGGGCGGCGTGCCCTCCCCCCGCGCGCTCAGCGTCCCCCCCCCCCCCTATGTCCTGAGGGATGGGTGGGAGAGGTCAAACTCGTTCTCCGCCATGATGGCGTGAGATGCGAAATACGCGCTAAGGGCAGAGCAGCTCTGACCGTGTGAGCTGGATGCGCGCCCACTGCTGAGTGAGTGGTGAGCCGTTGGGAGCGTTGGCGGGAGAGAGGGACCGTTGCCTCCCCCCGCCTTATCTTAATGGCGACACGGACGGTTGCGCACCGTCGTGCCTCGCCGCCGCCGGCCGGCCCGGCTCCGCGCCGGTTGACCGCTCCCAGGGGCGGCAGGCGCCCGGCGCATCTTCCTCCGCGCTGCGTCTTTTTAAATCCCAGCGGCTCGCCGCTGGGTACTTAAAAAGAACACAGGACGCTCGGAGGGATTAAAAGACTTTTTATTAAAGTCTGACTACAGGATGAAATTAAAGCAAAATATCAAACCTGTGCAGCAGGCGCGCGCTGCCCAATGGGCGCAGAGCGAGACAATGGATTAAATCACAAGCAGTAACAATGCAATGCAAGCAAATTGCGCGGTGAGATAAAGTCAGAGAAATGGTGGTGTAAACAAATTGCGCGGCCAGTTAAAGTCAATGGTGTAGACCGCAAATTGCGCGGCCATGTTAATTCAATAGGTATAAGGTAATCGTGGGCATTGAACCCGTTACCTGCCGGGGGAAGAGGGTGGCGCGCCGGCCCGCCGGTGGGCGGCGTGCCCTCCCCCCGCGCGCTCAGCGTCCCAAGTCCCAGCTGGCTGTAGTGGTAGGGTGCGTGTGCGCGCAAATAATCAGGCCGCGCGGAAAGTCTATGCGCGCGGCATTGATGCCGCCAGGGCGCCGGTGGTGCGCTGAATGCCCGCGGTGTCGGCGATGATGTAGGCGGTGTAGGCGGTCGATGACCAGCCGCCCAGCTCGCGGATCTGCGCTTCCGGGATTCCCGCGTTGAATAACGCGCAGGCGCCCCCCCCGCCGGAAACTGTGGGTGCCGTAGTCCACGGGCGCGAAACCCGCGCGCAGCAATGCGCCGCGGATGACCGCCCAGAACACGGGGGCGGTGAGGGGTGCCCCTCCTGCCCATAGGAGGGGCCCCGCGGGCGGGGCGCTCGGAGTCAGGGCGCAGGAGTGGTAGACGGCTTGGGTGGGGCAGAGGGGGTGCGCCGTCATGCGCGGCAGCGGGATGACTCGCGCGGGGCCGCGGCACTGGTTGGTTTTGGACCAACGTAGTGTGAGGCGGACGCCCGTGCGCGAGAAGGCGGCGTCCGTGCGGCGCAGGTGCCGCGATGCGTCGAAAGCCGCGGCGGTGGTGGGCATGAGGTTGGACCTCCGGAGCAGCCCATAGTACATTGACAGCGCGGCGGCCCAGGCAGCCGCGTGGGCGGGGATCCTGGGGTCAATGTGGCGCAATATTGCGTGGAGCATGGCCGGGGTGATGGGGGCCTTCCGGCGCGCGGCGTCGCCGCGCTCTCGGCGGATGCCGCGGATGGTGGTGGTGAGCTGGTAGTCACCCTCCAGGGGGTTGGGGAGGCCCCACTCCCGGTGTATAACGCGCACGATGTTGAGATATTGGCGTATCGAGGTGTAGCACATGCGGCGCGCTAGGTGGGCCGCGTAGCGGCAGAGGAGCGCCGAGGAGGCGGGGATGGGCGGTGAGCCCATGGCCGCGCAGAAGCGTAGGTAGGCACGCCTGTGGGAGGCGTATGCTCGCTGTGTGTTTGGCGCGTACGCGGCCTGCTGGTATATGGCCACTTCCCGGTCCAGAGCCGCGCAGTCCATCCTATCGGGGCGCGAGCCAGGAGCCGAATGTGGCCCCGGGCGGGCCCGGGGGGGGTGCGGCCCGGGGGTCGGTCATGGTGTGCGCCAGTGCCGCTTGGAGCCGCTCCGCTCCCCCCGCGGAGCACGAGGCGGCTAGCCGCGTCTGCCACGACGTTGCAGATGCCCGGGTAGTATATTGCGCGCAATTTGAAATTGTGTGTCGCGGACATGTAGTAGACCTGCCGGAGGTAGGCCATAACCGTGGGGTCTTTCGCGGTGCCCCGATTGATGATGGCGGCGGCGGCCTGGTTGTCCGTGTGTACGTACACTTTTTTGTTGGCCCAGGCGTGCGCCCAGAGGTGCGCTGCGGGCACCAGGCTGAGGACCTCTTTATAGTTAATGGAGAGGTGCTGGGTGCCGGGCCAGTCGGCGAAGGCGAGCGCGAACCAGGCGCCGTTGTGGTAGCCCCCCGCCCCATCCAGGCAGGCGTCCGTGGAGATGGGCGTGGCGGGGGCTGGGTCGAGTATGGGGGTGCGCCCGTTGTGGTTGTTGGCGAATAAGATCCACCAGGCTAGGTCCTCGCGCACCGAGGCGGTAACCCTGGCGCGGTGGGAGGGGCGGCAGAGCGCGCCCATGAGGTCGAGTAGACGGCGCAAATGCGTGCGCCCCCCATATATGACCTGGGCGGCCCAGTTCAGCTTCCCGCAGATGGATTGAAGCTCCCGCTTGGAGAGGCTGCGGCGCGCGGGCCGCCCCCTCGGCCTCGGCTATGAGGGCCTGAAGCTTAACGCGGGGGAGGCCTAGGGTGAAGTTCACTGTGTTGATCTCCACCCCGAGGAAAGTTATGCAGGTGCTGGGACCTACTAGCTTGCCGTAGTTAATCGCGAATCCCAACTCGCGGAGGAGGGCCATCAGCTCCCCCATGAGGCGGCGGCACTCGCCGCGGTTGGGGTGGGTGACGAAGAAATCGTCGCAGTAGACCAGTATATGGTCGCCCCAGCCCCGAGCGCGCATGACACCCAGCGCTGCCTGCGTGAGCTGGTTGAATACGATAGCACTCAATCGCGCGCCAAACATTAGCCGTGTGTCGTGTAGATATGTGGGGGCGGGGTCGCCCGCGAATGTCCATTGCAGGCCCGCGTACGCGTAGTCGTGGGGGTGTATGCGTACGCTGCGGTACGCGCTGGCCAGGTCCACCTTTCCCATGTAGGCGCCCGGCCGGAGGAGGGCGGCCGCCTGCTCAACGGTTGAGCAGCTGTATCCGGTCCCCTCGGCGTAATCATTGAGTGCGCCCCCCCTGGGGCGGGAGGCGTCGTGGATGAGGCGGATCCCCCCCCCCTCCTTGGGGATGGCGCCGAGGGCGCTGGTGATGTGCGCCGGGCCGTCGCGCCGGACGTAACGGCCATTCGCCATCTCGGCGCGCACCTGCGCCTCTACGGCCTCCCGGAAATCGGGACGCGTCGCCGAAGGGTGGTTTGGCTGCAGGGAGGGGGGGCCGTCCACGTGCGTGTTGGTCACTCTGAATCCGTGGCGCACCCCGGCCAGGATTTCCGCGCGCGCTGGGGTGTCGGGGGGGAGCAGGCGCTCCCAAGCTTCTGGGATGAGCGCCCCCCCGGACCCCGCCTATTCCTTCTTCTGGTGCTCGAATTTACACGGGGAGTAGGGGCACTTTCCCGTGTTGGCGAACAGGCGGCATATGGTTTTGTCGCCCGCGGTGCTGGAGGCGGCGTCGGCGCGTCCTGCCCTGTGTTGTTGCTGCGCCCCTCCATGGGCGCTGCCGGGGTGACCGCTCCGTCCCTTTTGCAGAGGGGCGGGGCGCTGCCTGGGGATGAGGATTTGCATCTCGAGGTAGGTGGCCGCGGTCCCCCAGGCCGTGCCGTTCTCCGCCTGGACCTCCCGGTATTGTGTATCGTAATCGATCACGGACTGCCATTCAAAACGCGCCGCGAAGTTGTGAATGCTCGCCGTGTAGGACATGTAGTATTCTATGTCCATGCGATCCAGGTCGCCCAGTTGGAGCAGGTGGGCTGCGAGGCACTGGTTGGCCGCGCCCCACTCCCCCTGCGTCAGGTACACGCACGCGCACGAGTCCTCCTCCGTTTTGAATTGAACGAGGCCTGAGGGGGGATCGACAATCTGCAGGTACTCCTTGCGCTTTTTCGCTATGCGCTCCCGCACGGTGCGCGGGAGGTAGTCGATTATCCTGAGCGCCTTGCTTGACTTTGCGCGGACGGTCAGGTTGTGGCGCGGGTCGGGGCCGGCTCCGTGCCGACTGGGGCGGTTCGCGGGGGCGGTGGTGGGCGCGATGTATCCCGTTGCGCCGGCGGGCCGAATTGCCGGCGCGATTTGCGCGCGGGTGCGCTCCGGCGATTCCGCGTCGTCGCTTCCTGTGTTGCCGAGGAGTCGGTCGGCTGCCGTGGAAGTCCAAAGCTGATCGAAGGCTGTGCCCGCCTCCAATATTGCGTGGCGCTCCTGCCGCGCCCTGTCGGTGTTCCGCTGCCGGTCGGCTGCCGTGCGGTCCGCCTGGGCGGGGGGGGGCTGACTGTCCTCCCCCCGGCTGGGGCTCGCGCCCCCACTGGTGCCGAAGCTGGCGTTCCCCAAGTCGCACAGCGCGGCCCGGAGGAGGGCCCGCTGCCCGCGTGAGATGTCGAGGGCCGCGAAATCGGTTTTGTCGATGGCGAGCAGCGCCTCCCTCGTTGTGATGTCCTCTTGGGACATCGTGCCCGTGGTCCTTCTGCTCAGTCCGGCCAGGGTGGCCCAGCTCAAGAATTCAAAATCTTCAAACTCGTTCTCCGCCATGATGGCGTGAGATGCGAAATACGCGCTAAGGGCAGAGCAGCTCTGACTGTGTGAGCTGGATGCGCGCCCACTGCTGAGTGAGTGGTGAGCCGTTGGGAGCGTTGGCGGGAGAGAGGGACCGTTGCCTCCCCCCGCCTTATCTTAATGGCGACACGGACGGTTGCGCACCGTCGTGCCTCGCCGCCGCCGGCCGGCCCGGCTCCGCGCCGGTTGACCGCTCCCAGGGGCGGCAGGCGCCCGGCGCATCTTCCTCCGCGCTGCGTCTTTTTAAATCCCAGCGGCTCGCCGCTGGGTACACAAACAACAAATGCACAATGTTAATGAAGTAAATCAACCTGATGCGCACATGCGCGCGCGCGCTGCCCCAATGGGCGTAAGGGGCGCTAAGATAAGTAATAATAATATGTAATGATGTGTAAGTTCATTTGCCAATGACTAAGTCAATATGCTGGGTGTTGAACCCGGTACCTGCGGGGAGCGGCCGCAGCCGGCCCGCTGTGTGGCGGGCGGCGTGCCCTCCCCCCCCCCTCGCGCGCCCAGTGTCCCCCCCCTCTTGTTCAAAGGGTGGGTGGGAGAGGTCAAGGCTCGTCCTCTGCCATCAGGGCAGCAGCCAGGCTGGGGGAGGGACGAGGCATGCACATCCGAGCGGTTGCTGAGCAGCTCGGGATGCGTGGTGGCAAGGCGCGCGCGGCCAGAAGAGTGAGGGCAGTTAGGGGAGCCGGGAGGTGCGCCGGCTCGCTCCCCTCCCCCCCTCCCCCCCGCCTCCCGCGGGTGGGGTGGGGGGGGGGGGCGCGTTTTCCTTTCGCCGTTTCCCCCGCGGCGCGTTTTCCCTGCACCGACCCCGGCAATGGGGGTCGGGTTTCCTCCCCCCCAGCTTATCTTAACGAGGCCGACAAGGTCATTAGTCCTGGGCTATCGCCCGGCGCGGCGACCACCGTGTTGCGCATTTAAACCCCAACGGCGAGCCGTTGGGCATCAATACCTTGTCAATAAAAAATAAAATAAATTTGAATAAGCATATCGCTAGTGGATCCCCTAGTGACTATTCCTGTCTTGACAGTGAACTTCAGTATAAGTACCCAAAAAGGATAATTTGAGCACGTGCTTCTTATGTGGCAGGTGGTGGGTTTGAACCCAGGCCGAGTCTAACCAATGGTTTAAAAATGTAAACTTGTCGCTACCTATCCTGGCGCTCAAAATTACTCAGATGAGGCGACGAGCAGTAGAATGAGAAAGACCGATTGTCCGAGATTGAAGTTACCCATACTTAATCGATGAAGGTAACAATACCCGCAATATGCGGAGTAGATAGTAGGCGTCCTCACCAGCTTTGCCACTGCTCTCTGTGCTGTCAGCAGGTGTGAACTCTGTCTTTGTCTAGTCAGTCACACCTCGCGAATCTGGTCGACAAACCGGACAGATGACCTAGTGGTTAGACGGTTGGTTGGGAGGATTTAAATCAGGTTAAGCAGGGCAAGGACCGGCTGCTTCGCAGTCAGGATAATGTGGGTTTGTCGGATATCAGGTCATGGTTAATTTTACATGTTTGTTTGTTGTCGTTTTACGTCCTAGCAACATCTAAGGTCACATCAGGACTGGCATCGAATTGTGACAGTGCGCAATCATGGCGACTTTACAGTGCTGTCCCACTGGGAAACCAGGCTGCCGGCACCATGACCTGATATCCCACTCAGTCACATTATCCTGACACTGAGCCAACCAGTCCTTTCCCTATCCTTTTAGTATTAATGCTGAGCACCTAGCCAGGAAGTGACAAGTATCAATTTTTAAGTCATTGGTTTGACTCGACCAGGGTTCGAACCCACGACCCCACGATCTACCAGCAAGGGATACTGACGCTCTAACTCATTCAGCCATCCCGTCTGGTTAAATTGATAGTTGACGGCTGACAGTGGCCGTCTGGTTAAATTTTACATAAGAACAATCGAATAAAATGTTGTTTAATAAACATGATATTTTAAATTTTGTTTAAACATCACCAGATTTGAACATTTTAGAGATTTCCAACAGAGCTGCTCAGACACGATGCTAACTTTCTATAGTGTGACTGAGTGGGATATCGGGTCATGGTGCCGGTGTAACGATTTCAACTTCCCCCCCTTCTCAAGTTCCCCCCCGGGAATCTGAAAACGTTTTCAATTTCCCTCCGGGGAACTTAAAAACGTTTTCAGATTCCTGGGGGGGAACTTAAAAACAGTTTTCAGATTCCTCCCCCTATTTTCAAATTCCCCCCTCTGGGAATTTAAAATTGTTTAAAAATAAAGAATTTCCCCAAAAATGTAAAAGTTTTAAAAAGATCAAAAATTTATGAAAAATAGTAATAGTAGTCACCAAAATTTTCCCAAAAAGATTTGTTGTTAATCGAACAATTTCACGTAAAAAATTCACCAAAAAAATGTATATTTCACGAAAATAATGAATTTCACACAAAAATTCTATATTTTTTTAATTATTCAAAAAAGCACAACAAATTGAAAATTTCACGGAAAATAAAAAAATTCCAGGGGGGGTAGGGGGGAGGTGGGGGGAAGGAAAAAGGCAGCCTAAGGAGCCCAACCACAGTCCTCTGAGAGGGCCTCGGGAGGCTGGGTGGTTGGTATAGTTTTACGCACGTTTTCAAGTTCCCCGGGGGGAGGGAAAGTTAAAACGAGGGAGGGAACTTGAAAACGTTTTCAAATTCCCCTGGGAGTAATTTGAAAACGTTTTCAAGTTCCCGGGGGGGGAACTTGAATATGGGGGGAATTTGAAATCTTTACACCGGCGGCCTGAGTTCCCAGTGGGGCACCACAATAAAGTCGCCATGAGTGCGCACTGTCAGAAGTCAATACCGTCCTGACATGACCGTAGATGTTATCAGGATGTAAAACTCCTACAACCAACCAATCTAAATTCTCTATCTCCGTCTTTTGTACTGTCGTGTTGGGTGATGAAAATGGGAAATATTCTACCTGACATAGCATTTGTATCCACACTTCTTAGCATGTTGTAGCTAGGATGCTAACCATTACACTACCTAGGATCCCTGATGTCATCGCCCTATCCCCGCCTCTCTGTCTATACGGCTCCTTGTCTGAGAGGTCAGTGCAGACCACTGCCGTACTCGCACCATAGATCTGCTGCCTTTTCACTCGCAGCTAAGAAAACGATAAGAACAAACATTGCAGTAAAGCACCTTCCGGAATGTTTACCATGCTATTTTCATCCTGTACATAAAAACAAAACCTTATCTCAACAAACCTTCTTTGCAGCCTTCGAAAAAGAAAGCCCTAGATTCCTGTGTTGCTGGTTTGTTTTTTGGGTTGTTTTGTTTTGTTCGCTGGAAGCCAACTCCAACAACAACCCATTTCCGCGTCTCGAGTTCGAGTCCACGCTGAGACTGCACTCCGGCTGAACAACTGACTTATGCGAATTAACTGACTACTGCGAAATAACTGACTCGTTCAAAATAACTGACTGCTGCGAAATAACTGACTCATGCGAATTACCTGACTTATGGAAATTACTTCTGCAAAATAACTAACTTCTACAAAATAAATTACTCCTGCCAAATTACTGACTCCTGCCAAATAACTGACTGCTGCCAAATAACTGACATCTCCCAAATAACTGACTCCTGCAAAATAACTGACTCCTACCAAATAACTGGTTCCTGCCAAATAACTGACTCCGGCCAAATAACTGACCTCCGAAAAGACGCCCGTTTTTTAATTCCCGAATTGGCGGCATCTTAAATTCTTAGATAATCAAATACCTGACGTGTCTGTATCGCTAAAGGACCTGTCACACTACAACGTATCGCCTCAATGTGCGCAATGTATGTGATTTTCGACCAACACGTCAGTGTATGCTACGTGTACGTTGGGCATACGGCATAGATGTTCTGGACACCTCGGTATACGTCAATCCGCGTCGACGCATGTCGAGGCTCCGAAAAAATGTTGTGCATGCTCAAAATGTTCAACGTGTGTTGATGTGTGGCTCGTACGTTAGCACTGGGTGTACGTTCGGGATATAACGGTGTATGTTGGGAGTATGTTAGGGATACATTGGTATACGTTGCTGCACGTTCGCCATATGTTCAGCCGGTGGGAACGTGCAGTCCACGAACAGTCCACGTACAGTCCGCGTACAGTCCGCGTACTGCCAACGGATGCATTACGTACTCCTAACATACTTTGAACATATGCCTGTGAGCGATGCAAGCGTTTTGCGAATGTTTTGTGAACGTCTTGTGAGGCACATGAACACTCTCATATGGTATCAATACGTCAGAGATACGTTCTGCATACGTTATGTACGTTGTGTGTAAGTTGTGTATATCCCATTTTTATCACCCGCCGCTGAAAAGTTCGACGGATTCCGACGTACTGACAAATTTTCTAACATTGAGCACACCCTGATGCCATACGTCATAGTGTGACAGGGCCTTAACAGCGGAGTCAACCCTATATAATCAGCCATACCACACACATCACGTGCATTACTGCATACAGACATACACAGCGTATTTCACGTCAGTTATTTCAGAGATCACATTGTGTGCATGACATTGAAGTTATTCGACCTAAATCGTCTCCACCAGGGCAGCTGTTTAGCTCAGTGTCAGGATAATGTAACTGAGTGTGATATCAGGTCATGGCGCCGGTGGCCTGATTTCCCAATTGGGCATACTATGAAGTCGCCATGAGTGTGCACTGTCACAAGTCGGTATCCGTCCTGATAATATATGATATTAGATGTTGCTAGGACGTAAAACTCCAACAACCAACCAACCAAGCTGCCAGTCAGAACAACCCGACCTGGTAAATTGCATATTCACCTCCTTCTTTTGTAATTGTTCTCCTTTTTCTCGTTTTCCCTTTTCTCTCAGTTTGTGCTTCTGGCGCCGCTCTGACCCTCCGTCGGGCGACTCAGGTTCAAGCGAGGTCAGCTATAAACAAACGCGCCACAACAGGGCCACTTTAATAGGCGCTTGGGACACTTTGATTGTCCCACTTAAAGCTACAGAGTCCGGTGGTTTTGAGTTGCCACCATATACACACATATATGATACATAATGTATTATGCGAGTAAACAGGCACGGAAAGGAATTACTTGTTTATATATTGTACCGATTATTCTGTTCTATATTCCTCCTCCTCAGCATATACACATATAAATAGATGTACACATACATACGTATATCACGTTCATAGCAATAATCTCCTTGAATTTAGCTTGAAATAACTTTGATTTTAAATGGTCAACTTTGCAGACATTCGAAGTGAAACCAGGTCAAATTAATTTCGGTACGCGCATCAAAAATGTCGGACATCATGGCTTCAGCCGAGATGCAATATTCCATACATTGTTCTCTGCAGCAGTAAATGACTAATGGATGAACCAGTTGAGATGTAGGGTTAAATCCATATGGCGATTTTGGTTTTAAAATGTTTTAATATGATTGCGCAGCTTTACCCAGACCACACCAAGTTTCCATTTATACGGCAAGATGTTAACCAAACAAGTGTTTCAAAAACGATGTAATTAATAGGAGTTCATTAACGTATGTACATCTAATAATATGTTGCATAAATTTAGCCAAATTAAAATCAGCAAATCACACCAATTGTCCCAATTTCTCGTCGGCCCAGATTCGGTAATTGAGGGTTTTCTGCGCGCTCAAGCCGAGTCATTGTGTGACGTCACAATATGTGAGGGGTGTGGGGGGGGGGGGGGAGATAACGTCAAATGAACGGACGCGGGGATGGGTAGTTGGGGAGGGGAGTAGATCAAAGAGTCACCCCTACGCAGAGTAGGGGTGAGTGACAACGTAGTCTAAATACTGGCGAAAATTGCTTTAGTATGGAACAGGAAGTGGAATCCCTGGTTCCTGTATCAAATGACTACTTATATATGGGCACAGAGTTGGTGAACTGGGAGAGAATGCAACAAGACAGGGTGGGTGGCAGACCATAGAATGCCAGTGATTTCACTTTTAAAGTCCATTAAGCTACATCTTTTACAATATTTGTCAACTCAAAAGTAACGGGTAAATATGAAAATGTGTATAAAGAATATATTTTACTTCCTAAATTAAGAATTTATGTGCTGATTTCACTTACCCAGCCTTTCCCACTTTTTCTAATGGATTGTTTTTCACCCCTACTCTGCATAGGGGTGAATCTTTTATCTAGGGGGGGGGGGGGGTATGAGTACTATGACCTGACAGGGTTGATGAGGGTTGACAATGCCTTCTATTATCGCCCTGAGGCTGGCTGCACCGCCTTCATGTGAGACCGGTCGTCAGGGTAGATCACATCCTGTTGTTATCTGATACCAGATTAGCGACATCTGAGCACAGATACGACTTAATCACGGACACACGGCCACTGTCAGCCGTCAACTGTCAACTCTCAGCCAGCCATCTGCATCATTTCAACCATCGGGTGCGGTGGCCGAATCGTTAGAGCGCGGGCCTCGCCTGCTGGAGATTGGCAGTTCAGTTCCCGGTCGAATCAAAGCAATGACCTATAAAATGTATAGTTGTTTCTACCTAGCCCGGCGCTTGGCATTAATAGGATAGGGCAAGGACTGGTTAGCTCAGTGTCAGAATAATGTGAATATCGGGTCATGGTGCCAGCGGCCTGATTTCCCAGTGGGGCAACACTATAAAGTCACCATGAGTGCACACTGTTACAAGTCGGTACCCGTCTTGATATAACCATAGATGTTGCCAGGACGTACAACTCCAACAAACAAACCGCATCACTTCACCAGCTCACCCACTCGCCGTCACCCACCCCGTTACAACGACGGCGGGCAAGGTTTAATGGGTGCGTGAATCTACTGCTATCGCCTTTTTTCAAATCCGACACCTGAGTAGATTTTGCCTGACCCAGAATCTACAGGGCAAACATAGATCAGGTCTAAGTCCATGTGTCAACACGACCAGCCGGCCCGGCAACCGCCTACCTAGGCCCTACCTCTTCCTCAACAGAAAAATAAAATCTCACCACAAAAATAACTCTACCAAACCTAGTGGCGTTTTGTACCCTGAGCCTATAAATCTAACATGTCGATTGCAAACTGCTCCGGTCTTTATGGCGGCCACGCGTGGGCGACAAAAGGCGGGAAGCGGCGGGAGCTCAGTGAGTTTGACACGCAGCAGACGACATTTGGCGAGAGCACACGACAGCAGAGACAGACGCCGCCTTATTTGTTTGCACTCTTAAGCCAGGCGTGATCGGGTTATTGAACCCCGCTCTATTCTCTATTTGGTGTAAGCAAATTGGGGGAGTGGGAGGGGTGGGGAGGGGAGAAGAGAAGAGGGGATGGAGGAGAAGAGGAGGGGAGGGGAGGGAGGAGGAAAGGGGGGGAGAGGAGGGGAGGGGAGGGAGGAGGGGAGTGAGGAGGAGAGGAGGGGAGCGGAGTGAGGAGGAGAGGGGGGAGGTGAGTGAGGAGGGAAGGGAGGAGGGAAGGGAGGAGGGAAGGGGGGGGGGGGGACGGGGGAGGGAGGGAGGAGGGGAGGGAAGGGAGGAGGGAAGGGAGGAGGAGGGGAAGAGAGGAAGGGAGGAGGAGGGGAGGGAAGGGAGGAGGGAAGGGAGGAGGGAAGGGAGGAGGGAAGGAAGGATGGAAGGGAGGAGGGAAGGGAGGAGGGAAGGGAGAAGGAGGGGAGGGAAGGGAGGAGGAGAGGAGGAGAGTAAGGGAGGTGAGGGAGGAGGGAAGGGAGGAGGGAAGGGAGGAGGAGGGGAGGGGAGGGAGGAGGGACGGAGGAGGAGGGAGGGAGGAGGAGAGGAGGGGAGGGGAGGGGAAGGAGGAGGGAGGGGAGGAAGAGGGGGGGAGGTGGGGGGGAGGTGGTGGGGGTCGGGGGTCGGCAGAGGAAGGACGGGAGGGAAGGTGGGGGGAGGGGGGGGGGGAAGTAGAGAATGGACGGGGGAGAGAGGCGGGAGACAGGAAGGGGCGGTATTGAAGGGAGTAGAGTGTGGGATAAGGCGTGAAGGAAGGATGTAGGAGAAATGGAGGCTGAGTGCAATGAGATGGGGTATCGAGAGGGGAACAGCGGGGGTGAGGGGGAAGAAAGGCGAGGAGCGGAGGGGTCAGGGGGGGAAGTGAGGAAGGGGAGAGGAGAAGTGAGGAAGGGGAGAGGGGAGGGGAAGTGAGGAGGGGAGAGGGAAGGGGAGAGGGGCGAGTGGAAGGGAGATGGAAGGGGAGAGGAGTGGGGAGAGAGGAGGAGAGGAGGAGAGGAGGAGAGGGGAGAGCGGAGGGGGAAGTGAAGAGGGGTGAGGGAAGGGGAGATGGGATGGGGAAGTGAGGAAAGGGGAGGGGAGAGAGGAGGGGGTATGGATGGGCAGAATGAGAGATGGGGAGGGAGAGGCAGGAGGGAACGCGCGAGGAAACAGTTGTGGGAGAACAGGCGCGGTGGGTGGTGGGTGGGGGGTTGGATAAATAAGGCTGTGTCAATGCGCATGCCCACAGCGTGCACTGGGGACTTCCGCCCGGCGGTTTGAGGTGTCACCCGGCACACACCGAGTGACCTATTTGCACTCAGCCTCCTCGACCCGGCGCCCCGAGGTTGTCACCGCGCCGCCAGCCGCCAGGGGGCGTGACGGTCCCACGCACGCTGACTTCCGGTTCTGAGCCACTCGGCGAGTCGCGCTGGTAACCAGCGCACACACTTACCTCGCCACCTGCATGTGTGATGAGGTTGTTTTTTGTTTTTTTTAAATTTATATATTTTTTATTGAGGATTTATACTGGCTATCATGGATAAGTCTGAATAATCTTGTTTTCACCATTAGACAGTTGGTCGATAGAAAGCCTGAGCGTACACTTTTACTGACCCAAAGCACTTTTAACCTCCCACACCACATATACATGGTATGAGAGAGCAACTGACCTTTGATGACGCTGTAGGTTATACATAGGGGTGGAAATCTAAATTGGCAGAGGTGATGGCATGGGGAATCGAACCATCGACCTTCAGATTATGAGTCTGATTTAGACAAAAAAAAGTCAGATACTCTTAATCACTCCGTCACAGAGAACACCACAAGGGGTACTCCTACTTGAACCGCATAACAGAAAGAGGACAAACACCAGAGTGTCTGTACATACAGATTTGTATTCCCCTGAGAGGTCAGGCACTTGTCATAGACAGGCGCCACGGCATGTGTCACAGGCTCTTAAATACCACCCCCTAGCAGGGAAGGTTGGTCATCTGACCACTGGTCTTGGAACTGTGGCTTGCTGTAATTATAAATAGCGAACCAATCCCTGTTACACCAGATCGATGGTCGAATTGCTAAGAGCACTCGTGGTGTTCCAAGACTTAAGGTCGTGGCTTCAAACCCAAACAAAGTCAAGTCAGTGACTTACGATATTTATACTTGTCGCTACATAGCCTGGCCAGCATTACTAAGATGGTGCAAGGAGTGGTTGGTTCAGTGTCAGATTAATGAGTGCAATATTGTATTCAAGCGCTGCCAGCATGGTATCCAAGTAGGGCAATGCTATAAAGTCAGCTTGAGTGTGCATATATTGTCACAAGTTGGGGCCCGTCCTCAGATATTGCTAGGGCATAAAACCCCACTGAAGCACTCAAAGTGTGGACCAGACGGGATGGCCGAATGAGTTAGAGCCCCCGTCTCCTGTGTTGGTAGATCATGGGTTCGAACCCTGGTCGAGTCAATCTGATGACTTAAAAATTTATACTTGTCGCTTCCTAGCCTGGCACTCTGCATTATTAGGATAGGGCAAAGGCTGGTTGGCTCAGTGTCAGGATAATGTGACTGAGTGGGATATCAGGTCATGGTGCTGGTGGCCTGGTCTTCCAGTGGGGCAGCACTATAAAGTCACCAGGAGTGCACACTGTCACAAGTCGGTACCCCTCCTGATATGACCTTAGCTGTTGCTAGGACATAAAACAACAACAAACAAACAAACTCAAAGTGTGCATACATAAGGGCTTAATTTTTCGGTATCTTTTGCCATTGCGCCTCCTTGAATAGTGCCCACTGTCACGTCTAGCCGTGAATAGTGTCAAGTGTTTGGCGCTTCACCATTGAACACTGTGACAGCTATTGTCACATGGTGCTGGTCACGTGACACTTAGCGTCTAACACCTATACCTGCTCATGTGTTCGCCTTTAAAGCTGCAGTGTTCGCCTTTAAAGTGGATTCTGGTGTTGTGCTTTCATTGCAGTCCCGCTGTCCTCTCCACACCTGCCCCGGAAGTCGGGCATTTTCCATTATGCACATTACTCATTTGTTTATTTTCATATTAGAGTCACACAAAGAGCCCGGCAGTCATCCGTGATGATGACCCAGCGTGGTGGCCCGAGGTCTGACTGTCAGGTTGCTAAGGGCAACTATCCATAATGGGCCGAGATATGACTGTCGGGTTGCTAAGGGCAACTGTCTGTAATGGACCAAGATTCGACTGTCAGGTTGCTAAGGGTAACTATCCGTAATGGGCCGAGATCTGACTGTCTAGTGTCAGGTTGCTAAGGGCAACCATCCATAATCGGCCGATATTTGATTGTTAGATTGCAAAGGGCACCCATCCATTATGGGCTGAAATCTCACTGTCAAGTTTCTAGGAGCAACTCTCCATAATGTGCTGTGATCTGACTGTCATGTTGCTAGGGGCAACCATCTGCAAGGGGCCGAGATCTGACTTGCTTGCTAAGGGAAACTATTTGTAATGGGCTGAGATCTGACTATCAGGTTGCTAAGGGAAACTATTAGTAATGGGCCGAGATCTGACAATCAGGTTGCTAAGGGCAACTATCCGTAATGGGCCGAGATCTGACTATCAGGTTGCTAAGGGAAACCCTCCGTGATGGGCAGAGATTTTACTGTCAGGTTGCTAAGGGCAACCATCCATAATGGACCGAGATTTGACTATCAGGTTGCTAAGGGCAACAATCCATAATGGGCCGAGATCTAATTATCAGGTTGCTAAGGGTAACTATCCATTATGAGCTACGATTTGACTATCAGGTTGCTAAGGGCAATGATCCATAATGGGCTGAGATTTGACTTGCAGGTTGCTAAGTGCAACTATCCATAATGGGCCGATATCTGACAATCAGGTTTCTAAGGGCAACTATCCACAATGGGCCGAATCTGACTATCAGGCAATGATCCATAATGGGCTCAGATTTGACTAGCAGGTTGCTATGGGCAACTATCCATAATGGACCAAGATCTGACTATCAGGTTGCTAAGGGCAACTATCCACAATGGGCCGAGATCTGACTATCAGGTTGCTAAGGGCAATGATCCATAATTCGCTGAGATTTGACTAGCAGGTTGGTAAGGGAAACTATTCATAATGGGCCGAGATCAGACTATCAGGTTGCTAAGGGCAATGATCCATAATGGGCTGAGATTTTACTAGCAGGTTGCTAAGGGCAACTATCCATAATGGGCCGAGATCTGACTATCAGGTTGCGAAGGGCAACCATCCGTCATGGGCAGATTTGACTGTCAGGCCTAGTGAGATGCAATTAGAATTGAACACCTGAAATTACCGTAAACCAGAGAGGAAACCACTGAACCGTGTCGTAAATAAGTGTTCACACTTCCTGTCTACCATTCGCTATATCGTAAGCGCCACACCACACACACACGGGCTGTTGGTACCCTGGTTCCCACGCCCACCTGACAAGGATTCAAGGATTCTCTACCCTCCCGGACTCAATAACATTACCCACAATGCAACACAGCCGTCGCCAAACACTTAGAGGTGGTGGGGAGGGGGTTACACTAACAAGGCTAATGGATGGGGTACCAGATGGGGTTGCCGAATGGGTTGAGCATCCGCCTCTCCTTTTGGTAGGTCATGTGATTCAAACCCCCAGGTTCAAACCCTGGCTGAGTCAAACCAATGACTTACAAAATTGATACTTGTCACTCTGTAGCCTGGCACTCAGCATTACTAGGAATGAGGAAGACAAATTGTCTGCGATTAAAATGTCCTATGCTTAATCAACTAATGTACAGCAACAAAAGAATAATTCAAATGTTAGTTTACAAAGAAATGAAAGATAAACATCAAACATATATTTACCAATAGAATCTCTACATGTGCACATATTCACATTGAAGTTGCATAATACAGTGAAACAAAAACATTTCCCCACCACCACTCCCCTACACACACTCCCCCACAACCTCTCTCACACCCTCCTGCACACACCCTGCACACACACACTCTCTTCTACACACCCTCCCCATCACACCCTCCCCCCACTCTCCCCCATCACACTCCCCTACACACTCTTCCTATTTCACTCCCCCACCTTGCCTTCCACCCTCCCCCACAACATCTACCACCCACTCCCCCACACACACCCCTACACCCCCGCCCCCACAAACTGTTCATGCTAATCAATATTGAAACCGAGTGGAGTCATGGTGTGTTCACAAGCTGTGTTTGTCCGCGCTTTCTTTGTAGTGACCGGGCGCGGTGGGCCGAATCGGTAGAGCGCGGCCCACGCGTTCGGGAGGTTGGGAGTTCGGTTCCCGGTCGAGTCAAACCAATGACTTTAAAATTGATACTTGTCGCTTCCTAGCTAGGCACTCAGCAATAAGAGGATAGGACAAGGACTGGTTAGTGCAGTGTCAGGATAACATGACTGAGTGGGATATTGGGTCATTGTGCTGGTGGCCTGATTTCCCAGTGAGGCAGCACCATAATGTTGCCATGAGTGCGCACTGTGCTGATATGACCTTAGTTGTTGCCAGGACTTAAAACTCCAACAACCAACCACCCCTGTGCCACAGATTACTGTGTAAAAGTTATTTGATGTATGGTTGTTGAATCTACTCTGTGTAACTACATATAATTATAAGTGCATTGCTTGTATGTACATAATTGCAAGCATTAAACGACTTAAGGGTGCATTCCTTACACGTGGTATGCGGTATGCGAATGCGAATGCGGCAAAAAATCGAAAAGCATCTAAGTCAATGGGGGTGATTCCTTACACGCGGTATGCGGCATGCGGCATGCGGCATGCGAATACTGAATCGGTCCATGTAGCGATCGGTGCGGCATGCGAATGCGAATACCCATAGACAACAGTGTTAGAGAAACCTGACACTATGTGTGTGTGTGGGTGTGGGTGTGGGTGAAAGGACCCAAACCGTTCCTATACCGAATGCCGCATGCCGCATACCGCATGCCGCATGTAAGGAATCCTAGCTTAATGAACGTAAACCATTTAAACGACTTACAATTCCAGGGGGGTGAGGGTGGCAGTATACACTGACCTGTCAGGCAAGGAGCCACGTGGACAGGTATGTGTGGATAGGGTGGTTGCATCAGGAAGCATAGATAGCTTAATTGTTAGGACACTAGCATGTTTTCACTTCAAATATCTCAAAAGTTAGCCATTTAAAATAACAGTTACTTGAAACAAAAGTAAAGTATATTATAACGATGTATTTATCTCAGAAAATTACAGAAATTCAAAAGCATTGGACTATTGCAACTTTAAGTAAAGAGTCTCCACGCGCGGTGTGTTTTGGGTGTGGACAGTCGGTGTGGGGATGCGGAGGCCCGTGTGGGGATTTGGAGGCCTGTGCAGGTGTGTGGAGGAGTGGAGGCCCATGTGGCGGTGTGGAGACGCTGACCCTGGTGCACTGAGTGCGAGTCACCCAGGCGTCTTGTCTCACACTCTGCACCGTCTTCCTCCAGGCACCTAGCTGTAAGAGCCACCCTCAGTCCTGCTGCCAAGATGGCGTGCCACAACGAGGCTGTAACTAAAGTGTAAAAGCCACGCTCAGTCCTGCTGCCAAGATGGCGCGTCACAATGAGGCTGTAACTAAAGTGTAAGAGCCGCCCTCAGTCCTGCTGCCAAGATGGCGCGTCACAACGAGGCTGTAGCTAAAGTGTAAGAGCCGTCCTCAGTCCTGCTGCAAAGATGATGCATCACAATGAGGCTGTAACTAAAGTGTAATGGGGCTGTCACACTATGATATAACATGGTAGCGTAAGCTGACGTAGGTGAAATTTGGTCATTATGTCGAGATACATCGAGGAACATCGAGATACGTTACGTGTTCACTAAACCTATGTCGAGGTATGTGGAGATACGTTGGGATACAGTGACTCACGTCAAGGTTTTGGACATACCCAAAACTTTCGACGTAGCTCGACATACAGGCCGTTAAGTTGGGTTACATTGGCCTTACGTTGCTCTCACATTAGGCTTACGTCAAGATACGCTAGACTTTCATTAGAGCTACATCGGTCTACATTGAGCTACATTGACTTATGGTAGACTGACAGAGAGCCGGGAGGAACGTGCAGCCTGTGCGCTGCCAACGTGCTGTTAACGTATCTCGACGTAGGTCTAACGGGTCTCTGACGTGTGTCTAACGTTAGTCTAACGTAAGTCCAATGTGTCTTGACGTATTCAACATAGTTGATGAATGGCTGGCGCATGTGTAACATGTGTAACATGCACCAATGTTCTTCGAACGCAAGCGAACGTGCTGTAAACCTGGTGTGAACATTATTTGCCTTTGAGAATACAAAGGCATCCACGTCGAGCACGTTGAGCACTCACTCTCCTTAGGCTGAGCACGCTGCACTGTCATTAAACTGATGCTGCTCACTCGCGGGCCTGATGTTGACTCGCGTTACAAATTACATCAGAGTCACACGTAGCTATGTTAGGGCGGTCATAATTACATGAGTCCTACGCTATGCCAATGCTAAGGTTTCGCTAGGCTGACGGCTGGAGGCTCATTAGCCTTACATTGGGCCTTTTTTTTATGTTCTAACTTGTTGACACAATTTACATCTATGTTAGACCGACGGTTCGCCTACATCCACTACGTTGCACTGAAGTCCAAATTGGCCTCGCAACGCCGAGAATTTCAATGTAAATAAGTGAATTCTAAATTCCCTACTCGTTGGCCCGTTACGTCGTAGTGTGACAGGGGTATAAGAGCCGCCCTCAGTCTTGCTGCCAAGATAACGCATCACAATGAGGCTGTGTAACTAAAGTGTAAGAGCCACCCTCAGTCCTGCTGCCAAGATGGTGCTTCGGAACGAGGCTGTAACTAAAGTGTAAGAACCACCCTCAGTCTTGCTGCCAAGATAGCACATCACAATGAGGCTGTAAGTAAGGTGTAAGAGCCGCCCTCAGTCCAGCTACCAAGATGGCACATCAGAACCAGGCTGTAACTGAAGTGTAAGAGCCGCCCTCACCGTCAGTCCTGCTACCAAGATGGCGTATCACAACGAGCTGTAACTAAAGTGTAACAGCCACCATCACCATCAGTCCTGCTTCCAAGATGGTGGCGCGTCAGAACGAGGCAGTGGACCTCACTCACACACAGGTGTAAATGTCACACTCAGCCCTCTCCCGGACATGACAGTATATTATCCCACTGTCACAGTGTCCTCCCCCACCGACATGACAGTATGTAGTACACTATCACACTCAGCCCTCTCCCACCGACATGACAGTATGCAGTACACTGTCACAGTGTACTCTCCCACCGACATGACGGTATGTAGTACACTGTCACAGTGTCCACTCCCACTGGCATGAAGGTATGCTATGATACTGTCACAGTGTCCTCTCCCACCGACATGTTAGTATGTTATCACACTGTCGCAGTGTCCTCTTCCACTGATGTGACAGTATGTCATCACGCTGACATAGTGTCCCCTCCCACCGACATGACGCTATGTTATCGCACTGTCACAGTGTCCTCTTCTACCGATGTGACAGTATATTGTTTCACTGTCACAGTGTCCTCCCCGGCTGTCATCTACCCGACTGCCAGTGGCATGACAGTAAATGGTCAACCCTGTCACATATCTGTCTCCCAATAACATGACAGCATGCTATTTTACTGGCGCATTCTCCAAGTTACATGACAACATGTCATGAAGTTGACACAGTTACAGAATGAACCCTCTATTAGATAAAGCACGAATTAACCTTGACCTTTATGTTATCATGAATTTCATCTAGAATGTGTCAGTCTACTTACACTCACACACATTCTACTTAAATCTGTAGATTGTAAGGCCTTGTGCCATTAACAGTTTTGTTTATATGTAAATAGGATGCGAGACCTCTTTACCAAAGTAATGCACAAATATAGAGCTCATAAGAACGACTGGGCTGTACCGCCGTCTGTAATTTTAGTTATATTTTTTTAGTTAATTTTTACTATTATTTGACACAAATTTAAACACTTCAAACTTACATCTAAGATCATTTTTGCTCATTTTAAAAAATCTGACCATTTCAAATGTGCCTGTCAATTTTCAATGTAAATCGAAATGGTATTCGCGCATTTTCTTTTATAAACAAAACAATGGCAGAATAAATAACCTTATCCTTTAGTCATGAATATGATCTTTGCAGCCAATACAACGTTAAGCCATTACCCATCAATCAATCAACCAATCAATCATTTAAAGCTTCAAGTGACAAGACTCACTTAATTCCGACAATGGTAGTAGTTTTGCTTGTTACTGGTGGCTGCCATCTTCAGGGGCATGGCTATACTGCTATACTACTGCAAGCACGTGCAAACTATTTCTATCAGCATCACACTTTGTCCATACTTTTTGTTATAATATGCACTTTTTTATTTGTGCTTACACGTTTAAAATGTCAGATAAGCACAAGCAAACAATGTTGTGTTTTTTCTCATACTAAATCTGTTATAACATGCACTTTTTTATTTTTTGCTTAGAAGTTAAGCTTTTTTTTTTTTATTAAGCACGTGCGAACAATTTTGGGCTTACAGTTTGATTCTTACAATTTCCTGTTACGTCCCTGACGTTCCACATCACCCAGTTATGACATCCTGTGATTTTGACCCTTCGTTAAAACATAGTGTCACTACCTGTCCATTCAACCGGGCGCGGTGGCCGAATCGGTAGAGCCTGGCCTCGCGTGCGGGAGATCGGGAGTTCAGTTCCCAGTCGAGTCAAACCAATGACTTATAAAATTGATACTTGTTGCTTCCTAGCCTGGCACTCGGCATTAATATGACAGGGCAAAGACTGGTCTGCACGGTATCAGGATAAGCATAGCAGCGCACAGTGGGATATCGGGTCATGATGCTGGCAGCCTGATTTCCCAGTGGGGCAGCACTATAAAATCGGTATGAGTGCTCACTGTCACAAGTCAGTACCCGTGTTAACATGACCTTAGATGTTGACGTAAAACTCCAACAACCAACCACGTTTCCATGGTGACGCAGTGACCGCGTGCTGCATCTTACGGACATTAGTCTTTGCTGGCAGCCTGTAGCCGACTCCCCCACCCCCCCCCCCCCGATCTCCCGTCAGCCCCCCCCCCCCTCCCCCGTCCCCCCCCCCCCTTTACAATTAGTGCAACTCACCACGCTGAGTCAACAGTGTGATTACAGCCATGTCTAATTGATCACGTGGGCTTATGGGTCTCCTGATTGGTTATCTGGGGGCCGGATCCGGAAGTATCCGTCACGGCCCCCCGGGGAGACTTTAAGGAGCCACGGTCAAGGCCGCGCCCCGCTGCATTCTGGGTAGTGTGTCACTTCCTGTCTTTTGTTTTTTTTGTGTCTTTTTGTTTGTTTTCGGGTCACATTTGTTACTTCAGCCGGAAAAGTGTTCAATCCCGGAAAATTCTTCTTCACCACTGCTTTTGGTCCTATCCTATTAATGTCGACCACCAGGCCAGTTAGTGGCAAGGATAAATTTGTAATGTCATTCGTTTGACTCAGATGGGGTTCTTTTTTGTTTTCTTGAAGATTTATACTGCCTATTACGGGTAAGTCTCAATAGTCTTGTCTTCACCATTAGACAATTGGTCGATAGAAAGCCCAAGCCTACACTTCTACCGACACAAGTGTTTTTTAACCTCCCACACACATAGACATGGTATAAGAGCTACTGGCCTTTGATGGTGATGTACGTTATACACAGCAGTGGAAATCCAAATTGGCAGAGGTGATGGCATGGGAAATCGAACCACCAACCTTGAGATTAGGAGTCTGACTTAGTAACAAGTCAGACACTCTAATCACTCTGCCACAGAGAACGCACAACTCACTGTTCAAGTACTGTTACCTGCCACAATGGAAGTGGCTGTTCAACTCGTTTGTCAGTCTGATTGTCTTTGGTGTTTGTTCTCCAGGCTTTATTCCTTTGAGGGCAGCCACATAGTGGAGTCAGTCCGGGCGCTTTCAGGTGTCATGGGAACCAGCGCCATTTTATTTGCAGATCAATGTCACGTGACAACGCGCCTGCGCACTGAAATGCAGCTATCCATCACTTCCGGGCGCCAATCCCATTACAGGCCAAGCAGGAGGTGCATGTTAATGTGCGCCTTCGCCTCGTCTAGAAGTGATCGCCTCACTGCGGTTTTATTGCACGCATTGATACAGGGGCACTTTCTTCTACACTGTTGATTGGCAGTAGTACCGTACGAAGTCACTACGATATAGTGTTAAACTGTTATAGCAAATAGCAAATTATCCCCGGACATGCGCAATACAATTAGAAAAATGACTGCGCATACTTGCAGGCATCCTACTTGTCCCTGTGGGTAGCTGGAGCAATTTCAAATGGGGCAACACCAACGGTTGTGAGGCCCATTTGAAATCACTCCGCGCACCCAAGTGATTTCAAAGTGCCCCTACTCTCAGCCTTCGGCTTTGACCTATTTAAAACACTGCGCTCTACTACTCTTCATACTACTTAATTCTAAGGATATGTAAACTCATATCTTTGATAACATTATGTCCTAGCAACATATGAGGTCATATCAGGATGGCTTCCAACTGGTACCAGTGCACAATCGCTGCAGCTTTATAGTGCTGCCGCATTGAGACACCATGCCATCAGCACACTTATATACTATCCCGCGCATCACATTAACCTGACACTGAGCGAACTGTCCTACTGACCAGTCTGTGCCCTATTCTAGTAATACCGAGTGCCAGGAACCAGATGGGATGGCCGAATGAGTTAGAGCGTCCGTGTTGATAGACCATGGGTTCAAACCCTGGTCAAGTCAAACCAATGACTTAAAAATTGATACTTGTTGCTTCCTAGCCTGGCGCTCGGCAGTAATAGGATAGGGCAAGGACTGGTTAGCTCAGTGTCAGGTTAGCTCAGTGTCAGGACTGAGTGGAATATCGGGTCATGGTACTGGCAACCTGATTTCCCAGTGGGGCAGCACTATATAGTCACCATGAGTGTGCACCGTCAGAAGTCAGTACCCGTCCTGATATGACCTTAGATGTTGCTAGGAGGTAAAACAACAACAAACAAACCCAGCGCCAGGCTATGTAGCGACAAGTGCCAAATTTTGTACGCTGTTAGCTTGACTCTGCTGGATATTATCGACACAACCTCCCACCTAAAAGCGGATGGATGCTGCAACCCTCTCGCCACAGAGATGCCATCGTGTGACCCGATGACTCGCTCCATTTTGTTTTACAGAACCCGGCGCAATTCATCATTCCGTCCAATTTGCATTCATCCTTTAGATAAGAGATAACCGGAAGTGGCCTAATTAGAAGCGCACCCTGGGTAACTTGACCTACATCGGTGATGGGTCAGTGTTGACCCATTTCAGGGAAGGAAAGCTTGTTTTATTTAACGATGCCTCTATAGTACATTGATTTTCATATCATCATCTATTGTACGTCAAACATATGGTCATTCTGACATATTTCTTTGGAGGAAGCCCGCTGCTGCCACATAGGCTACTTTTTCTGATAAGCAGCACGGGTCTTTTATATGCACTTTCCCCCAGACAGGATACCACATACCACAGCCTTTGATGAACCAGTTGTGAATTACTGGTTGGAACGGTGACCCGTTTCAGAGCAGAATCTGCCCAAGTTTGCCATGCATTATTAAAAAGTATCATGCAGGGTCTTATTAACCAAGCCGATAGGACCACGGCCAACTGTCAACAGCCGACTACAACCACTTCAAGTTCTGTCAGCTGATTTTGTCATTGTGATTTTACGCCATCTTGGCAGCAAAAGCCATATTCATAGAGAAATGTAAGTGGAAGTTATTTGGTCAATTTAGTTTCCTAAAAAAAGGCCGATTTGTTGGAACAATGTATTTTGCATAAGTATGAACTTTAATTTGATGTAACATTGGTTGCTCGGCTGGAAGATCACCGATTGGAGAAACCAGGCGGTGGGTGACCTTACTACATGTTTGTGTTAAATACAATTCAACTCAACTCAATTCAACACAATGTATATCACTTAATTACTAATATACCGGGGTATGAGGGGGAGAGGCGGGGAGGTGGTGAGGTGGTGAGGTGGTGGTGAGGTGGTGAGGGGGTGAGGGTGAGGCTGAGGTGGTGAAGTGGTGAGGTGTTGGTAAGGTGGTGAGGTGGTGAGATGGTGGTGAGGTGGTGAGGGTGAGGCGGCGGGTGAGGGGGTGAAGTGGTGAGGTGGTGGTGAGGAGGTGAGGTGGTGGTGAGGGAGTGAGGTGGTGAGGGGGTGAGGGTGAGGCGGTGGGGTTGAGGGGGTGAGGTGTGAACTGGTGAGGTGGTGGTGAGGTGGTGAGGGGGTGAGGTTGTACTGCTGAGTACTGCTGGGTGCGGCTGGCAGTAGAAGCAGTCACAAACCACCCTTTGTGAAGCTTTGACCCAGCCTGACCAATGATGTCAAAGTGACCATGATTCGTCACACCCATCAGAACAAACGTAAGCGGGCAGGAGGCCAGTCCATCATGCACCGCCCCATCCCCCCCCCCCACCTCCCCTCCACCTCCTTGTACTCTGGAATTCACCCCTCCCCCCCACACACACACACACTCAGGCATTGAGAGCAATATTTCTTACATGCTGACTCAATCGCCATAAATATTTACGGCGGCGTACCCGGTGAGAGTAATCAATCTCTTCAAAGCCCCTAATACAGGCGGCGCACAGCTACACCAACCGATCAGACACTGCAGCATGTCCGTCCGTTCTAAGCTCTTTGTGCGCTTAATTAAGAACAAAGCGCCAACTGCAACAGTCGACCGTTTTGTGGCGCGTTCTCGGCAGTGTGAAGCAGTGTGAAGAAATGTGAAGCTGTGTGAAGAAATGTGAGCCAATATGAAGCAGGTTAAAGTAGTGTAAAGAAATGTGAGGCAATGTGAAGCAGTGTGAAGATATGTGAGGCAATATGAAGCAGTGTGAAGCAGTGTGAAGCAATGTGAAGAAATGTGAAGCAGTGTAAAGAAATGTGAGGCAATGTGAAGCAGTGTGAAGCAGTGTGAAGCAATGTGAAGAAATGTGAAGATATGTGAGGCAATGTGAAACAATGTGAATCAGTGTGAAGAAATGTGAGGCAATGTGAAGCAAAGTGAAGCAAAGTGAAGCAGTGTGAAGAAATCTGAGGCAATATGAAGCAGTGTGAAGCAGTGCAAAGCAGGGTGAAGCAGTGCAAAGCAGTGTGAAGCAGTGTGAAGCAGGGTAAAGCAGGGTGAAGCAGGGTGAAGCAGTGTAAATAAGTGCGAACAAGTGTGAATCTGGGTGACCGTGGTCCGTCGCGTCGCTTATAGTGCACGGGCGTTCCGCTAGGAGCGCGCCTGGCAGCGTCCCGGTCCCGGTCCCGGTTCCGGTTCCGGTTCCGGTCCTGCCCTGCGCGCGCAGCGTGAAATGGGCAGGGAGCGGAGGAATGCTGATGGCACGCGATAGCAACGGCGCCTAGCAACGGCGCCTAGTAACGGGACGCGGCGCAATGCGCCGATGAGATCTGACAGTCGATCCATCTTGGTGTGATGATAGCCTCACAGTGGGTGGGGGAATGGGGGCAGGGCTGGGAGTGTGAGGGTGTGTGTGTGCGTGCGTGTGGGTGTGGGTGCAGAGCCAACTTGTAAACGATATGCGCGCGCAGCTGCATAGTTAGCTACATCCGGGTAGATCGCTCTGAGCCTCGATCTGGCAGCCACAGAGCAAGATGGTGGCACAGCCTGTTGCTGTTATCTAACTCTCTGGGTGTTGTGAAGTGGAGGAATGAAACCTCACAATCGAAGGACACCACTTTACATACATACTAATCCGAGCAGGCGGCATGATTTCAGATGGGCCAAGTTGAATGCCGATGGCCATTTGAAATCACTATGACTACCCATGAGGACTGTTACAATGCTTTCAAGTAATCAAGTTCAAACCATTGGCTTTTAATTGCACATGCGCAGTGCTACTTTGCATTCACAATGGAATTATATTCTAGTGATGCCATATGATGCAAGTGCCATTTATTAATTTTATTAGTCTCTAGATTGACTCGGCAGGGTATCGAACCCACGAAATCCCACTGAGCACAATGGGCCTTGAGTTACCCTGTCAGGTGCACGCTGAGGGATTGATTGATTGATGGCGATTCTAGCCCGTGTCAGCACCAAAGGCCATTTTCATGGAAAGAAGTGTCCAAGTGTGTTCAGTGATACAATCAATTGCAAAATGTGTGTAAATAGGCGAGCTGCAGAGAATGGACAACACTCATAATGCATTACAAAATTGGTGGCAACAGATAGGAGAAGTCAACTTAAAATGCAACATGTACAACTACAACGTTATAATGTTGTCAAAGTTACAAGAGATGAGCCTGGCCCAACTGTCCCAAGGAATGCTACAAGGTATTGTTTTCGACTGCTGAGAGCTGATGTGTGAGCGGGTGTGGGTGGTAGAGGTGGTGGTAGGAGGTGGGTGGTGAAGGTGGTGGGGGGTGGAATGGGGGGGTGGGGGTGGAGGTGGTAGTGGAGATGGAGGTTCCTGACAATGGAAGCGGGGAGAGTGGCTCCCCCTGCAGGTGCCACACAGCGAGGTGCCACCTGGTGAGTGGATCCGGCGAAGATAGATCCTCATTATCACCCACGTGACCAACAGATAGCAGCGCACAATGGGATAATTCAATACGAGGCTCCGAGTGAGTCACGTGGGATGCGCGTCAAACGCCGGCCTCGTTATGAATAGTAATGAGGCGGAACAGGTCCCCGCACCAGCTGAGCCCGCGTCATGCTAGAGGGCGGGGCGGCAGGCTTCACACTTGTTAAACCCCGCCGTGACCGTCCGGCCCAACCCACACCTCACTCCTCCACCTCACCCCAACCCCCTCCTCACTCCCCAACCCCCCACCTCACCCCCAACCCCCACCTCAGCCTCGAACCCCCTCCTCACTCCCCAACCCCTACCTCACTCCCAACCCCACCTCACCCCAACCCCCAAACCTCACCCCCAACCTCACTCCCACCTCACCCCAACCCCCCATATCACCCCCAACCCCCACCTCACCCCTAACCCCCACCTTCCTCCCAACCCCCACCTCAGCCCCCAACCCCCACCTCATCTCCAACTCCCACCTCACCCCAACCCCCCCTAAATCCACCCCTCACGGTCATGCAACCAACAGGGTTTGTGTGTTTGTTTGTTGGGGTTTTACATCCTGACAACATCTAAGGTCATGCCATAATGGGCACCTACCGACTTGTGACAGTGCGCACTCATGGCCTGGTCTCCTAGTGGGGGGGGGGGGGATACTATAAAGTCACCATGAGTGAGTACTGCACTGATATATCCTTATATGTTGCCAGGATGTAAAACTCCAACAAACAATTATAGTGCTGCCCCACTGGGAGACAAGGCCACCGGCACTATGACCCAATATCCCACACAGTCACATTATCCTGACACTGAGCGAATGAGTCCTTGCCCTATTCAATAATGCTGAGCGCCAGGTTAGGTAGTGACAAGAATCAATTTTGTAAGGCATTGTTTTGACTCAGCCGGGTTTTGAACTCCCGGTATTCCGCATGGGAAGCCTGTGCCCTATTTCAACCGACGAGTTTGGTCAGGGCCAGCACATGCCATTCACACACATATTCCAACACACGCACGCACAGACATGCACACCCACACACAGATATTCACAGATACGTACACGCATGCGCATACCCACATATTAACATGCACTTTGCTGTCACTCCCCTCATGAACTCAAGCACCTAGCACCCTGAACGCCCCCAACCTCCGAACACACACAAGTTCCCACATTATCGCCCATTGTGTTTGTCTGCAGCCCACAGAACATGTATTTATTTACCTAGTCCCGCAGCACTGTCTTTGGGACAGGGCTGCTAAACAACCCTATAGAAAAGGTGTCACATCACTGGGTTATGGAAATAACCACGTGAATTTGCAATAAAATATGTTAAATACATTGTTGAAATACTTATCTATCATAGCCCAATGCTTTTGGGATGATGACTTGATAAAATCATGTAGATTAATAATAGAGTCTAAAAGTAAAATCGAGACTTCCAATGTCCATTTAGTTTTTTGGGGGGGGGGGGGTTTCTTTGCATTGCCAACCAATTCCTCAATTATATAGCAATATAGATGAACACTGGGCACTGGAACGAGTGACTCCATAGATTGTTCATAGTTGAGTCATACCAAAGCAGTTTTTGCTTGAATTTAGACGGGATTCACGGGACCCCTAAGGGATGAAGCTTTTATCTACTGTTTCATCTGCGTGTCCTTTGTGTACATGTCCCTTTTTGTATTGCTTTTGCTTTAAGCCCAAGCCGATTAGATTGTTATGAAAGAAAGACACAAAGAAAGACAGAAAGACACAAAGAAAGACACAAAGAAAGACAGCGAGAACGAAAGAAAGAAAGACAGATAGAAAGAAAGACAAATAGAAAGAAAGACAGAAAGAAAGAAAGAAAGTTTGTTTGTTTGTTGTTGTTTTACGTCCTAGAAAGAAAGAAAGAAAGAAAGAGGGGAAAAGTGGATAAGACAAGTGAAAGAGTCAAACCGACCAACTCGGACCCGAACCCTGACCACGTGACGCAATCCGATTAGATTGGAATGAAAGAAAGAGAGAAAGAAAGAACGAAAGAAAGAGGGAAAAGTGGATAAGACAAGTGAAAGAGTCAAACCGACCAACTCGGACCCGAACCCTGACCACGTGACGCTTAGTGAGCCTTGCTGCAAGGCTCCCAACGCCTTACCCCCTCACTGCCCCCCCCCCACTTCACTGCTCCCCCCCCCCCCACAGCGTGCACGCCGAGCCACTCTTTGTCCGGCCGACTGACCCAATTAGCGGTTTGTTTTGCGTCTGCGTCACAAGGAGGCTCTGTTGCTGCTGCAGAGGGATGCCGTGGGGTAGGGTGGGGGTGGAGTGGGGGTGGGGGCGTGCAGGAATTCTCTGAGCACCCTCGACCCCCTTCAGCACCCCCTCACTCCCCTCACCTACAATGTGGGACGCTGCTATCCACCACCAAGTGGAATGTCGGCAGTCACCGAACAGGCACTCACAGCCCTCACACTCACAGTCACAGATACTCTCACATAACTCTCACACACTCTCACATACACTCACACAGACACTCTCAGACACTCACAGATACGTTCACATAGACATTCACATAGACATTCACATAGACACTCATATACACTCACACATACACTCTCAGACACTCACATAGACATTCACATATACACTCACTTAGACACTCTCGCAGATGCTTACATAGACACTCACACACACACTCTCACAGATACATTCACAGACATAGATACTCACATGGATATTCACACAGGCACTCTCACAGAGACACTCTCACAGTGACATTCTCACAGACACTCACTCACATCGACACTCACATATACACACTCACTCAGACTTTCTCAGTCTCACAGACACACTGTCACAGACACTCACAAACAGACACCACCCCGCCCATGCCCCTCTCCTCCGTATCTGTCTCTCTAAGCGTTTATCTTTGTGACAGTGTTGGTGTGAGTGTGCACGTGTGTGGTGGTGTGTCTGAGAGAGAATACATG
This sequence comes from Branchipolynoe longqiensis, assembly GCA_030323885.1. Classification (NCBI taxonomy): domain Eukaryota; kingdom Metazoa; phylum Annelida; class Polychaeta; order Phyllodocida; family Polynoidae; genus Branchipolynoe; species Branchipolynoe longqiensis. Next base: position 17,889,795 of record CM059197.1, read on the forward strand.
TTGCATGGGCTCATGTACATCTTCTGAGATCACACCCGGAGGAGATATTGCGATTTGTGCTATGTTCTATGGCGTCTACTGAAACATGTCTTACACTAACAGTCTGCGTGTCCTGTTTTACACTAACTACACCTTGAGTGCCCTGCCTTACACTAACCACAATTTAACTGTCCTGCCTTACACTAACTGCAGCCCGAGTGCTGTGTCTTACACTATCTACAGCCTGAGTGCCCTGTCTTACACTAACTACAGCCCGAGTGCCCTGTCTTACATTAACTACAACTTGAGTGTCATGCGTTACACAAACTACAATTTTTTCTGCCATGTCTTACACTAACTGCAACATGTGTGTCCTGTCTTACACTAACTATAGCCTGAGTGCCCTGTCTTACACTAACTACAGCCTGAGTGCCATGTCTTACACTAACTACAACTTGAGTGTCCTGCCTTACACAAACTACAATTTGACTGCCCTGTCTAACACTAACTGCAACCTGTGTGTCCTGTCTTACACTAACTACAGCCCGAGTGCCCTGTCTTACATTAACTACAACTTGAGTGTCATGCCTTACACAAACTACAATTTGACTACCATGTCTTACACTAACTGCAACCCGAGTGCCCTGTCTTACACTAACTATAGCCTGAGTGCCCTGTCTTACACTAACTACAGCCTGAGTGCCATGTCTTACACTAACTACACCTTGAGTGTCCTGCCTTACACAAACTACAATTTGACTGCCCTGTCTAACACTAACTGCAACCTGTGTGTCCTGTCTTACACTAACTACAGCCCGAGTGTCCTGTCTTACACTGATTTCAGCCTGAGTGTCCTGTCGTGCACTAACTGCAGCCGAATCCCCTGTCTTACACTAACTGCAGCCCAAATGTCCTGTATTACACTAACTACAGCCCGAGTGTCCTGTTTACACTAACTACAGCCTGAGTGTCCTGTCTCATACTAACTAGAACCTGAGTGTCCTATCTTACACTAATTACAAACTGAGTGTTCTGTGTTATACTAACTACAGCCTGAGTGTCCTGTCTTACACTAACTACAAACTGAGTGTCCTGTGCCATACTAACTGCAGCCCGAGTTTTTTGTCTTACACTAACTATAGCCCGAGTGCCCTGTCTTACACTGACTGCAGCTTTCCGACCGCCGTCCCGGGGTGAGTAGTGCAGGAGGCGGGCACCTGGTGAAGGCACTGCCCGACAAGCACCGCCTCCCGGCGTTCTGTACCCCACCCCCCACCCCCCCCACACACATACACACACACCACACACAAGCACACACAAGCACACGCATACACACACATACACACACCCACACATACACACAAGCACACACACAAACACACATACACACAAACACACCGGTGCGCACACATACACACAAGCACACACACCCACACATTCACACACATACACACAAACAAACACGCACACACACATTCACAGGCACACAGCGACATACATAGACACACACGGACACATACAGGCACACACATAACACAGACACACATATACACACGCCTCTACCCAATGTATACTGCACCCACCACACACCGATCACACACTCACCACACACCGACCACACACTCACCACACACCCACCAAACACTCACCACATACATTCACCACACACCCACCACACACGCACCACACACTCACCACATACGCTCACCACACACCCACCACACACGCATCACACATATCCACCACCCACCCACCACACGCCCACCAAACACTCACCACATACATTCACCACACACCCACCACACACGCACCACACACTCACCACATACGCTCACCACACACCCACCACACACGCATCACACATATCCACCACCCACCCACCACACGCCCACCAAACACTCACCACATACATTCACCACACACCCACCACACACGCACCACACATATCCACCACCCACCCACCACACACCCACCAAACACTCACCACATACATTCACCACACACCCACCACACACGCACCACACATATCCACCACCCACCCACCACACGCCCACCAAACACTCACCACATACATTCACCACCCACCCACCACACACGCACCACACATATCCACCACCCACCCACCACACGCCCACCAAACACTCACCACATACATTCACCACACACCCACCACACACGCACCACACATATCCACCACCCACCCACCACACACCCACCAAACACTCACCACATACGCTCACCACACACCCACCACACACGCACCACACATATCCACCACCCACCACACACCCACCATGCCGCCACCACCCACACCTGCCCCCCGTGGTCCCGTGCCCAGCGCAGTGAACTTTAAATCACGTCTAACTGCGCCTTTTTTAGCCGCGTGTGATGTCTGTTATTAGGCGGGTGAGTCTGAGTGCTGGAGGAGGTTGTCTCATTACTCCCCACACATCACCCCCACCCCACATCAACACACGCACATGCACATGGAGCACGGCGTGGGGGTTGGGGGGAGTGGAGGGTGTGGTGTGTGGGGGAGGTGTTCCCTGCCTGAGAGGAGACAGGCCGCCATCACTAAGGGCGAGCTGTTATCGTTTACAGACACAGGCGGTAAACACTGTACCAGATGCACGTGCACACACGCATTCTGACACACATTGAGACACATTGACACACACAACCACACACTGACACACACAGCCATACACACAGTGACACGTGCACTCAGCCACACACTGGCCCACACTGACACACACCACTCACGCAGCCACACACTGACACACATGCACACTGACAGCCACACACACAACCACACACTGACAGACACGTGCACACATCCACACACTGACACACATACCACGCACACACCCACACACACAGACTCACATGGGCACAGCCACACACTGACACACATGCACACCGACAGCCACACACACACACAGACAGTCACATGCAGTCCACACACACAGCCACACACCAACACACACATGCACACAGCCACACACTGACACACATACCACGAACACAGCCACACACACAGACTCACACGCGCAGAGCCACACACTGACGGACACTAACACACACATGCACATGACAGCCACACACACAGCCATACACTGACACACATCACACACACAACCAAACACACATCCATGCGCGCAGTCACACACACACATCCACACACTGACACACACTAACACACATGTGCACACAGCCACACACTGCTACACGCACCACACACAGCCGCACACACATAGCGCACATCCACACACATACACACTCACACACCGACACGTGCACCACGTTATGAGTGAAACGTGGAAGTGTAACGCTACTCCAGTAGTCCTAATTTCAGAAAATAAATGTCACCGAAAGAAAATAATGAATAAACCATGCTTATCAAACTAGTCGCATGACCACGTATCGCCATTCCCAGGGCCACACACAGCACACACAACACACATACAGCACACGCCGAGCACATACACAGCACACACATAACACAGCTCACACACAGCACACACACAGCACACACAGCACACACACAGCACACACAAAGACACACATTGGACACACAAAGAGCCCTGCAGGTTAAAAGGCTGGTTCCACAAAATGACAGGTGTCTAACTCCACCTGAAGCAGGTGAACGCAGTGGTCGAATCGGTAGAGCGCATGCCTTCTGTGCAGAAGGTAAGGAATTCAATTTCCAGTCGAGTCAAACTAATGACTAACAAAATTGATACTTGTCGCTTCCTAGCCTGGTGATCGGCATTAATAGGACCGGGCAATGACTGGTTAGCTCAGTGTCAGGATGACTGAGTGGGATATCGGGTCATGGTGCTGGCGGCCTGATTTCCCAGTGGGGTAGCACTATAAAGTCGCCATAAGAGCGGGCTGTCACAAGTCGGTACCTGTCCTGATATGACCTTAAATGTTGCCAGGATGTAAAACTCCAACAACCAACCAACCAATCTCCAATAATGCATATTTTATTCATATATGATTTGTTTTACTTATTTATATTTACAACATATGTGATGTATAACGAATTATGCGAGTATAAAAATACGTAAGGGTTAATTATTATTATTATTTGTTATACTCTGGAAGACCAACACTGTACCGTGGCTCCACCTACTCTCATCGCCTTCACCGGATGTAGACCAGTGTCAGTCGCACTGGAAGATTTATAATATTATGTAGGATATAAGCATGTATGCACATATTAAATATCTCCTTCTATCTACTTACTATACCAATGGTTCTAAACTGAAAGCGGGTGGAGTTGCAGCGACCTGGAGACCAATTGTCTGCGCTATCAATTACATAACTGCACTCACTCGTGCGTGGTCAACCTGCACCCCCTGGTGGAGGCGAGTGGGTCGTCGAACCTCTGGGAACAAGGTATGAAGTCACCTCACGGCTTAAGGTACTCAAGCCACCCAGGAGGTAAAAACTATTGCGAAATATCATCTACAACAACTTTTTTCTTTCTCTTCAAGATGTACACTACTACCTCTCATGGATAAGTGTGAATAGTCCTTGTTTCCATCATTAGACAGTTGGTCAATAGAAAGCCCGAGCATACACTTTTACCGACCCAATGGGTTGTTAACCTCCCACACCACATATATATGGTATGAGAGCAAATGGCCTTTGATGATGCTGTAAGTTAGACACAGCGATGAAAATCCAAATTGACAGAGGTTGTGTTGGGCACTATGCCAAGTCCACGTCCAACTGCCATAATCAGTTAACCATCCACACACATTTCACACTCGATTCTTCTCTTCTCTTAATATGTTGTCAAGTCTTCCAACATCCTAGTCCATAGTCATTTTAGATTCATATATTAATCCATCCCGCTGCTCACTTACAGTAGGGTCAGTCGGTTGATCGCTGGTAGTTATTGGCCAATTTACCCCAACTGTTGGATCGCAGCCCGGCACTCGTTTCCTCACACCACATTCTATGTAAGGCGCCTGCATTGCGGCCAGGCACTTTGCCTTCTTGACCTACTTTTCTCTTGGCACAGACTGATCCCATAGAGTTATGTAACTGTGCTCCCTAATTCTGGTTCGCTCTCTTTAATGGAATCTTACAATGCAGCAACCCGTCCTGATATGACCTTAGATGTTGCTAGGACGTAAGACTCCAACAACCAACCAACTACGATGGAGCATGCAAGAACCCTTACGTTTCAGGTATCTATCTTCTGATTATCTCTCCGTCCTCTTCCTCGCACACTTGTCTCTGTCTCTCATCGTTCTGTCCGTCCTTCTGTCCTAATCTATCTCCCTCCTTCTCCCCACCTGTCTCTCTCTCTGCATCATGTTACCTGGGCGCTCAGGAGTGGAAATGACAGCCCTCACATTGTGATGTCATTCTGGTTCAAGAAGGAAGGCATGGTGAGCGTGTGTGTGTGTGTGTGTGGGGGGGGGGGGTTATCAGAGGGTGTGTGTGGGTGTGAGGGCGAGTGTGTGGGCATGGGTGTGTGTGGGTGTGTGTGAGTGTGTGCGTGTGCATCAGTGGGTGTGGTTGTGTGGACGCGAGAGTGTGCATGAGTTTGTGAGTGTGTATGAGGGGGCTAGTGTGTGTGAGGTGTGTGCGGGAGGGTGTGTGGGAGGGTGTATGTGGATGTATGTGCATCAGTGGGTGTGGATGTCTGTGAGTGTGTGTGTGAGTGTATGTGAGTGGATATATGTGAGTGAGTGAGGGTGTGTGAGTGTGAGTGTGAGTATATGTATGTGAGTGTGTGAGAGTGTGTGAGAGTGTATGTGAGTGTGTGAATGTGTGAGTGTGTGTGAGTGTGTGAATATATGTCAGTGTGTGTGAGTGTGTGTGAGTGGGTAAGTGTGTAAGTGTGTGAGTTGGTGTCAGTGGATGTGTGTGAGTGAGTGAGTGAGTCAGGGAGTGAGGATGTGTGAGTGTGTGAGTACATATGTATGTGAGTGTATGTGAGTGTGTGTGTGAGAGTGTGTGAGAGTGTGTGAGAGGGTGTGAGAGTGTGTGAGTGTATGTGTGAGTGTGTGTGAGTGTGTGAATGCATGTCAGTGTGTTTGAGTGTGTAAGTGTATGAGTTTGTATGAGTGGATGTGTGTGAGTGTGCATGTGAGTGGGTAAGCGTGTAAGTGTGTGAGGTTGTGTGTGAGTGTGAGTGGATATGTGTGAGTGAGTGAGGGTGTGTGAGTGTGTGAGTGTGAGGGTGTGTGTGAGTGGGTAAGTGTGTGAGTTTGTGTGAGTGGATGTGAGTGAGTGAGGGTGTGTGAGTGTGTGAGTGTGTGAGTGGATGTGTGTGAGTGAGTGGGTGAGTGAGTGAGTGAGTGAGGGTGTGTCAGTGTGTGGCTAAGAGGCAGTCGGGTTGCGGGTGCAGGAGATGGAGGAGGGCGCCCTATAAGGATGCCACTGCCCCCTCCGCCCCCCTACACCCTCCACTCCCCCGTCCCCTACCCCGCAACCTGCGCGCTTTGTCTGCGCAGTGTGACACTATTACGAAGACGGGCCTCGTTTTCGGCTTGTCGTCGATCTGTCAGCGAGCCCGGTGCACGGCTAACACGCGGTTGCCATGGTAACATTTTTCTTGAAATTCCAATCGCCTGTTCGCAGCTCCACCTCGTGGCCGTCGTTAGGTGAGGGCGCTACCTAGCTGGTGTCACTGTTACCACCTGGTGGGTGGTACTGTTACCACATATTGGGTGTCCCTTCTGCCACCTGGTGGGTGTCACTGCTGCCACCTGGTGGGTGTCCCTGCTGCCACCTGGTGGGTGTCCCTGCTGCCACCTGTTGGGTGTCACTGCTGCCACCTGATGCCTGATGGGTGTCACTGCTGTCACCTTGTGGGTGTCAGTGAGCCACCTGGTGGGTGTCCACTGCTGCCATCTGGTGGGTGTCACCCCCTGGTGGGGTAACTGCTGCCACCTGGTGGGTGTCACACCCTGGTGGGTGTCACCCCCTGGTGGGAGTCACTGCTGCCACCTGGTGGGTGTCACCCCCTGATGGGAGTCACTGCTGCCACCTGGTGGGTGTCACTTCTGCATCAGAGTGGCTCTCAGAGGTAGTCAGAATAAGCGCAGTAATGAAGTAGCCCTCTATCGGACAGTCCCCTCACGGACACATCCCTCTCACGGACACATCCCCTTCACGGACACAGCCCCCTCACGGACACCCCCCCCCTCACGGACACAGCGCCCTCACGGACACAGCCCTTCACAGACACAGCCCCTCACAAACATAGCCCCCTCACGGTCAAAGCCCGCTCACGGACACAGTCCCTCACGGACACAGTTCCCTCATGGGCCCAGCCCCCTCATGGACACTACCCCGTCACGGACACAGCCCTTCACGGACACATCCCCTCATGGACACATCTCCGTCACGGACACAGCCCACTCACGGACTCAGCCCCCTCACGGACACAACCCCTCACGGACACAGCCCCCTCACGGACACAGCCCCCTCACGGACACAGCCCCTCACGGGCAGCCCTCATCATGACATTGCTACCCCCGCACCCCCACCCCCTTTGAGGTGAGGGTTTCGTGACGGCATGTCGCTAGTTAAGCTAAGTAGCTAACTAAACTCTGAGCAGGCGACTTGCAGGAATCTCCACTCACAAAGAAGTAACAGCGCATGTGTGGGTGGTGGGTGTGTGTGTGTGGGTATAGGTGGGTGAGAGTGTGGGTGTGGGGGGCTAGGGCGGGTGAGAGTGGGTGAGAGTGGGTGTGTATGTCAGGGTGTGAGGGTGAGCCTGAAACAAATCTCTACCACCGCATGTTGTGCTCAAAAAGATTAACATTTAGAGGCAAAGTAGAATGGACAGAGGGAGCGGGAGCATGAAGAGAAAGGGGGGGGGGGGGACGAGGGAGGATGGAGGGTGGCGGTGGGGAGGACGTGAAGGGAAGGGGGGCGCGGGGGGATGGGAGGGGGTGGGAGAGAAGGCATGAGAAGGGGTGGCAGCAAGAGGTGGGAGAGGGAGAGAAGGGGGGGGGGGCGGGAGGAGAGGAACTGGAGGGAAGAGGATGGGTGGTGGGAAGGAAGGAAGGGGAGGGAAGGGGGTGGAGAAGTAAGGAGGGAGGAAATGGAATGGGGGAGGGAGGGCTGGTGAGGAGGAGAATTAGAAGGATGGGACGGGGGGAGAGGAGGGTGGGGAGGGGGGATGGGATGGGGGAAGGGGGAGGGGAAGGGGGAGGGGGAGGGGAAGGGGGAGGGGAAGGGGATGCGGAGGGGTAGGGGAAGGGGAGGTGTTTGCCGACGATGGAGGTTGCACAGTGCGTCGTGAGGGATGATTCAGACGGAATGCCCGCCAGGGGGAGCCAGGGGCAGGCAATGAGAGCGCCAGGGTGCAGGGGTTAAAACTCAGGGGGAAATCCCCTTATAAAGGATTGTCTTCCTCCCGTCGGCTGGAGGCCCCAGAGGCCTCTTCCGGGATGGACGTTGGAGGCCGAGTGCAAGATTCCCCGACAGGGGGTGCTTCACGTCTCACATCTTCACATGGAGGCGGTCATGATGGCTTCGCAGTTAGCAGCTATCCTTTTGCGTTTTTGCTGCCAGTCACGTTGACTACTTAGGGAGTTATAGGTATTGCTAAATGCCTCCATGTTAAAGGCCCTCCTCACAAAGGGTCATATCCGTTAAATGCCCTTTCATTTATATCTCCTCCTACTAAATGCCCTTTCATTCAAAACACCTCCCACTAAATGCCCTTTCATTTATAGCACCTCCTACTAAATGCCCTTTCATTTAAAGCACCTCCCACTAAATGCCCTTTCATTTCAAACGTCTCTGACAAAATGTCAATTCCCCTAAATGCCCTCTCCCCGAAATGCCATATCCACTAAAGTCTCCCCCCCCCCCTCCCCCCAATACAACCGCTAATAAGACTCCTCTCTCTGAAGACTGTCGCATAAACAGAATACCTTTCCCTTCAATACTATCTTCATAAATAACCGATCCCCTAATGACCCTCTCCCAAAAATAGCTCTTTTTGAAATACCCTCTCTCATAAGATCCTCTCCCCTAAAAACCCTCTTCCATAAAGACCATATTCCACAAGGAACCTCTTCTATAAAGACGTTATCCCTAAAGCTCCCCCTTATAGGCTCCCCCGTAAAGGTCCTGCATTAAAGGCCCTTCCTTAAAGCCCCTCTCCCACAAAAGTCTTCTTCATCCCTTCTAAGAATGCCCTCAGCCGACAGCTTTTAATGTAAATCCATCGAAAGTTGGGTGATTCCTCTGTAAATTGGCTGGGAACACTTTGACGCGTCCCATTCTGAGTGACTGGTGTTTAAAGATGGCGCGGCTAATGGACCACCAAGCGGCAGAATTGCACACTAACCAGGCTGGTGAGGGGACGGAAGGGAGGGTGAGGGGCTCCCCGGGCTCTGAGTGGATGAAGATTGTGATGATGGCTTTTTGAGGCGTAATTAAGTCAGTACCACTCGGGGAATTGGACCGGGCGCGGTGGCCTAATCGGTAGAGCGTGGGCCTCACGTGCGGGAGATCGGGAGTTCGGTTCCAGGTCCAGTCAAACCAATGACTTATAAAATTGATACTTGTCACTTCCTAGACTGGTGCTCGGCATTACTAGGATAGGGCAAGGACTGGGTAGCTTAGTATCAGGATAATGTGACTGAGTAGGATATCGGGTCATGATGCCGACAGTCTGATTTCCCAGTGGGGCAGTACTATAAAGTTGCCATGAGTGCGCACTGTCACAAGTCGGTACTCATCCTGATATGTCCTTAGATGTTGCCAGGACGGAAAGCTCCAACAACCAACTGGGAACGCAGCAGAAATAAGCAGTTTTTGTCAGGAATGGGGCTCGATGCTCGATGACATTGAAGTGAGTATTGACGAAGGTGAAACCAGCGCTGACCTCAAGGGCCTGCAATTTGCAGATGGTTTTGAGATATACAGTAAAACCTCTCTATTGGACCACCTCCACAGATCAACCATTCCCCTATATTGATCACTTTATTTGGGTCCCAAACAATTCCCCATACAATACCATTGTAATGATAAATAAAAAACCTCCCTAAACATCCCACTTCCCTAAATGGACCATTTAAAATCGGTCCCATGGTCGGTCCATTTAGAGAGGTTTTACTGTATTACGTTTATCAGCATAACTTACATTACTATAATTTGAAGCAAATTTTATTTTAAAGATGGACCTTTGGAGATATTTGGAATGACAACATATGACTTAAAATTTGTTGTGCACACCGAAAAGGTTTTGTTTACCAATTTCCAAGAGATGCAAGATACACCAAACTGCAATCAATGTACAATGAGTGCACCACTGTATAAATGGACGGCTTCATCAATGCATCGGCGCTATGCATTGTGGGATGCATGGAAGAAAAATAAACCCACGCGAAGCACATGGCTAATCTTCCTCCCGTATACGATTCATGCGCTAAAACTGACTCCGCGTCACAACCCGACCCGTCCTGTTTCGGGACTAAAACTGGCCGATTCATTTTTTGAATCTTAGTCTTAAGCATTAAAACTGAGTTTTAAGTCGCGAATCGGAAGCATTAGATGCATTAGGGGGTCACACACCTAAAGACTGAAACTGACTAAAACTCAAACTTAAATGCGAAACGGGCAGTTTTAGGTTTTATACTGGAGGTGTGTACAGGACACTGATAGCTGCTATGAAATCTACTAGTTTCAGCTCATCTCAGCTCTTGTTTGAAACATAGAATACCAACTAAAATATATATATATAATAAATTAAGATTTTAATCTTTTATCCAGCATTGAATTTACATCAATCTAATCAGCACATCTTATGCCATCTGCATTGAAGGCCCGTTCACATACACGTTAGTGCACGCAGTTGACGCATAGTGGAGTACGTAGTTGAATGTAGTTGAACGTAGTTGAATGAACCATCATCTCTGGTACGTTCAACTACGTTCAACTACGTTTAACTACGTTCAACTATGTTAGCCTCCACTACGTTCAACTATGTCCACTAACGTGTTTGTGACAGGGCCTTCAGATTTAGACAAATCTGGTCACTCAGACTAGTGTTAGAGCCATAGCCATTGTAGTAAATGACTGATTGTTTTGTGTGGAATTGTATGTTTCTTAGCTCAAAATGTTTATCTATGGCTAGTTTTGTCTTAGATATATTCATCAGATCCTTATAGTGCATGTGTGCATCCATGTTTATGCCAAATTGTTATGTATTTCTATTAATTTTGAATAAAGTCAAAGCTTTGCCCTACGCATATCGGCAAACTCAATTGCCATACCCATTTGTTTGTGTGGAATTGTATGTTTCTTAGCTCAAAATACTGAACAACTATGGTTAGTTTTGTCTTAAATATATTCACTATAACATTATATTGCATGTGTGCATCCATGTTTATGCCAAATTGTTATGTATTTCTATTATTTTGAATAAAATCGAAGTTTTGCCCTACGTGTATCAGCAAACTCAATGGCCGAACGCCTTTGCGTCGTTTTCAGCGCATGCGCAGTCGGAATGATGGTCTAGTAGACTATTAATATAGTAGTATAAGTTGCATCGGTTTGGAGGTGTTCTGATATTGTTTTTATACTTATACTAGGACCGTGAGAGATAGTGACAGCAGAATGCCCCAGTTGTGACAGCTGGCACTGTCAACTTGACCTAGATACTGGTCGGGAATGCTCGGGTGGAATGCCTGCCGACAGCGAATTAAGAATTCCAGTAGTTACAGGTGGCACGTCAATTATTGAAAGTTTATTGCGCAATAAAGCGCGGGTGTGTGTCCAGGCCGCCGCCATTATGAGGCTGTCGTCTGGCACGTCGTCCGTCACATGCCCGCAAGGGGGCGCCACCGTAATCACGAAATATTGGATGAGGAAGAGTGTGTGTGTGTGTGAGAGTTGTGTGAGTGAGTGTGTGCGTGCGTGTGGGTGTGTTTGACTGTGTGGGTATGTGTGTAAATGTGTGGTTGTGTGACTGTCGGGGTGTGTGTGTGTGGGTCTGCTCGACTCTGTGCAAGTATGTGTAAGTGTGTGAGTGTGTGTAAGTGTGAGAGTGTGTGTAAGTGTGTGTGTAAGTGTGTGAGGGTGTGAGTGTGTAAGTGTGTGAGTGTGTGAGTGAGGGTGTGTGTGGGTGTACTTGGCTGTGTGTGGGTATGTCTGTAAATGTGTGAGCGTGTGACTGTCTGGGTGTGTGGGTGTGTGGGTCTGCTCAACTGTGTGAGGGTATGTGTGAGTGTGAGTGTGTGTAGGTGTGTGTAAGTGTGAGAGTGTGTGTGAGTGTGTAAGTGTGTGAGTGTGTAAGTGTGAGAATGTGTAAGTGTGTGAGTGTGTAAGTGTGTGAGTGTGTAAGTGTGTGTGTGAGTGAGTGTGTGAGTGTGTAAGTGAGTGAGTGTGTGAGTGTGTAAGTGTGTGCGTGAGTGAGTGTGTGAGTATGTAAGTGTGTGAGTGTGTAAGTGTGTGAGTGTGTGAGTGTATGAGTGTGTGCGGGAGTGTGAGTGTATGCACATGAGTGTGAATGTATATGATGGTGTGAGTGTGTGAATAGGTGTGCGCGATTGTGTGTGAGTGGATGTGAGTGTTCGCGAGTGCGTGTGTGTGTGAAGGGGCAGGCAGGGGACCATTTGGCAAACTTGGAGAGGGCAGGATTGGCGGCGAGTCACCAAATGAGGAGAACTCCCCAGGGTTCACTCTGCTCGCATTGTCGGTCGGAAGTCAATGCCTCAGATAGAAGACCGCACCCCTCATGAAGACGAGATGAACACCAACAGTTGGGTTACTTTCCTCGCTGACTTTCAACCCTCACCAAAGTCTGGGTGCAGATAATAACCTGACTAAGGTGTCATGGAAGAAAAGAAATCTGTTGCGGAAGACAGCAATCAAGTTGGAAATGTGTGTTCTATGGTCACTTTAAGGCACAACTCTTGCTGTCCCTGAAACTTGATGTGGTCGGTCAACACCATTGATGTGGATGTTAGTTTAAAGCTGCATATTTTGATGAAAGAATCTAATTTTCAAAACCGAAACCCTTATCGAGATTTAATTCTGCATATCTAACTTAGATACTGGTGCACTTATCAAGCATTTGTTGCTGCACAGAAAAGAAAGCTCAATCATTTTAATAGAACATGTTACTGCTGAAGCCTGCAGTGCCAGAGCTTTGAGGTGCTTGCCAAAATTAAGTTTGCATGCTTGTGCTTCAAATATCTCCAAAGTTAGCCATTTAAAATAAAAGGTACTTCAAACTAAAGTAAGGTAGATTATAACAATCAACCTACGATGTTTACCTGTTTTTTAATGACAAAAACTCAACTCAAAATCATCATGGGGCTTTAAAGTGCTGCAGGGTGGGGGGAGGCACGGGGGGGGGGTGGGGGCGCCCTCTTACGACCCTCATAGAGCCCCCCCCCCCCACCCCCCCACCATACTCCCCTCCCCACACAGACAAACCCGCGGCTCCATGACCGACACAACGGGTTGGTCCGTAATTGGGGCATTCTGGTTCGAGTCACTCCGCCCTCACTCTCCAAGCACAGCCGACGCACACATCACACGGCCGGCACAGACCGGACCTCCGGCCTGAGAGTGTGTGAGAGCCACTAGAGGCCGTCCATCCATCATCACGGCGTCGTCTCGTTGTCATAGTTACAAACACATCAGTGAGCGGATTGATCGCGGTTTGTTGCAGTGAGCAGCTCCGAGCAGCTCCGGGCACCAACGGGGAGGGTGTTAGTCACGTGACCGCGCGCCCGGGTAGGGGAGGATGGAGGAGGGCGGAGGAGGGAGAGAGAGGAGTGGGAGGGATGGGAAGGGAGGGGGGGCGGAGGGAGGGAAGGGGGGGAGGAGGGGGGGGCGGAGGAGGAGGGGGAGGGGACATTAGGGACAGGAATGGCGACAACACGGCGCGATGAAGGCGGGTAAAGGAGCGGAAGTAAACGTGAACTGTGCTCGTCGGAAGGGCTCGTCGTTGCTATACACAGGCAGAGCAGGCTGGGAGGGGAGGGGAGGGGAGGGCAGGGCAGGGCAGTGGATGGGAGGGGAGGGGAGGGGAGGGCAGTGGATGGGAGGGGAGGGTGGGGGGGAGGGGAGGGGAGGCAACGGCAGGGCAGTGGATGGGAGGGGAGGGGAGGGGAGGGCAGTGGAGGGGAGGGCAGTGGATAGGAGGGGAGGGGAGGGCAGTGGGTGGGAGGGCAGTGGATGGGAGGGGAGGGGAGGGGCAGGGGAAGGGCAGAGGAAGGGCAGGGGAGATTACAGGAGGTTAGGCGAAGAAGCGCGATGATGAATGTGGAAGGTAAGGGGTCGAGTAGTGGAAGGGAGGGAGGGGGACAAGAGCAGTTATAAGAGACAAGTGGAATGGACTGGAGGAGGGAAGGGGGGAGCGGGACAAGAACAGGGAAGGGAGAACAAGGTCACGACCGGAGCTGTGTGGGATGTGAGAGGGGAGAGGGGGTGTGAGGGAAGGGAAGTAGAGGAATGTGGATGGGTGGGTGTGTGGGTGGGTGGGTTGGTGAGTGGGGGAGGATGCGGCCTCCTGAGCTGCATAACGCATGTCGCCGTCATTCTAGTAAATAATCAGTGCCTCCGGTGCACCCCCATCTCACCCCCCCGCCCGGCCTTAGTCCTCCCTCCAGCACCCTCCACCTCCTCACACACTCACACTCACCACACCTACTCACATACACACCTCCTCACACACTCACACACACCTCCTCACACACCCACACACATCTGTCACATACCCACCTCCACACACCCAATCACACTCACACACATCTCCTCACACTCACCCACACCTACTCACATATCCACCTCATCACACACACTCACAGTCACCCACACACACTCACTCACACTCACCCCCACACTCACATACCCACCTCCTCACACACACTTATACACCCACCGTGTCGCACACATCCACTCACCTAAGCACCCATTCACACACACACAACTATTCATACACCTACACACTCACCCACACATACACTCAGTCACATACCCACCTCCTCACATACACTCCGTATTCACCCACCCACCCATTCACACCCACTCAACTACTCACCCACCCACACACGCCCACACTGTGCCGCGGGGTGTGTGACTGTGTGATCACCCACTCAGTGCAGTGCCCTCTAACTGAAACACTTAAAGAGCCAACACTAAAGAACCCTCTTCCTTAAAGAGCTGCCGTCTTAAAGCTGCACCCCGATAAGTGGCGACACAAAAAACCCTCACCTGAAGGTGCCCTCCCGACACCCCACCCTCCCTACACACACCCTCCATACATGCCACTCTCCCTGCACGCCACCCTCCCTGCACACA
Source organism: Branchipolynoe longqiensis (assembly GCA_030323885.1). Lineage (NCBI taxonomy): Eukaryota > Metazoa > Annelida > Polychaeta > Phyllodocida > Polynoidae > Branchipolynoe > Branchipolynoe longqiensis. The sequence goes on from CM059197.1 coordinate 17,905,077, forward strand.
CCCTCCCTACACGCCACACTCCCTGCACGCCGCCCTCCCTACACACACGCTCCCTACATACACACCCTCCCTGCACACCACCCTCCCTACACCCTACCCTCCCTAGACCCCACCCTCCATACACACACCGTCCCTACACGCATACCCTCCCTACACATGCACACCCCATACACACACCCTCCCTACATCCCCACCCTCCCTACACACACCCTCCCTACACGCACACCCTTCCTACATACCCTCCCTACACACGCACACACCCTGCACACACCATCGCTACACGCGCACACACCCTGCACACACACTCCCTATACACACACCCTCCCTACACCCCCCCCCCCACCTACACACCCTCCCCACACACTCCCTCCCTACACACCACACTCCCTACATTACAACCCTCCCTACACGCACACCCGCCCTACATAACCACCCACCCTAGACACCCACCATCCCCACACACACCCTCCCTATACAAACCATCCATTCAACACACACCTGCTCCTCCCCACACCCATCCACCCCCACCCACTACATATACCCCTTCCCTACACTCACACCTACCCACACACCACACACTCAAACACACACACGCACGCCTCAGTGCCCCTTCCCGGGGGAAGGGGCGGCGTAGGGAGAGGGGGGTGGCAGGGAGAGCAGGGATGGGGGATAGGAGTGCGGGGGGAGAGTGGAGCGAAGGGAGAGTGGTGAGGTGAGTGGGGGAGGAGAAAGGAGGAGGAAAGGGATGGGGAGGGGGACGGGGGAGTGAGAGGAGGGGGACGGGGGAGTGAGGGTGGAGTGGAGAGAGGGGAGGCGGGGCGGTGAGGGGACGGGGGTCAGGGGTCAGGGACAAGAGAGGGTGGAGGGGGAGAGAGAGGGTATCGGGAGAAAGGAGAAGGAAGGGGACTGTTGAAGGGAAGGGGGAGGGGGGGGGGGCAGGGGGGAGAGGGCAGAGGCCAGGGGGACAGGACAGGGCTGGAGGACGCTCCCCGAGACGAGCACTCAACTTCAAAGGGGCGTGTTGGAACTGAGCCAACAGGAGGCGCGACGTCACCACACCACGACGTCACCAGTAGGACCGGTGCTGGTCCAGCCGCCTACAGCTCCAACAGGAGACCATGCAGGGATGGTCACGGACACTCTTTGCTTGAGCTGGTACCGGATGGTGGCTGTCTGTTGCCACTGTTTTTGTTCACCGTAAAATCAGGCTGTACACAATAAGCATCATCACTCAATAAGCCCACGAGCTGCGTTATTGAGCACTGCATAAACAGATCGAACATAAGTATCGTCACTCAACAATCCTGTGAGATGCCTTATTGGGGGCTGCATAAGCAGATCGAACATAAGTACTGTCACTCAACAAACCTGTGAGATGCCTTATTGGGGGCTGAATAAACAGATCGAACATAAGTACTGTCACTCAACAAACCTGTGAGATGCCTTATTGGGGGCTGAATAAACAGATCGAACATAAGTACTGTCACTCAACAAACCTGTGAGATGCCTTATCGGGGGCTGAATAAACAGATCGAACATAAGTACTGTCACTCAACAAACCTGTGAGATGCCTTATTGGGGGCTGCATAAGCAGATCGAACATAAGTATCATCACTCAACAAACCAGTGAGAATCGAGATGCCTTATTGGGGGCTGCATAAGCAGATCGAACATAAGTATTGTCACCCAACAAACCCATGAGATGCCTTATTGGGAGCTGCAGAAACAGATCAATAGACTACATCACCCTTCCAGCAGCGCGGTGCATTGTGGGATGCGTGGAAGAAAAACAAACCCGCGAAAAGCACCTGGCACATGCTCATACACTGGGTGCAATGCTATGAAATGTGGGTCCACTGAGAAGGATCGATCAGATGATTGAGCGATTCACAGGTGTACTCGCTACCGCCTGAGCTACGTCCCGCTCCACTGCAAGCTCACTCTATGCCTGGTGCTTTTTAATTTCTATTTTAAAGCTATAGTGGCTCTTTAATAAGCGAATTAAAGTGCGAACTGGTACGGTGACGTTAGCTACTCACTTACAGAAACGGAGGCGGACAAAGGAAGAGGTGGGAAGACAACATCAGGGACTGGACAGGCCTGGAGTTCCGCAAGTCCAGAGAGTAATGGAGAACAAGGAAAGCTGGAGGAATCTCAAACCCAAACATTGCAGGCACCATCCCCAGAGCAGGACCACAACTCATTCTTCAGGCAATCCAGAGTGAGCATCTTAGTAACTGACGTACCTAGGCTCCACAATGCAATTACCCTACCATCACTCGTTGCCCGTGAGCTGAGTGCAGCCTGCTACATTACATCACATGCACATTATGTTTGTGTGATTCGCATACATCATTATTAATATTTCAAGTTGTCGCCTCCAGGCAGAAACCACGTGACCCTGCGATGTCTACATCCAGGGGCTTAAAGCAGAGACGCCAGCTTCGCATGGATCCTAGGCCTCCTGGATCCTGTTCTTCCCATTGGATCCTTCTGCATCCTGTTTATGTAGCAGGCACCTGGGTCGGGCCTGGAACTGGGAGGCTCCGTGTCCTGGTAATGGTCACAGGGCGAGGTGGCCTCACCGGTACAGTGCGGGCCTCGTGTGCGGCACGTCGGGAGTTCGGTTCTCGGTCGAGTCAAACCAATGTCTTTAAAATTGATACTTGTAGCTTCCTAGCCTGGCGCTCGGCATTAATAGGATAGAGCAAGGACTGGTTAGCTCAGTGTTGGGATAATGTGACAGAGCAGGATATTGGGTCATGGTATCGGTGGCCTGATTTACAGGTAGGGCAACACTATAAAGTCACCATTAGGTTGGTACCGTCCTGTTATGACCTAAGATGTTGCCAGGACATATAACTCCAACAACCAACCAACCTGTCGGATTGGACTGTCAGATAATATGTCGGCTTGAACTGTCAGAGAAGCTGACAGCTTGAACTGTCTGTCAGAGAAGCTGTCAGCTTGGACTGTCAGAGGAGCTGTCACAGCTTGGACTTCCAGATAGGCTGTCAGATTGGACTGTCAGATGAGCTGTCAGCTTGGGGAGCCGGATATCTTACCAGCTCGGATCCCTTGATCTCGGGTCTCAGAAAGACCACCCGTATCCAGACCCCTGAGTAAGAACCTGCAGTCCGCGTTGGTTCCCAGTCCCCGCCACCAGGTGGCGCCCCGGAGAAAACCCAGGTGGCGCCTCGGGCTGCCTCTTTCTGATACGCCACCTAGTTAAGCCATCAACGCGCGTGCGTGGAGGCAGCGGGCCAGACCCCGCCAGGGGGCGCGCCGATAGACTCAGTGACAGGCGCGGTGCAAGCCGGGAGCCGCCCTCACACGGCGGCACCAAGCGACAAACCCCACATCTCACTACCCCCCCCCCCCCACACACACACACACGCCACCACACCAGTCACGTGACAGTAGCGCACCCAGCGTTCCGGGACTCCAGATTGTTGAGGATTTTGACCCCGATTTATTTGGGGAGTTTGGTCAAGGAATATTAGTCGGACGGAACCCCTCGTGCAGACATTGCTCAAACTGGTTCAAGCACCCCCCCCCCCTCCCTCCCCAGCCACACACACGCACCACCCCCCATCACCTCCCCTCTCCCTCCCCCAGCCACACACACGCACCCCCCCCCCCCATCACCTCCCCCCTCCCTCCCCAGCCACACACACGCACCACCCCCATCACCTCCCCCCTCCCTCCCCAGCCACACACACGCACCACCCCCCATCACCTCCCCCCTCCCTCCCCAGCCACACACACGCACCACCCCCCATCACCTACCCCCTCCCTCCCCAGCCACACACACGCACCACCCCCCATCACCTCCCCCCTCCCTCCCCAGCCACACACACGCACCACCCCCCATCACCTCCCCCTCCCTCCCCCAGCCACACACACGCACCACCCCCATCACCTCCCTCCTCCTTCACCCTCACTTACAAAAAAATAGGAAAGTTTGTTTTATTTAACGATGCTTAGAGCAGATTGATTTTTATTATTGGCTATTGGACTTCAAACGTCGGGTCATTCTGACATATTTCGTTGGCGGAAACCCACATAAGCTACTCTTCCCCGATAAGCAGCAAGGGGTCTTTTATAATTATATGCAATTTCCCAACAGAGAGGACACCACATACCACAGCTTTTGATGAGCCAGTTGTTGACTGGTTGGAATGGAAAACAGTCCAAACTGCAAATGTGTCCACTAAGCAGGATCAAGAGGAATAGGATGACCCACACCTTCACAGGTGAACACTCTACCACCTGAGCTACGTCCTGCTCGCAATCACTTACCGGGCACGGTGACCGAATCGGTAGAGTACGGACCTCACGTGTGGGTGATCGGGAGTTTGGTTCCCGGTCGAATCAAACCAATGACTTTAAAATGTATACCTGTTGCTTCCTAGCCTGGCGCTCTGTATTAATAGGATAGGGCAAGGACTGGTTATCTCAGTGTCAGGTTAATGTGACTGAGTGGGATATCGGTTCATGGTGCCGGGCCTGATTTCCCAGTGGGGCAGCACTATAAAGTTGCTACGAGTTTCCACTGTCACAAGTCAGTACCCATCCTAATATGACTTAGATGTTGCCAGGATGTAAAACTCCACCAACCAACCAACTATCACCCTCACTTCCTTCCCCCTGCTCCCTCTTCTTACCCTGTCTTCTTCCCCTACCTTTTCTTTTTTTCTTCTCTTCTTCCTCCCTCCCTCATTCCCTTCACTTTTATTCCTTGCCTCTCTTTCCTCTCCACCTCCTTCCCCCTCCCTTTAAGTTCTACTCATCTCCGTATTTCTTCTCCCTTCCCCTGCTCTTCACCTCCGCTCTTTCCCCTCCCCCCGCTTTCCCCTCCACCCTCTCTACACCCCCCTTCCCTCCTCTCTCATTTAGCTCTTCGCCTACCTCCCTCCCTCTCTACACCCCCCTTACCTCCTCTCTCCTCTAGCTCTTCGCCTACCTCCCTCCCTCTCTACACCCCTTTACCTCCTCTCTCATCTAGCTCTTCACCTACCTCCCTCCCTCTCTACACCCCCCTTCCCTCCTCTCTCCTCTAGCTCTTCACCTACCTCCCTCCCTCTCTACACCCCCTCCCTCCTCTCTCCTCTAGCTCTTCGCCTACCTCCCTCCCTCTCTACACCCCCTTCCCTCCTCTCTCCTCTAGCTCTTCGCCTACCTCCCTCCCTCTCTACACTCCCTTCCCTCCTCTCTCCTCTAGCTCTTCACCTACCTCCATCCCTCTCTACACCCCCCTTCCCTCCTCTCTCCTCTAGCTCTTCACCTACCTCCCTCTCTACACCCCCCTCCCTCCTCTCTCCTCTAGCTCTTCGCCTACCTCCCTCCCTCTCTACACCCCCTTCCCTCCTCTCTCCTCTAGCTCTTCGCCTACCTCCCTCCCTCTCTACACCCTACCTCCTCTCTCCTCTAGCTCTTCGCCTACCTCCCTCCCTCTCTACACCCCCCCCCCTCCCTCCTCTCTCTCCTCTAGCTCTTCGCCTACCTCCCTCCCTCTCTACACACCCCCTCCCTCCTCTCTCCTCTAGCTCTTCGCCTACCTCCCTCCCTCTCTACACCCCCCTTCCCTCCTCTCTCCTCTAGCTCTTCACCTACCTCCCCTGCTCCCACCTGCCCCCTCCTTGCCATCACCACCACCACGCGTCATCTGAGTGTTCCTAAACCAAGCGCTTTCCTTAGGCGCCTAGTCCTTAACCCTTATTTAGGTGCCAGACCACTGCTAAGGCCTGTTCTGGGCCTACTTAGCCCTGGCTTTTTGGGGCCACCTTTGAGTGCAGGAATGCACATCTGGCTCTTGTATCTTTCAGCTGCCCCTATCTTTGTTGTGTTCATGATATATACATACATATTATTGTCATATTCCCCATGCCATCAACTCTGCCAATTTTGGATTTGCACCGCTGTGTATAACTTACACTCATGGCGCTTTGATAATGTCACCTCACTGGGAGACTGGGGTCGACAGCACCATGACTCAATTTCCCACTCAGTCACATTATCCTGATACTGAGCTAACCAGTCCTATCCAATTAATGCCGAGTACCAGTCTAGCAAGTATCAATTTCGTAAGTGATTGATTTGACTCGACCAGACAAAGTCCCCACCTTAATTTGGTAACCACGTCCAGTCGAACTAATAAGAAGATTATTAATGATCGATGATCTAGCATAACTTTTCCAAATAGGGCTACATTGGGTGGAGCGGCAGAGACCCGTTAGGTTTGAAGACAGAGGGTGGAAAGTGTCAGACTGCTGCCACACTCTTTACATAGTTGGTGTTCAGTCTCCAACCAGCTTCAGCCCGAGTCCCCCCTCCGTATTATCGCTCACTGTAAATTGGGATCTAAGAGAACTGCAGAGACCTGCACTTGAAGCTAGATTGGTGCCGTTAGATAAGTGCATTAACCCAGCCGCGCTCCACAGGCTCAGTCCGTGCCACTGGCACCCCGAGATTGTGGCTGGCTGAGAATGGCCAGCAACGGCAGCTCTCAGTAGCGCCCGCCATGCTTCCTTTGTTTTCAGATTCCTGCCGAGTATGCTCAAGTTGCGAGCATAGCAATGCGATGAATAAGGAGCCGCCCAAAGCGTTCAGCATTTTCACAGTGATACAGTTGGTTGGTTGTTGGAGATTTACGTCCTGGCAACATCTAAGGGCATATCATGATTGGTACCGACTTGGGACCGTGCGTTTATAGTGATGTCCCACTGGTGAGTTTATAGTGATGTCCCACTGAGAAATCAGGCTGCCGGTAGCATGGCCCGATATCCCACTCAGTCATATTATCCTTCACTGAGATAACCTATCCTATTAATGTTGACTGCCAGGCTAGGGGGTGACAAGTATCAATTTTATAAAGCATTGGTTTGACTCAACTGGGAAGCGAACTCCCGATCTCCCGCACACGAGGCCCGTGCTCTATCGATTCGGCCCCGGTAAACACAATGATACAAAATGTACTATTTTTCCAAACCTGCCTTCCCCCCAAAGTGGTTCATACCAACATTAAAATACTTTGTTAAATACGACGTCTTAAATACCAACAGTTTATTAAATGATAAAAGTCGTACTTGACTGACGGCCCCCCTGGGAAAATATATATTGTGTGGTTATGTTTGTTTTAAATATAAAATAGATTGTCTGGCATCACGTAGAATGTTTCAACAAATGGAATCTAGAGTGGGACTTGAACTTTGCTTCTTCCATTCCGGGGTTAGCGTTGTAACCACTGGGCTATCTAGCCTCCCTGATGCAAACAACCTGTGTATGTGGCATTTCACCTAGGGAGGTAAGTGTACCTCAATACACGTGTCCTCTTTTGATTTCAAGTCTCATACATACGATTAGAAATATCCAGGTACCCTACTCAAATAACATCCACACATCAAGTTCAAAACTATGCAGCATGTACAGGATCCTGGTCATAGAACCAGTGTCCTAAGGTAGTGCTGTAGCTGATTGAAACAGCATGAACAGAATCCTGGTCATAGCACCAGTGTCATAAGTTAGTGGTGTAACTGATTGGAATAGCATATGCAGGATCTTGGTCATGGCACCAGTGCCATAAGTTAGTGTTGTAACTGATTGGAACAGCATGTACAGAATCCTGGTCATGGAACCAGTGCCATAAGGTAGTGCTGCAACTGATTGATACCTCACCTCACGCTGAAAGTGGGTCTCAAATCACATTTCAACCCCCCAATAGCCGATGTCTACTTTTTGTGCTGTGGGTGTTGTTAAACAAACTAATCACATTGCTGACATTCCGGAGTCACGACCACCCTAACGACCCTATCTATAGGCTCACTGGTCCGACCCACCTAGTACTAGTCGTAGTATACTACCAACACCTGCCAACGTAGGGCCTATGTGGCATTTCGCCTGGGGCGGTGAAACTTGAAGGTAAAGCTTGTTTTATTTAATGACACGTCTAGAGCACATTGATTTATATCATCAGCTATTGGACGTTAAACAGATGGTCATTCTGATATATTTCTTTGGAGGAAATTCACTGCCGCCACATAGGCTACTCTTTCCGATACGCAGCAAGGGGTCTTTTATATACACTTTTACACAGACAGGACAGCACTTACTATATAGCCTTTGATGAACAGTTGTGGACCACTGGGCACTACTGGGTGAAGACTGGAACGGAAAATAGCCCAAACTGCAAATGGGTCCACTGAGAAGGATGATTCGGATGATCGATAGCGTCACAGGTGTACATGCTACCGCCTGAGCTACGTCCCGCTCCCTTCCTGGGGCGGTGAGTGCAGCAGCTGAACCTTGCTTGTGTACATGGCAGTCGTGGCTTTAGGCAGGCGCGGTGTGTAGGCAGCCACCTGGTGAGAGGCTTTGGCGAATTCCCGCCCCTCTGTGGGAGATGGGGGGAGAACTCCCGGCCAAGTCAAGCAAAAGGCTCGCAAAAACTGGCATTTGTTGCTAACCTGCAACGGGTGCGGTAGCCGAATCGGTAGAGCGCGGGACCTGCGTGCGGGAGATCGGCACTTTGGTTCCCGGTCGAGTCAAACCAATGACCTAGAAAAAATTATACTTGTCACTTCCTAGCCTGGCGCTCGGCATTAATAGGATATGGCAAGGACTGGTTAGCTCAATGTCAGGATAATGTGACTGAGTGGGATATCGGCGCATGGTGCCGGCAGCCTGATTTCCCAGGGGAAGCACTATAAAGTTGCCATGAGTGTGCACTGTCACAAGTCGCTACCCGTCCTGATATGACCTTAGATGTTGTCAGGATGTAAAACTAAAAAAGCCAACCAACCGCTACCCTGCCTGGCCTTCGGCATTGTGGGTAGCGCCAGGACTGCCTGGTCGAGTGGCAGGAGAATGCGGCAGAGAGGAAAGCTGCACAGCACTAGAAGAAGGATTACATCCCCGTGGGGCAGCACCATAAAGGCGAAGAGAATACTAAGTCAGCTTAATAGAACCTGTTACTGCTGAAGTTTATGGGGTCAGAATTTTGACGAGCATGCAAAATTAATGTTTGCATGTTTATACTTCAAACATCCCCGAAGTTAGCGATTTAAAAATAAAGTACCTTCAAACCAAGATAAGGTAGATTATAATGATCAAAACTAAAATATGTTGCTTTAAGAAGAAGAAGCTAGAAACTCAAAACCATTGCACTATGCGTTGCAATTGATGGGCATTGCAGCTGATCTTACTTACTTATTGGGGTGTTTGTGACCTAGCGGTCACTGGCTGCAGAACTGCAGCTTTAATAAACGGCGCCGTTAAAACGGCCCGTTTTTAGCGTGTTTTTTGTAGTTGATCAATTGTGGTCAGTTTTAATTAAGTGGATCGCTGCAGTTTGTTGGTTGTTGGAGTTTTATGTCATGGCAACATCTAAGATCCTATCAGGACGGGTACCGACTTGTGACAGTGCACACTCATGTTGACTCTATTAGTTCAACCGTACTGGGAAATCAGCCTGCCGGCATCATAACCCACTCAGTCACATTATCCTCAGCTAACCAGTCCTTGTCCTCTCCTATTAATGCCGAGCGCCAGGCTAGTAAGCAACAAGTATCAATTTTAAAGTCAATGGTTGACTCGACCGGGAACCAAACTCCCGATCTCACACGCTCTACCGACTCAGCCACCGCGCCCGGATCATTGCGGTTGATGAACAAAGTGGAGTGTGGAGCATCAATCTTCCTATGCCTGGTTGTTGGTTGTTGTTGGTTGTTGTTGGTTGTTGTTGGTTGTTGTTGGTTGTTGTTGGTTGTTGTTGGTTGTTGTTGGTTGTTGTTGGTTGTTGTTGGTTGTTGTTGGTTGTTGTTGGTTGTTGTTGGTTGTTGTTGGTTGTTGGTTGTTGTTGGTTGTTGTTGGTTGTTGTTGGTTGTTGTTGGTTGTTGTTGGTTGTTGTTGGTTGTTGTTGGTTGTTGTTGGTTGTTGGTTGTTGTTGGTTGTTGTTGGTTGTTGTTGGTTGTTGTTGGTTGTTGTTGGTTGTTGTTGGTTGTTGTTGGTTGTTGTTGGTTGTTGTTGGTTGTTGGTTGGTGTTGGTTGTTGTTGGTTGTTGGTTGTTGTCGGTTGTTGTTGGTTGTTGTTGGTTGTTGTTGGTTGTTGATGATTGTTGTTGGTTGTTGTTGGTTGTTCTTGGTTGTTCTTGGTTGTTGTTAGTTGTTGTTGGTTGTTGTTGTTGGGTGTTGTTGGTTGGTGTTGGTTGTTGTTGGTTGTTGTTGGGTGTTGTTGGTTGCTGTTGGTTGTTGGTTGTTGTTGGTTGTTGTTGGTTGTTGTTGGTTGTTGTTGGTTGTTGTTGGTTGTTGTTGGTTGTTGTTGGTTGTGTGTTTTGTTTGTTGGTGTTTGTTGGGGTGTGTTGGTGTTTGTTGGTATGTGTTGTTGTGTGTTGGTTGTTGTTGGTTGTTGTTGGTTGTTGTTGGTTGTTGTTGGTTGTTGTTGGTGGTTGTTGGTGGTTGTTGGTGGTTGCTGGTGGTTGCTGGTGGTTGTTGATTAGTTGTTGTTGATTAGTGGTTGTTGATTGTTGTTTGGTGGTTGTTGATTGTTGGTTGGTGGTTGTTGATTGTTGGTGGTTGTTGATTGGTGGTTGTTGATTGGTGGTTGTCAGTTGTTGTTGATTAGTGCTTGGTGGTTGTTGATTGGTTGTTGTTGATTATCAATTGTTGGTTTATTGCTGGTTGTTGATTGTTGTTGATTGTTGGTGGGTTATTGTGGGGGGGGGGGGTGCATTGCGCGTAGGCTGCTCAGTAGTGAGTGTCGGCAGATGGCGCTGATTGTCCGTGAATGGCTTCAGTCCTACAAGGGGAGGGGCATAAAACAGCTGCAGACAACCAGCCAGGCTCACCGCCGACCACCCCCTACTTGGGTTACTTGAGAGTATTTGTCATTTATGTACAATTCCCTTATCAGATCAAAATGACGCTAATAAAACGACAGCGGATACGTCTACACTATCCTGCACAAACCACCCAATTTCCCATCAATTCACCTGACTAGAGTTTGTACGAATCCAGACAACTGAACTAACTCCTCGCGTATTCACTCATTTAACGTTGCATAGTCCGATGGTATTCAGTTTATATAATTTATTTTAGATAAATATATTAGTTTGGTCATTATAATCTACCTTACCTTAGTTTGAAGTAACGTTGATTTTAAAAGTAGTAACTTTGGAGATATTCCAAGTGTAAACATGCAAAATTAATGTTGGCATGTCCAATAATCATTAATGCAGGGATCAATATTTGCTATTTGTACTTTGAATAATGCCCACAAGACTTCGACACTAAAAATGTCACAAACCTCCACACTCAGCTATCATGCGTCTCATAAACCCAGAAATCAGCACAGCGTGGCCACTTTAACAAGTTTATCAGGTTTGCAAAACATTGTGAATCCCACAAGTGCACAGCCACTGCACTGCCGATAAGCGACAGTCTCCAAAGGTGTCTAGCGAACACCGGGACATCTATTTGGACTGGCGCACATCTTGCCATCAGCCCAGGCATCCACTGCTTGCATTGTCCTGTTTGTAAGCTGACATCGCACTGTACGGAATGCTGCCCAGACAAGCACAAATAACCACCTTTTTAATGAGGGGCCCTTTTTGACTAAATATCATCCATTGTCAACAACATCTCCATTTCACCTCCCACATTCCCACCCCTCCCCCTCCCCACCCCCAACTAGCTCAAATGAAAGCACCTCGCTGCCTCACGTATTTATTATTACTTGAGGGGGCCGTGGGGCTTGGCTGCCAAGGGAAGTGGCTGCACCCAAACACACCCCCACCCTCACCACACCCCCACCCTCACCCCACACCCACCCTCACCCCACCCCCACACAGGGCTCCTTACGATGTGGGGGATGTGGGTTGGTTGGTTGTTGGAGGTTTACGTCCTGGGAACATCTTAGGTCGTATCAGGACAGGTGCCGACTTGTGACAGTGCGCACTCATGGTGACTTTATTGTGCTGCCCTACTTGGAAATCAGGCTGCCGGCACCATGACCCAATATTCCACTCAGTCACATTATCCTGACACTGAACTAACCAGTCCTTGCCTTATTCTAGTAATGCTGAGTGCCAGGCTCGGAAGCGACAAGTGTTAATTTGATAAGTCATTGGTTTGACTCGAGTGGGATCCAAACTCCAGATCTCCCGCACGCAAGTCGCGCGCTGTACCGATTAGGCCACTGCACCCGGTGAGGGATGTGGGGGAGGTGGGGGAGGTGGGGGAGGTGGGAGGTGGGGGACTGACCGCCTTCTTGCTGCCTGGGTCTATAGTGTCAGCTCATGCCTCACAAATACAGATACAGTTCACTTCAACATAATTGACTTAAAATAAACACAGTCCTCTATATAGCGAAGGGGAGTTTAGTCACCCATGCAAACAGTAAGTGGAGGTTCTGTGGGGGGGGGGGGGGGGGGTGGGGGCGGCGGCGTTCACACGACCCACTTTGCAGTAAGGATTACCCAACACCCGAGTGCAGTGATCACCCAGGTGTGGACAGAAGGCGGCGTGCTGGAGACACGGGGCCTTGTCCGTCTCATAAATATGTTATATTCAGTGGAAATAATTTGGGAGTTTCACATCCTGGCAAGATTTGAGGTCATCGGGACTGGTACCGAGTTGGCACAGTGCGTGCTCATGCATGGTGGCTTCATAGTGCTTCCGCGTAGGGATATTAACCTGCTGGTACCATGATGTGATTTACTGGCACTGACTCGATCAGTAGCCACCAGCCGTTTCCAGCCCTCACCAGCCCTCACCAGCCCTCACCAGCCCTCACCAGTCATCACCAGTCCTCACCAGTCATCACCAGCCCTCATCAGTCATCACCAGTCATCAGCAGCCCTCACCAGCGCTCACCAGCCCTCACCAGTCTTCACCTAGTAGTGTCCAGTGCGAGGCGAGACAACGACCAGTGTCGGGGTTGGAACTCTTCGCTTTGACGCAGCCGGTGATTGCTCGCATGACCTTTGCAACGAGAAGCGGGTGACATAACCGCTAGCCCATCCTACTGCCGGGTTCAGCGCATGGGGACCTGCCGGCATATGGAAACACGACGTGAACTCCGGGAACAAGCATCCTGCTTGAAGTGCTGCTCCCAGGAACCCCCTCCTACACTCACAGCCACATCGGTGCACCTCAACTTAGATGGGCCGTCCTCATATGACCTCAAATATTGAGGAAGACCAATCGCCTGCGACTGAAATTTCCCCTGCTTAAACAAGTAATATACCAAAAGAAATGTTGCCAGGGCAGAAAACTCCAACAACCAACCATCTTGGATGCTTACTTACTTACTTATTGGGGGGTTTGTGACCTAGTGGTCACTGGCTGCAGAACTGCAGCATTGATAAACGGCGCCATTAAAACGGCCCGTTTTTGGTGGTTTGTTTTTTGGGGGCTTTCCTTCTCACTTCGTCCAACTGAAGGGGTGGTAGGGGGGAGGGGCATGGTGCTCTTCGCGGTGTCTTGTGCTGTGGTGGTGTGGTGTGGCGGTGGCCCGGCAGGTGGCAATACCTTCTTGGGCCCACGTCCTGTACCTCGACTGGAGAGCAAAGCGGGATCCGGTGTCGTTAGCAGCAGGGCCATGGGCGGCACATTGGTCCTCCAGGCCCCCGTTGCAGGGTGGGTGGTCCAGAGCCAGCAGGCTCTTGGACCGGGGTGTGGTTGGTGGGTGTGATTGTATCCGTGGCCCCAGCACCCACTCCATCGGTGATCGAAGTGGGAACCGACGTTGTAGGCGAGGGGGTCGAGCCAGTCACACCCTGTGTATCCGGGACCCACGGGGCTCCTGGTGTAGGCGCTGTGTCCGGTGGGACCTCACGGGGCTCCCCGATGGGACCTCATGGGGCTCCCTGACTGGGACCTCATGGGGCTCCCTGATGGGGGACCTCATGGGGCTCCGCGACTAGGACCTCATGGGGATCCCTGCTGGGGGACCTCACAAGGCTCCCCGACTGTGACCTCATGGGATCCCCTGACTGGGGGACCTCACGGGGCTCCCTGACCAGGACCTCATGGGGCTCCCTGACTAGGACCATCTTGGATGGGTGTGTGCCTGGGTGATAGCTGTGACAGTAGAGAGCTTTAACGTTGGTGCCTGCTGTGACAGTGGTGACAACGGTAATAAGTGTAATAGTGATGAAAGTGTGATAGTAGTGGCTATTGTAACCATGGTGACAGAAGCGTTGTAGTAGCTGTGAGAGTGGTGACAGTTGTGACAGTGGTGATAGCTGTGAAAGTTATGGCATCTGTAGTAGTCGTGAGTGACAGTGGTGACATTTCTAACAGTGGTGACTGTTGTGACAGCTGAGCCTTCTGTGTAGTGACACAGCAGGCATCCTGTTGATGTGGAACTAGTGGTTTTTGGATGACCGTCACCCCCTCCCTTGTACCCTCCACCACTCACCCATGCCCACACCCACATCAACACACACTTACACACACATGCGCACTTGTCTGCCACACTCCACGAAAACAAGCCAATATTTGAGTCATGGTGGAGACAGTCATGGTGGAGATAGAGTCATAGTGGAAACAAGGTCATGATGAAGACGGGGCCATGGTGGGGACGGGGTCATGTTGGAGATGGGGTCATGGTAGAGATGGGGTCATGGTGGAGATGGGGTCATGGTGGAGACAGTGATGATGGCGATAGAGTCATGGTGAAAACAAGGTCATGATAGAGATGATCAAGGTGAAGACGGGGGTCATGGTGGAGACAGGATCATGGCGGAGACCGTTTTGGTGGAGGTTGAGTCATGGTGGAAACAAGGTCATGATAGAGATGCTCATGGTGGAGACAGAGTTATGGTGGAGGCAGGATATTGGTGGGGACAGTCACTATGAAGTCACCATGAGGTTACACATTCACAAGCCAGGTACCCGTCTTGATATTACATCAGATGTTGCTAGGATGCAAAGCCCAAACAAACAAACTCAGACATGCTGAGATATAGGCGGGCGGGGTTAAAGGTCAACCCACAGAATGTACACGACAATGTCCGACAGTGCGCGTTCCATCACCCGCATCCGGCACTGCACTCAGCCACAGGAGGCACCACCTGACGGAAATAGTCCCTACAGGCGAGGGACGGCGTGACGTCACAACCAAGGCACTCACGTCCTGACCGGTGGGGTCTTCTTTACATTCGTTATAGTCCATCAAAATGATGTACCTATTTAGCTGCTTAGGTTATTTTTTTCTTTTTCAAGATTTAAAGCGGTCTAAGTCTAACTACAGCAAAACCTGTCTAAATCGACTGACCATGGGACCGACATTAAATGATCCATTTAGGGAGGTGGTATGTAGTATGCAGGTATTCCAATACCTCAGGGAGTTTGGCGCCCCTGCCCTGCAGAGTTGTACAGGTTCTTGACAGAACCGAAGGCTAAGGGAGCAAACCCTAAACAGAAAACCATGTCACTGTGGCAGCATTAAGGGCAGTTGATGTATGATACTCCCAACATCTCCCGACCAGCCACTGCAGGGACAAATAGTTTTATGCCTGTCTGGACATGTTCTTGCCGGTGTGAAACCTCTATTTGCTCCCCGAGAGAGTGCTGCTGGTAACTTGCAAAAGCCAGCAGCTCTTCAACACTTTTGCAGGCAGCTTTCATGAAATGTACAACCGCACAATGCTAGAGCAGCAGTCAAGTAATAAAAGCAGTCTTTGTCGCAACGCAACCGACAGCATGATGATGATGATGATGATGAGGGAGGTGGTCAGTATAGGGAGGTTTTTATCATCATTACAATGGTATTGTATAGGTGATCGTTTGGGAACCAAATAAAGCGATCGATATAGGGGAGTGGTCGATCTGTGCAGGTGAGAGGTTTGACTTTATTTTGTAACTCTCTTGGATGAGGGTATGTACAGTGACGTATGTTTGTTTGTTGTTCGAGGCATGTGTGCATGTGAGTATGTATTCATGTGCGTGTATGTGTGTATGCATGCATCTGTGTGCATGCATGTATGCATCTGTGTATATATGCATGTGTGTGCATGTGTGCATGTGCGCGCGTGTCTCTCTGAGAACCAACCCTATAGAACTCTCCGGCATTACTGGTATCATTCAGAAGTCACTTGACTAACGTCGCCTCAGTGACACTTGGTATGTAGCCTCGCCGTCCCGGAATATCGCCCACCCCGCCGGAAGGCTCTGGCGACGGCCATCTTGTCTGCCGTACATTCTGCACGCGCATCACGAGCCGCCCGCACTAAGTCGCACCCTGCAGTGCTGTAGATAAAAGTGTGCGCACATAGAAACCAAACGGAACCGGATGTTAATATTATTAAACCATTATCATAAAATGTTCACTTAATCTTCCTTGCTGTACATATTTCAGCACAGGCACCGGGCGCAATGGCCTAATCGATAGAGTGTGGGCCTCGTGTGCGGAAGGTCGGGAGTTTGTCTCCCGGTCGAGTCAAACCAATGACTTAAAAATTTATACTCGTCACTTACTAGCCTGGCACTCGGAATTAATAGTATAAGACAAGGACTGGTTGGCTCAGTATCAGGATAATGTGATAATGTGGGATATTGGATCATGGTGCCACCAGGCCTGATTTCCCAGAGGGGCAGCACTAAAAAGTCAGCATGAGTGTTCACTGTCACAAGTCAATACATATCCTGATATGACCTTAGATATTGCCAGGACGTAAAACTCAAACAAACAAACCTCTCTGCACTATATAGAGTGCCTGTGTTGTATGTACACTATGCAGCACGGGTTGCTCCCACCTTCCATTGTATCACATTGAAGTATGCAGCACAAGTGTGAAGTGCTGCAGTGTGCTTCTATGTTGGAGTAGTGGTGTGAAGTGCTGCAGTGTGCTTCTGTTTTGGTGTAGTGGTGTGCAGTGTGATTCTATGTTGGTGTTGTGGTGTGAAGTGCTGCAGTGTGCTTCTATGTTGGTGTAGTGGTGTGCAGTGTGCTTCTATGTCGGTGTTTTGGTGTGAAGTGCTGCAGTGTGCTTCTATGTTGGTGTAGTGGTGTGCAGTGTGCTTCTATGTTGGTGTTGTGGTGTGAAGTGCTGCAGTGTGCTTCTATGTTGGTGTAGTGGTGTGCAGTGTGCTTCAATGTTGGTGTAGTGGTGTGAAGTGCTGCAGTGTGCTTCTATGTTGGTGCAGTGGTGTGAAGTGCTGCAGTGTGCTTCTATGTTGGTGTAGTGGTGTGCAGTGTGCTTCTATGTTGGTGTAGTGGTGTGAAATGCTGCAGTGTGCTTCTACGTTGGTGTAGTGGTGTGAAGTGCTGCAGTGTGCTTCTATGTTGGTGCAGTGGTGTGAAGTGCTGCAGTGTGCTTCTATGTTGGTGTAGTGGTGTGCAGTGTGCAGTGTGCTTCTATGTTGGTGTAGTGGTGTGAAATTCTGCAGTGTGCTTCTACATTGGTGTAGTGGTGTGCAGTGTGCTTCTATGTTGGTATAGTGGTGTGAAGCGCTGCAGTGTGCTTCAGCCGCACTCAAGCATGGACACAGTCTGACTTGGTAGACAGGTTGGTTGTTGGAGTTTTACGTCCTGGCAGCATCTAAGGTCATATCAGAATGACTTGTGAGAGTGTGCACTCATGGCAACTTTATAGTGCTGCCCCACTGGGAAATCAGGTTGTCTGCACCATGACCCGAAATCCCATTCAGTCACATTATCCTGACACTAAGCTAACAAGTCCTTGCCCTATCCTATTAATGCCGAGCACCAGGCTAGGAAGCAACAAGTATCACTTTTATAAGTCATTGGTTTGACTCGACCGGGAAGCGAACTCCTGATCTCCCGCACGCAAGGCCCGCACTCTACTGATTCGGCCACTGCCCGGTGACTCGGTAAACATAAATTTAGTGTCTCGGAAGTGAGGTATTCTCAATCAAATGTTCCCAAATCAGACAATAATTTGTAGGTATTTGAA
Organism: Branchipolynoe longqiensis; assembly: GCA_030323885.1. Classification (NCBI taxonomy): domain Eukaryota; kingdom Metazoa; phylum Annelida; class Polychaeta; order Phyllodocida; family Polynoidae; genus Branchipolynoe; species Branchipolynoe longqiensis. Next base: position 17,922,994 of record CM059197.1, read on the forward strand.
GAAAATCACTAGAATGCTTATCTGATCTAGGACAGCATTCACCATCTGTTGTTTTTGTTGTTGTTTGTTGCCTCATGATTAGTCTATTGTGGGCATGACATGCCAAATGCCAAGCATGGTAAATTGTCTAACAACTTGGGACGCCATAACAATTCCGGCTTCCGGTGTGTTCTGCAGCGAATAGTGCCTGAGGCATTCGGTGTGGGTCACAATGGGAATGTGTGTGGAAATCCACATCCCCTCAGGACCTCCAAGTCCGAGACTCGCAATCATAACCAGACTATTTCATGAGAACTGCATTTGATCCGCGATCGCAGGGTTATCGCCAGACACAGTTTTAATATTGGTTGATCTATTCGGGATGTCAACAAATTGGAAAATGTTACTTTGACTGGTCATGTATTCATACCAAGCTAGTCAAACCAATGGTTGGTTGTTGGAGTTTTACGTACTGGCAACAACTAAGGTTATATCAGGATGGGTACTGACTTGTGACCATGTGCACTCTTAGCGACTTTATAGTACTGCCCTACTGGGAAATCAGGCCGCCGTCACCATAACCTGATATCCCACTCATTACATTATCCTGACACTGAGCTAACCAGTCCTTGCCCTATGCTTTTAATGCTGAGCGCTAGTCTAGAACGCGAGAAGTATCAATTATATAAGTCATTGGTTTGACTTGACCGGGAACCAAACTCCGGATCTCCCGCCTGCGAGGACCGTGCTTTACAGATTCAGCCACCACGCCCGGTAGTCAAACCAATGACAATAAAAGTTTACCTTGCTACTACCTAGCCTAGTGCTTGGCATTACTAGGATAGGGAAATTATACACAGGTGAAATTTCCTCTACTTAATCAACGAATGTAACAAAAAATAATGTCACAGATTCTTCAACGAATTGTTAACTGTGGTGATGCATGGTGGTCACCATGACAATGGTTACCATGGTCACCATGACAATGGCTACCATGAAGCAGCACTCCCCTTGGCCAATAGGAGCATGCCAACACATGACCGCCTTCATACCACCAGAGGGCATGCGTGAATATTCATTGTTCATTCTCAACACCAGAGGGCAGAATTGTGAGATTTATGTCGCGGCTCTGTATATGTATTCATTCACCTTCATTATTACCCTACCGGGCGCGGTGGCCGAATCGGTAGAGTGCTGGGCTCGCATGCAGGACATCGGGAGTTTGGTTCCCGGTCGAGTCAAACCAATGACTTATAAAATTGATACTTGTCGCTTCCTAGCCTGGTGGTCTGCATTATAAGGATAGGGCAAGGACTGGTTAGCTCAGTGTCAGAATAATGTGACTGAATGGGATACCAGGTCATGGTGCCGGTGGCCTAATTTCGCAGTGGGGCAGCACTATAAAGTCGACATGAGTGTGTACTCTCACAAGTTGGTACCATCCTGATATGACCACATCATCTAGATTCCTTGTGATATATACACATCTTCTGGCTTCCTTATAATAAGCACATATATTGTGGCTTCCTTGTGATATATATACATCTTCGGCTTCCTTATAATAAGCACACATCTTCTGGCTTCCTTGTGATATATACACATCTTCTGCCTTCCTTATAATAAGCACATATATTGTGGCTTCCTTGTGATATATATACATCTTCGGCTTCCTTATAATAAGCACACATCTTCTGGCTTCCTTATAATAAGCACACATCTTCTGGCTTCCTTGTGATATATACACATCTTCGGCTTCCTTATAATAAGTACACATCTTCTGGCTTCCTTGTGATATATACACATCTTGTGGTTTCCTTATAATAAGCACATATCTTGTGGCTTCCTTGTGTATACAGCTTCTTTGTAGTGAATATGTATGGTCTGGTTTCCCGTAATAAATACACACATTGTGGCTTCCTTGTAATACTGACACAGGTTGCGGCTTCCTTGTAATGAGTACACAATATTGGGCTTCCTTCTGATATACACACACCTTCGGGCTTCCTTGTGTAGATATGCACATCTTGTAGCTTCCTTGTAATAAGTACACATCTTGTGGCTTCAAACTTCCAAGACTTGCGTCTTCCAAACCCATTCATCGCTCTGCTTTGGGCCTCATTTTGTCATATCCAACATCACTCAGCCTTCGGCTCCCTGCTGCTGTGTGCCGGTGCATTCCTGTGACTACAATGCCGGGCTTGACTCCTAATGCTGGTGGGTATATGTGTAACCCGGTTCTCCGGTGTGGGTGAAGTGTTACGCTTTTTGTTGATTTTACAGCTAACGTGATTCAAGCCCAGCCTTCCGAGCGAAGTGCCCAGTTTACAAGCGTCAATGCCTGAGGCACATACCAGGTACTAGCAGCGCGCCCGCTGGCACACAGCATGGTTAGGTACAGAAGGAGCATGGTCAGGTCCCAGTCAGCGATTACAAATACAGCAAGTCACCCCAGTCAGCAATCACAAATACAGGAAGTGACCCCAGTCAGCAATCACAAATACAGCAAGTCGCCCCAGTCAGCAAGTCGCCCTAGTCAGCAATAAAAAACAGAGCAAGTCGCCCCAGTCAGCAATCACAAACACAGCAAGTCGCCCCTGTCAACCATTAGAGGCTGAGAAAGTCGTTCCAGCCAGCAATCAAAAACACTGCAAGTCTCCCCATTTAGCAATCACAGAAAGAGCAAGTCGCCCCAGTCAGCAAGCACTAGTTGCTTCGGGGAGCATTTCCAAGCAGCTTGTACACTTCAGCCCTATCCCTATCCCCGCCACACACACATCTCACACATCCGCGAGTCGCCCCACCTGGCGGCAGGGTCACACACTGCGCGTCTCTGCTTTTTGCCTCTCGTCAGTGGCAGGATTACGTGATAAGTGCTAGCCCTCAACAACATGCGGGATGTGGTGTGGAGTGGCGGGGTGTGGTGTGCCGGGGCGGGGCGGGGCGGGGCGGGGCGGGGCGGGGCGGGGCGGGGCGAGGCGGGGCGGGGCGGGGCGGGGCGGGGCGAGGCGGGGCGGGGCGAGGCGGGGCGGAGCGGGGCGAGGCGAGGCGAGGCGGGGCGGAGCGGGGTGGGGCGGGGCGGGGCGGGGCGGGGCGAGGCGGGACTGGACGGGGGGACGGGGCGGGGCGGGGCGGAACGGGGCAGGTGAGTCACCCACTTCTCGCTTCCGTCAGCACAACCCCCGCCCCGCCCCGCCCCGCCCTTGCCTCCTCTCCTCTACCTTCTCAACTCCCCCCGCTCCTCTTACCTCCCTTCCCCTCCCTTCCCCCACCTCCCTTCCCCATCCCTACTCTCCCTCCCCTCCCCTCCTTTTCCTCCCTCCCTTCCCCATCTCATCTTTCCCATCCCTCCTCTCCATCACCTCCTCACCCTCCTTCCGCCCCTCGGACTGAGACCCGCCCCCCACAGCCCGCCCCCCATCCTCCTTCAATGCGACCAATCTCACCCCACCACCATCCCCATAAACCCACAACTCAAACTTATCAAAATGCACCTTCCACATTATCAAACATCAAATTAAAGCTATCTAGTGTAGTAGTCGAGTGTAGTGTAGTACTAGTCTACCACCACAAACACCAAATTAACAGCAAGCCCCAAAATGTGGCTTTATATAAGTTACACAACCTTTGGAGCCTTTCATGTCTCCGTCGGTTCGGGTGTGTGCACACCTGGGAGCCGCCATTTTGTTTTGTTTCACACAGCGCCACCTAGCGGCAAATAAATAAAACACCAACCCATGAGCTAGCAAACTTAGCCAGGTAGCTAGCGGCAGCTTTGTTTGTTGTTTGAGGGAAGCAGTGGCTCAGCCTGCCACTGCGCACACCGCTCGCTGCTGCTGCTTCCGGTAAATCAGAAGTTGCGCAAACAGCAAAGCGGAAGTACGCACGTGCCATAGACGCGGGACTAAAGTACAGCAGTATCTGTCTTCATCCGTGCTTATATGACCTTAGATGTTGCCAGGACATATTCACCAAATGCGTAATAGTTTTATTGAACTGGAATTGTATACAGTTACTATTAGTATTACAACCTCGAGTTCACTCTCTTACAAATAATTGGAAACGAAACTGGCGCAGCTTTCGGTCATAATTATGTTTACAATACAACGGTACAAGTGAATCGATAATACAGTAAAACCTCTCTAACCGACCACCTCCACAGATCGACCACTCCCCTATATCAATCGCTATATTTGGGTCCCAAACGATCGCTCATACAATAATACTATTGCAATGATAACAAAAATACTTTCTAAACCGACCGACCACCTCCCTAAATGGACCATTTAAAGTCGGTGCCATGGTCGGTCGATTTAGAGAGGTTTTACTGTAAATAAACAGTGGTCGGACAGGCAGCCGAGAAGCATTGCATACTGCAACGAACAAGAACCCCCACCTAAACAGTTGAATTCGTAGTCTCGATATGAACACGTCGTCCAGCCAACTTGACCGCGCCTGACTGTGCACTTCCTTCTACTGTTGTGGCGCAACAAGAACGACCGGCATTTTGAACAGGTGCAACATCTTACGACCAGCGTACAGCACGATGTAAATGATGATGTGCTCAGCGTTGACTCAGACATTGGACCCTGCTCACGAGTCATGGTTTCACTTCTTAGTGTCAATAATCCCTTATTTTTCTCACTTGAAATGATGAAAGTTATAGTTTATTTGGTTCAAATCCCTCAAACCGAACATAGTAGCCTAATGGGTAGAGCGCAGGCTTCCCATGCGGAAGGTCGGAATTCGAATCCTAGCCGAGTCAGACCAGTGATTTATAAAATTGATACTTGTCGTGACCTAGCAGGGCGCTCTGCACTAATAGGATAGGATAAGGACTGGTTTGCACAGTATTGAGATAATGTGACTGGGTGGGATATCGGGCCATGATGCTGGTGGCCTGGTCTCCCAGTGGGGAAGCACTATAAAGTTGCCATGAGGGCGCCCTGTCACAAGTCTTTACCCATCCTGATATGACCGTTGATGTTGCTAGGACGTAAGACAACAACTCAAATCCCATAAAGCGACCATTAGCTGTTCGTTAAATATCTTTAGCTTTAAAATCTCAAAAGTAGATTTCAGAAGCTCACTGAATGCAGTTAATGCGCATACATGTGCAAGTCATGGCCCGGCATGCTTCTGGGTGATCAATTCACTTCCAACTACATCTGGTTTGACGACTCGATTCGGAACGAGGCGCAGGTAGTCAGAACGCCCCCACCCCTCCCCCGCATCCAGACGGACGCGATGAAGATGGATGACACCCCACACCCCACACATCCCCACATACCCACACACACACCTCAGACACACACACCCTCCCGCGGCCACCGGCGAGTAGACAAACCGGAAGTTCAGGCGCGTGTCCACCTGGTGGCGATTGCCGTAATTACAGCGCAGGGCGGTACGTGGCGCCACCTGACGCAGGTACCCGGATGATCTGTTACGACCAGGGCGGCATCTATGATCTAGCTGATTGTGCCTGTGTGTGCATGTGTATGTTTTTTTGTGTGTATTTTGTTTGTTTACCGACCCCCCAGTACAAAAAGTAAACATCGGCTACTGGGGGTCCATGTGTATGGATGTGTGTATGCATGTATGTATGTGTATGCGTGAACGTATGTATACATATATGCATGTGTGTATGTGTGCATGGGTATGTGTAAATGTATGTATGTATACATATGTGTGTTTGTATGTGTGCATGTATGTGTGTACGTGTATGTGTATGCATGAATGTATGTGTGTGTATGTGTGTATGTGCATGTGTGTATGTGTGTATGTGTGTATGTATGTTGGATGGTTGGTTGGTTGTTGGAGTTTTACGTCCAGGCAATATCTAAGGTCAAATCAGGACGGCTACCGACTTTTGACAGTTTGCACTCATGGCGACATTATAGTAAAAATCTCTCCCAAAAAGTCCAAGATCATGTACATGTTCAGAGGTCAACCACTTCACCACCTTTACATAAATGGATCCCCTATTGAATGGCTCTCCACCTTCGACTACCTAGGTATCTGTCTAGATCGAGACCGTAACATGAGAGCCCTCTTCCGCCACCTGGCCACCAGAATAACTAACAGACTCCTCCTCATGAAGAAGATCTCTGGCTTCTCCTGGGGCGCCCCAGACGGTGTACTCGCACTGTTCTACCACCAGGCAGTCCGCTCCCTCTTCGACTACCCCCGAACTCAACTACCCAAGAACAAGATCTTCCTGAATGAGTTCCGGAAACTTGAGAACATCCAACACCGGGCTGCCAGGCTTGTCCTCCGTGTTCCCAGCGCCACCAAGATTGATATCCTCCTCCTTGAATCCGGCCTCCCTCCCCTCCACCTCTTAGGCAAACAACTTCTCACCACCCACCTCACAAGAACCCTCTCCTCAGTCCCTTCATCAACAATCCGCAGAGCCATGGCCTACCTCCGAGAAGGGACCGGCGGTCACCCTCACATCTCCTACCGGCTCAAGGATGCCATCACCACCCTCAAGGACTCCCACGGACTCCACATTGCAGACTCCGCCCTGAGCCCTCACAAGCCACCATGGTTTTCCATTCCAGTGGAAACCTGAACCACCAACCTAGTTGCTGCCAAGGTGGTTTACACCACCCCAGGACTCCAGTCCCTGGCTCTCGAGGGCATAGCGAAGGTGAAGGCGGACTTCCTCCTTGCTAAGACGGTCTACACCGAGGGCTCCCTTAACCCAACATCAGATAGAGCCGGAGCCGGAATCTTCATCCCCTTCTCCAACACAAAGAACACCACCAGGGTGTCAGACTTTGCATCTACTCTCAATACCGAGCTCACCGCCATTCACTTGGCCCTTGAAGACCTCCACAACTCAAGTGCCATCATCACTACCGACTCTCTGAATGTCATCAAAGAGATCGCCCGCCCAAATGCCTGACACTCCCTTGCTGACCTGATCCAGATTATAATCTCGACCAGACATCAGGCATGCCTCAACACAGTCCTGCTATGGGTCCCCTCCCATATAGGACTCTATGGTAATGACCAGGACGACTGTGCTACTCTAGCTGGTGCCAACCAAGCAGACGTGGAGACAGCCATCCCTCCCTCCATCACCAAACTGACTGCCACCGCTTCTCGAGCCACCACCAAACTCTCGGAATGCACCACACAGAAGGAACAAGTATGGAACCCTTATTCAATAAGCTGGCTCTGGTACACCCTGGCCAGAACTAACATCCCCCATCCAGTCGGCCTTCCTGCTTCTACCCAAGTCGCCGTCAACTGCTTCAGGGCTGGCTACCGCCACTAGATTGATGTCCCCAACCTCCAGTGCTGTCACTGCGCACTAAGATCTTCAATGTGGCCCACATACTCGCCTCATGTGGCGCCATCGACAAATCTGCCATCAGTGACTTCATGGAGGACAACTCAATGACAATAGGGCCGCTCTGGCCATCCTCTCAAGGATTTCCAAGTCATCCTGGAAGGCACTTGCTCACTTCTACCACCAGAACGCAGATATCATCAATGCTGTAGGTCGCCCAGACCCTGACACCAAGGACTAGCGGTCCCATCTCGTCCCAATACCTGACTTGACACCACTACCAACTAACCACTAATTTTCACTAACAACTAACAGGTAACCCCACCCACTGCCTAACTTATTCCATCCTCACTTCATTTCTTCCTCTGGCCTTGGCCGAACTTACTGTGCATACCGGTGAATCTGGAGGGTCTGAAGTTTGGATCCTGGTCAAGTTAAACCAATGACTTATAAAATAGGTACCTGTTGCTGCTCAGAGCTTGGCATTATAAGGCAAGGAGAGAGACTGGGTGCACACTGTCAGGATAATGTGACTGTGTGGGACATCAGGGTATGGTGCTGGCGATCTGATTTCCCAGTGGGGCAGCACTATAAAGTCACCATGAGCACGCGCTGTCACAATTCTGTGCACATCCTGGTATGGCCTAGGGACTTACTGCGCCGTAAAACTACACCAACCACCCAGCCTCCCCCAGCCCTCTCAGAGGACTGTGGTTGGGCTCTTAGGCTGCCTTTTTCCATATTCCCCCCCCCCCCCACTCCCCCAATTTCTCTGACCACTACCCATCGGAAGCCAACTCCCGACCACATGGGACCGCTTTCAGTGGTGCCCATACAGTGTTGCAGATTTGCAGCCTTCAGCACACCAATGTGACTGAAAACTCCCAAAAACAACAAACCAGGCGAGATCATGACCTTTCAATATCACATTGAAGAGCCATCAAACCCCCCTCACACATATACAAACACATGTCCACACATACAGGGAATGTCAGTTCTTATATATACATGGTGGCTTCCTTAGATGAAGTCGATCAACTTAACATATGAAGACACCAGGCGAGATGCTAACCTTCACACACACGCACACATATAAACACACATACACACACATACAGGGAGCGTCAATACTTATTTATATATTGCAACTTCTTTATACAAAGTTGATGAACTCAACATCTGAAGACAGCAGGCGAGATGACGACCTTTCGATATCACATGGAAGAGCCATCAAAGCCCCTTCATAGTCATACACCTACCAACACACATACAGACACATCCAGGGAGTGTCAGTTCTTACATATACATTGCAACTTCTTTAGACGAAGTCGATGAACTCAACATGTGAAGACACCAGGCGAGATGCTGACCTTTCGATATCACATTGAAGAGCCATCAAACCTCCTCACACACACATACACACATATACACAAACACACCTATTACATTCCTGTTACGCATGCGCAGAATGCCCGCCGTGTAATGAATCACCTTTGACCTTAGACTGCGCGCCGGAAATGAACTCGGCGCGCCTGCTCACTATGTGGATTATAAACGACAAAAAAGGCGGGCGGCTACATTTAGCGCGCATAACATTGATACGGGTTGGGTTTACACCGGACCCTCCTGCCATAACACACTCCGGGCGTGGTGGCCGAATCGGCAGAGCGCAGACCTCGCGTACGGGAGGAGATCGGGAGTTCGGTTCCCAGGCCAGTCAAACCAATTACTTATAAAATTGATACTTCTTGCTTTCTAGCGTGGTGCTCAGCATTAATAGGATAGGACAAGGATTGGTTCGCTCAGTGTCAGGATAATGTAACTGAGTGGGATATCGGGTCATGGTGCCGACAGCCAGATTTCCCAGTGAGGCAGCACTATAAAGTCACCATGATCGCGCACTGTCATAAATCAGCACCTGTCCTGATATGACCTGAGATGTTGCCAGGATGTAAAACCCAAACAACCAACCAAACAGTTCTGCTGAGTCATGTGGGCATTGGCACCTGTCAGGGGTCCACTTCCGGTTGCCAGGTGGCGCCCCATGGCGGCCGCGTCTCACTCTCCACACATGCTACACATTTCAGCGCCTCTCCCCTTTTCATAAGAAATTCTTCTTTTTATTCATAACAATAAAAAAATTAAATGAAAGAAAAAGAACAGGAAAGAAAAAGTGGGTCACACTCCCGGCTCCAGGTGTGGAGATAACCGGCAGGTGGGCACGCTCTCCAAGCGCTACTCGCCACATGCCACCCCGCTGACGTTGGAGGTTCCGCTGGGAGAGTGACGGGCGGGGAAGGGGCCAGGGTTGATATTACCCGCCTGTGTTTGGAGAGTGCGGAACGAAGAAGATGAGGTGTGTGCTTGTGCTTGGAGAGCCAGGCGAGAACTCACCTAAGGACCAAGTCGATAGCAGAATTCGCCAGTGAACATCTATCTACAGGACGAGCGGGAGGGAGGGGGGAGGGGAAGAGAACACCCTACAGAATATTCTACCATGTGTTACATAATGAATATCCTATTTGAATCGTACACGTACAAATCTTTAATTTGATATGAAATCATAAGCGTGCGTCTGCGGGAGGTGTCCATTGTAGACGAGTGCAGGGGTGTGGTGAAGGGTTTCGCCAACAGGTGGCGAATGGTTCCCACGCCCTATTATCGCCTCCCCCACTGCCATTATCCCTCATCCCTGGCCAGCAGCCAGCGATACCACCCACGGCGACAAGCAGTCCGGCAGCCTGTCTGAACGCCCGTCATGTGGAATATAGATATTAAATGTAAGACAGGCAGGGGAGACTTACTGGCAAAGACGGGGCGCCGTGGCCGAATCGGTAGAGCGCAGGCCTCGGGTGCGGGAAATCGAGAGTTTGGTTCCCGGTCGAGCCAAACCAATGACTTATCAAATTGATACCTGTCGCATCCTAGCCTGGTGCTCGACATTAACAGGATAGAGCAAGGACTAATTAGCTCAGTGTCAGGATAATGTGACTGAGTTGGATATCTGGTCATGGTGCCGGCAGCCTGATTTCCCAGTGAGGCAGCACTATAAACTCGCCATGAGTGCGCACTGTCACAAGTTGGTACCCACCCTAAAATGACCTTAGATGTTGCTAGGACGTAAAACCCCAACCAACCAACCTTACTGGAAGAACCATACAGGGGAAGTATTTTACCACCAAGCATAGAACAGGCTCATGTTTAATACTGCAGATCTTTCCCACACGTGTTACTAATAAATATTCATCTTTTGATTTTACATTTCTAATTAGAACATATGGTGTATTAACTATACTTAGGAAAAGATGCAACTTTTATGAATACAGAAAACCTAATGTACAAGGAATTAAAAAAGATTCCTAAGTTGAAATATGATTTCTAATTTGAAATAACATTCCGATATTGAAATTTGATACTAAGTAAGATTGAAATCTGATACAGACATTGAACCAGGATATTCTAAATTGAAATGACACTAAATTGAAATGAGATTATGAACAAGATTCTTGAAATTCAAATAAGATTGGAAACAGGACTCATAAGTCATGAACACAGATGATGTTTAAATTGGCTTAACAGTAATACAGACTGTAGTGAAAGCTAGATTTTGGACTGATTCCAATCTACAAACAGTTAAAAGCCATAAACAAGAAGCAAGAAAACCAAAAGTTTTACTAAAAGTAAAACAAAATTCAAAAGAGTTGAATCAAATTAGCTTAGTGCTGCCCAGTGGTGAAAACAAGTGTTATTGTTAACCCACTTATCCGTTATGAGCAGGGTAAATAAATTGATCAACAACAAAAAAAGAGTTTGAAATGCCATTATAAACAGGACTATTAATAGTATTATATTGAAATAAGATAATAAACAAGACTCTTATGTTGAAATAAGATCACAAGAAAGACTCTTACATCGAAATAGCATTATAAATAAGATTCTTATGTTGAGATAAGATAATAAACAAGATTCTTAAATTGATACAAGATTATAAACAAGACTCTTAAATTGATACAAGATTATAAACAAGACTCTTAAATTGAAATAAGATCATGAAAAAGAATTAAATTGAAATGAAATTATAAACAAGACTCTTAAATTGAAACAAGACTTTTGAAATTCAAATAAGACTCCTCAATTGGAACCACAAATGTTGTTCTGCAAAACTCGGTTTGCATATATCACACGCACCTGTTTGTATGCGCGGAGTGTTCAGGGAATTCTCCCAGAATGCAACAGCCGCGGGTTTGTTGCCGGTGGCTGCTACTAACCAGTGTGCGGCTGGTACGGACACACCCTCCGGCTGCAGGTGGTCAGAGTGCAAACCGCGAACAAGCTTCACTGTCTCCACACGAGCAATGTCCAGCTGCACAGCAACAGGTTCCGAGACTGGCGGGTTGTGCTTCACGTAACATATGTATTATATATATTATGTTCTATGGCTACGGAGCGGAAGACGATGCTTATATGGTTGGTTGTTGGAGTGTTACATCCTAGCAACAGCTAAGGTCATATCAGGACGGGTACCGACTTGTGACAGTGCACACTCACGGTGACTTTATAGTGCTGCCCCACTGGGAGACCAGGCCACCAACATCATGACCTGATATCCCACTCAGTCGCATTACAATATCGGTAGAGCCGTTTCTGATGCGAAGGTTTGTGTTGTCAATGTAATGGTTTGTGTTGTCAATGTAGTGTTTCATATTGCCAATACAGTAGCCAATATGGTGGATTGCGTTGTCAATATGGTGGCTTGTGTTGCCAATATGGTGATTTATATTGCCAATATGGTGGTATATGCCTCCAACGCAGTGGTTTATATTGTCAATGTGGTGGTTTATTTTGCCATAATGTGGTTGATATTGCCAATATCATGGTGTACATATACTGCAATGTGGTGGTTTATGTTGGCACTATTATGGTTTACACTGCCAACGCACAATGGTTCATATTACAATAGGTTGGGGGGGGGGGGGGGGGGGGGGGGGTCGGTAGAGCAGCAGGCGGTGCCTCTATCAATATAAACACCCACCGGGCGTGGTGGCCTAATTGGTAAACCGCGGGCCTGGCGTGCGGAAGGTCAGGAGTTCGGTTCCCGATCGAGTCAAACCAATGATAAGGATAATGTGACTGAGTGGGATATTAGGTCATGGTGCCGGCAGCCTGATTTCCCATTGGGGCAGCACTATAAAGTCGCCATGAGTGCACACTCTCACAAGTCGGTACCTGTCCTTATATGACCTTAGATGTTGCCAGGACGTAAAACTCCAACAACCAAATAAAGCGATCGACATAGGGGAGTGGCCGATCTGTGGAAGTGGTCGGTGAGAGAAGTTTACTGCACTACTAGTACCGCCTGTACCCGCCAGGGATGATTTACCTTTACCTTCTCTGGCGGGTAGGGGTTATATTAAACACTGGTAAGCCAATATCCTATAATCCGACTACCGAAAAGAAAAAAACAGGCTCAATACTGAGAATAAATAATAATAGAATTTTTTTTAAAGATCCCCCAGGTGGCGTCTCGCGAGCCTCGCCCTGATTTACCTCGGCTCAGATACCTCGCCGCAATGGCTGCTCATCTGCCTCAATGTTTGTTGTGTTTGGGTTTTTCTGTAAGCGCCATTTTATGTTTACTTGTTGGTTGTGTGGGGAGGGACCAGGGGGGAGGAGGTGGGGGCTGGGTGGAGGTCTCGCCTGTTTTTGTGCAGTGCTCCTGACTCTTATTTCGGGGAGAGGTAGGAGGGGGGCTGGGCGGGGCTCTGGTTCCCCGGGTGCAGGCGCCTAAATGTGCTGCCCCCGAGCGACGAGGGCGCGAGGAGGGGATTAGGTGGCTGGTCTTGATCCCTGAGCTACAACCGGAAACTGGACTCGATACCCTAATCTGTTTAGAAGCCTCCTAACTTAGCCCCCCCCCCCCCCCATCGCCTCCCCCAATATCCCATCCCCTTCCACATACACACATCCGCGCCTTAGCCACACACGCTGCACGCAGTCCCACTGGTCCCTTAGTCCTGATACACACAACACTGGTCCCTACATCATCATCATGGGCGCCCATAGCAACAGTCCCCATATCAATACTTCCTGTATCGCAGGTCCCCACACTGCCCGTCACTTTACAACTGGTCCCTGTGTCACTGGTTCACATACCATACCCACTGGTCCCCACACCACCCATCACTTTACAACTGGTCCCTGGACCACTGGCTTACATACCATATCCACTGGTCCCCACAAAGCCCGTCACTTTACAATTGCTCCCTTCTGCCACTGGTTCACACACCATACCCACTGGTCCCCACACTGCCCATCACTTTACAACTGGTCCCTGTGGCACTGGTTCACATGCCATACCAACTGGTCCCCACACCACCTATCACTTTACAACTGGTCCCTGTGCCACTGGTTCACATACCATACCCACTGGTCCCCACACCGCCTATCACTTTACAACTGGTCCCCTGCCACTGGTTCACACCCCATACCCACTGGTCCCCACACTGCCTATCACCTTACAACTGGTCCCCATGCCATTGGTTCACATACCATACCCACTGGTCCCCACACCACCCATCACTTTACAACTGGTCCCTGGACCACTGGCTTACATACCATACCCACTGGTCCCCACAAAGCCCGTCACTTTACAATTGCTCCCTTCTGCCACTGGTTCACACACCATACCCACTGGTCCCCACACTGCCCATCACTTTACAACTGGTCCCTGTGGCACTGGTTCACATGCCATACCAACTGGTCCCCACACCACCTATCACTTTACAACTGGTCCCTGTGCCACTGGTTCACATACCATACCCACTGGTCCCCACACCGCCTATCACTTTACAACTGGTCCCCTGCCACTGGTTCACACCCCATACCCACTGGTCCCCACACTGCCTATCACCTTACAACTGGTCCCCATGCCATTGGTTCACATACCATACCCACTGGTCCCCACACCACCTATCGCTTTACAACTGGTCCCTGTGCCACTGGTTCAGATACCATACCCCCTGGTCCCCACACCACCCATCACTTTACAACTGGTCCCTGTGCCACTGGTTCACATACCATACCCACTGGTCCCCACACTGCCCGTCACTTTACAACTGGCCCCACGCCATTAGTTCACATAAGATGTCCACTGGTCCACACACCACCCATCACTTTACAACTGGTCCCCATGCACTGGTTCACACACCCTAGCCACTGGTCCCCACACAGCCTATCACCTTACAACTGATCCCCGTGCCACTGGTTCACATCCCATACCCACTGGTCCCTACACCACCTATCGCTTTACAACTGGTGCCTGTCCCACTAGTTCAGATACCATACCCACTGGTCCCCACACCACCCATCACTTTACAACTGGTCTCTGTGCCACTGGTTCACATACCATACCCACTGGTCCCCACACCACCCATCACTTTCGCATCACTCCCCACACCACCCTATACTTTTACCGACCCAAGGGATTTTTTACCTCCCACACCACATAGACATGGTATGAGAGCAACTGGCCTTTGATGACGCTGTAAGTTATACACAGCGGTGGAAATCCAAATTGGCAGAGGTGGGGGCACAGGGAATCAAACCACTGACCTTCAGATTAGGAGTCCGACCGAGAAAAAAGTCAGACACTCTAACCACTCCGCCACAGAGAACACCACATACGATACCCACTGGTCCCCACACTGTATGTCGCTTAGCAACTGGTCCCCGTACCATTGGTTCACACACCATAACAACTTATGCTTAGGTCACAAATCCTGCGGTCGCCATATGGTGCTATGGTCTGCGGTGTGGCTTGCACAGTTGCAGTTTATGCAAATGTTATGGCGTTGCGATCGGCGGTTGATCTATTCACAAATCATGTGGTCACCGTAAGGCACCTTGGGGTTTGTGTTTAACTTTATACACATATTTAATATATAAAAATGTAACTTTCTCAATATTGATCACACAAACATGAATATTGTACCATATTGATATTCATTGATGTCAAAAAAGGTGACCTTATGGTGTTGTGATGTCATTGTGTCCTGCTGCGTTGCGATTTTACAAAGTTAAGATAACTTTGATTTAAGATAACCGCAACCACTTGCGGCGAGCCAAAAACCTGTACGGTCGCCATACGGCGATCGCAACCCACCATGTGGTCACCGTACGGTCTGGCCTATGTGGTGAGTTATGGTCATCGCAAGCGCGCCGTAATGCATTTGTGACCGGGGCATTACTCATGGTCCCTTAAACCCCTGATCCCCTGGTCCCCCCCTCTTGATTGGACTATTATTGATCAGTGTACGTGACCAGACGCATGTATAGATATATATAATATATGGGTTGGTGGTGCCTGAGTGGGATGTAAATAGACATAGTGGTGCTGGCAGGTCTGGGTGTGATTGCACTAAGGGCCTACCCCTTCTGCTGGGGTAGGGGTCACCACACTCAAAAGGTCATGGTTGGGGGGTGGCCATGGGGCCAAACAGCTACTGGTGGTAGGCAGACCACTGGTATCCATAGAGACCAGGAATGCTGGATTCCTATTGGTGAGACCAGGAATGCTCGATTCCCATTGGTGGAAGGAGGTGGTATGATATCCTACAATGAACCCATGTAACTATATAAGCAATAAACCAGAGGGCTGGATTCTCTCTTCTTCTATATACTTTACTCTTTTCCTTTCTCTGAGTCTGTATTGTTTTCCTCATAGCCTACATACACAGCCACAGATCCAAGCATTCGATTCTACACCCTGGTGCCCCGTCCTAACCCACTGGTCCCCTTATCCCCGTCCCAGGTCCCCTTACCCACTGGTCCCCTTATCCATATGGTCACCTTGTCTCCCCGGTCCCCTTACCCATATGGTCACCTTGTCTCCTGGTCCCCCTCCCCGTGCCCACTGGTCCCCTTATCCCTTGGTCCACCGGTCCCCTACCCAATGGTCCCCTAATCCCCCGGGTACCCTTATCCCCCGGGTACCCTTATCCCCTTCCTCATAGCCTACATACACAGCCACAGATCCAAGCATTAGATTCTACACCCTGGTGCCCCGTCCTAACCCACTGGTCCCCCGTCCCAGGTCCCCTTACCCACTGGTTCCCTTATCCCCCGTCCCCCGGTCCCCTTACCCATATGGTCACCTTGTCTCCTGGTCCCCCTCCCCGTGCCCACTGGTCCCCTTATCCCCTGGTCCACCGGTCCCCTACCCAATGGTCCCCTTATCCCCCGGGTACCCTTATCCTCTGGTCTCCCGTCCCCTGGTCCCCGTACCCACTGGCCCCGTATCCCCTTACCCCCTGTTACCCCCTGTTCCCCCGCCCCCCGGGGGACCGACCAGCCACTGGGGACCGGAGTAGCCAGTGGAGACGGCCAGCCACTGGGAACCTGTCACACAGTTCTGAGTGTCCCAAATACTGTTCTCCGCAACAACCAATCCCATCACACTGGCTCTGTAACACTGGTTCTTTGGTAACCAATGCTACTGGACGCAAAGTAATGGCAACCACACTCTCCCCACATAGACGCAGCGCGGCAGGATGTGGCCGGAGAGTGTGTACGAGAAAGAGGCTGAGTGGGTCAGGCCGCCGGGGGACTGGTACAGGATAGGGCAAGGACTGGTTTGTGTCTAGGTGGTGTAGTTTGTGTTTAGGTGCTGTAGTTTGAGAGACAATGCAGGGCTCTAACGAAGCAGCTATCTGCCGAAACACTCCACACCGACCAGACAGTGACGACACTGCCGTAATCGATTAACACGACCCGAGCCACTCGGGTCACCCGAGTCGTCAGAATTTCAAATCGAACACTGCGAGTAGAGTCAACAAATACACATGACGTGTGCAAAACGATCCGACCCAAGTAACCCACCTCCTAGCTGGGGTTGACTACGAGCGATGACGTCACATTTGCGCTGGTACCGTCCTGCAGGATAACAGCTACCAGTACCAGTCATACATGTTTTTTTTAAAGAATAACTTAGATTAATGAAATGGAAATATAGATAAACTAGGCTATCATAAAATACTTTAAATCCTATTTTGCTGTAGTTTTATCGATTATTAAAAAAATAATAATAAAGTGTCCACCCGAGCGCGGAGAAGCGTATTCGATTATTCGACCCGAGTCTGTAGGATGTGCGCATGCGCCAAAAAGTGGCTCGGGTGACCAGTGTCGATTACGCCCCTGGTGACGGTACCGGGGGCAGCAGCCGAATCGGTAGAACGCGGGCCTCACGTGCGAGAGATCGGCAGTGCGCCGCTGAACATTAACAGGATAGGGCAAGGACTGGTTAGCTCAGTGTCAGGATAATTTCACTGATTGGGATATCGGGTCATGGTTCCGGTGGCCCGATTTACCAGTGGGGCAGCACTATAAAGTCACCATGAGTGTGCACTGTTACAAGTTAGTACCGGTCCTCATACGACCTTAGATGTTGCTAGGACATAAAACTCCAACAACCAACCACTAAGCACGGTGCATTAGACCTGCACATTGGGGTTGTGCACAGGACCAGAAGTGTGGAGGTAATGGGGCAGCGGCGGGCTACAAAACACACCCAGCCGTGGAGAAGGCCCAGTCCCACCCAGAAGTAGCAGACTGATTGGGGTTTCACATCCTAGTAACATATGAGGTGACATCAGCTCTGCAAATTTGGAGTTCCACCACTGTGTATAACTTACAGGGTCATCAAAGGCCAGTGGTTCTCATAGCATGTCTATAGCCGTGTTTACACGGGGAATTGTGAAACGATCTAGACAAATCGATTTATATGAAGCGATGTAGTGGCGCGTTTACACGAGCGAGTTTGAAAATGTGTCGGCGACCGGGAACCAGCAGCCTTAGTGTTGCGCCTGTAGCCGGCAAGCACTGCTATTTGTTTAGTTTACACAAGTCGATTCGACGCCGATGTAGCTGCTACGTTAATATCACTTGGAATTTAAGGTTAATTTAATTAAATTTCATTATTTGAGTCTGTAATTCTGTTAAATATGATCGCATTCACTAGATTTCGGCATAATCGGGCCCTAACACTGCCGGGCACCAGCGATTAGTTACTGCTCCCCCTGTAGCCGGCAAGCACTACTATTTTATACTATCGCCGCCCGGGAACCAGCTGAATCGATTCATATAAACTACCTCGCGACGTGGTATAGATGAACAGTTTCATATGAATCGATTCAGCCCTAAAACGCCACAGCGTCGCGTCTACACGGCAAATGTGAGTCGACCTAGGCAAGTCGTTTTATATGAAGCGTTTTAAATCGCCCGTGTAAACAGGGCTTATGTGGTGTGGGAGCTTAAAAATCCCTTGGGTCAGTAAACGTGTAGGCTCGGGCTTTCTATCGACCAACTATCTAATGGTGAAATCAAGTCTATTCAGACATATCCATGATGGGCATTACAAATCTTCAAGAAAAATCAATACTGATACCGATTCGTGTCTCTGTGCACCTCAGGTGGCTTTATAGGGCTGTTTCACTCATATAGCAACAACCTGATATCCCATTCAGTTATAGTATCCTGACACAATGCCACCCAATCTTTGTCCTATCCTGAATATAACACCCAGTGCTAGGTGAGTAGTGAGTGATTAGTAGCAACTTTTTTAAGTCTTTGGTTTGGAAGCGTGGGGATCGATCCCATGGCCTCCAGCACAGAAAGCGGGTGGTT
The DNA here is from genome assembly GCA_030323885.1 of Branchipolynoe longqiensis. NCBI lineage: Eukaryota > Metazoa > Annelida > Polychaeta > Phyllodocida > Polynoidae > Branchipolynoe > Branchipolynoe longqiensis. The sequence goes on from CM059197.1 coordinate 17,941,949, forward strand.
TAACTACAACTGCTTAGATTGGCAGGTGTGTGGCAAGTTGAGCGCAACCCTTCCATATAGACCCCTTTCAATGTATATAAACATTGTGTGTGCGCATGCACCTTGGCTGCAGAACGATGGCACACTGCCATTGAGTTTGCAGATATGTGCAGTGCAACACGTCGATTCTATTCAAAATTAATGGAAATACAGAACCCTAACCATATAAATTTAATACAATCTTTTTGTTGAATATGTTTTCTGTATATGTGCCAAGCGGTTTGTGTGTAGGTGGTGTAGTTTGAGAGATATTTCACTTTTTCTGTATGAAGATTGCTCACGGCCATTGACAATGCATTAAGGTTGCCGATACATGCAGTGTAACACATCAATTTTATTCAAAATTAATAGAAACATAGAACCTTAACTTTATAAATTTATTATAATCTTTTCGTTGAATATGTTTTCTGTATGTGTGCCAATCAGTTTGTTTCTAGGTGGCGTGGTTTTAGAGACATTTCACCTTTTCTCTATGAGGATTGCCCATAGCCATTGAGTTTGCAGTGTGACAGTGTGTCGTCCTGCAGCCAAGTAGCGCATGCACTGACCTAAATACCAATGCTGATGTCATTTGAAATAGGTCTATGTGTTTGTTTAATTCGTTATCCACAAGAGGATAGGTCTATAAAAATGAATGCGCCGTCCACCAGTCACTGTGATTATAATAGAGGGGTGATGTATGTACTAACGTGGTCAGGCTGCACTCACCTCATCAGGTAAAGTGTCACACATACAGGTGGGTGTGTACTGGGCTTCACTCACCTCATCAGGTGAAGTGTCACACATACAGGTGGGTGTGTAGTGGGATGCACTCACCTCACCAGGTAAAGTGTCAAGCAGACAGGTAGATGTGTAGTGGGATGCACTCACCTCACCAGCTAAAGTGTCACACAGACAGGTAGGTGTGTAGTGGGCTACACTCCCCTCACCATGTAAGGTGTGACACAGACAGGTGGGTGTGTAGTGGGTCACTCCTCACAGTAAGTGTCAACACGGTGTGTTAGTGGGCACTCAGCTCACCAGTAGGTGTGACACAGCAGTGGGTGTGTAGGGCTGCACTCACCTCACCAGGTAAGTGTCAACAGCAGTGGTGGTAGTGGGGCACTCACCTACCAGGTAGTGGTGGTGTGTAGTAGTGGGCTGCACTCAGCTCACCATGTAAAGTGTCACACAGACAGGTAGGTGTGTAGTGGGCTACACTCAGCTCACCATGTAAAGTGTCACACATACAGGTAGGTGTGTGGCGGGCTGCACTCACATCACCATGTAAAGTGTCACACAGACAGGTATGTGTGTAGTGGGCTGCACTCACCTCACCATGTAAAGTGTCATACAGACAGATAGGTGTGTAGTGGGCTGCACTCACCTCACCAGGTAAAGTGTCAGACAGACAGGTGGGTGTGGAGTGGGATGCACTCACCTCACCAGGTAAAGTGTCACAGAGACAGGTGGGTGTGTAGTGGAGTGGGTTGCACTCACTTCACCAGGTAAAGTGTCACACAGACAGGTAGGTGTGTGGTGGGCTGCACTCACCTCACCAGGTAGAGTGCCACACAGACAGGTGGGTGTGTAGTGGGCTGAATTAAATTAAACCCATACAGGTGTGGGGGTGGGTGACAGATTCAAAGGAGCTCCAGTCGGGCGGCGAATACTTCCTTCAGCTGCCAGGGGCCGCCACCTCGGTGAGCGCGTGCTATATTTGGCCATAGAGAGACAGCCTGTGTGTGGATGAATTGGCTCCATTCGGCAACCGGAAGTGGTGTGATAATGAGATAGGGGCTGAGGAGAAGACCCGCTGTATATGAGTGAGTCATACCAGGTGACTGCGTCCCCGTGTCTCTGTGACTTGATTCATGTCAGCCTCGCGTTAGAACCGGTTTACAAGGACTGAATGGGACCTGTGAATGAGCAGGGCACTCACTCCCCAGGGGCCATATGCAGGAAGCAGTGTTAGCGAGCCAAAACGCGTTTAAACAGGGTTTCTGGTTTAGTGCCGAAAAGTCGGTATGCACGAGTCAGTGATAGGCCTAACACCATGCGTTTAAGGTCCGCGACACTAACCCCGTTTCATATGATCTTTAAGGGCGGTGTTAGCGTAAGGTTATGGCCAAATCTATTAAATGCTATCATATTTAACAGAATTAGATACGCAAGAAGTGAAATTTGATTAAATTAACCCTAAATTCGAAGCAATATTAACGCTGCCGCCGTAAAGGTGGAGATATTAATAGTTATATTTTCGAATCGACGAACGTAAAGTAAACAAATCGCCGCCGCCGCCGCATCGACGTCGCCTCCCATACTGGCGGCGGTGGTGGTTTGTTTACTGTACGTTCGTCGAGTAAAGTCTGGCTAAGTCTGGCCAAATCAGCCTGTCTGCTTAGTTAATACCCAGCATTAAAGGAGCTCTTGGCGTCACTTGAGTGACGGGCGTCACACCCACTGACAGTGACGTCACTCACACTACGGGGCTTTCAGCACGGCTGTCCGCCCACGAAACGTCAGTCTCATTTTGGGGAGGCGACATGGGGTTTGTTGTCTGCTGTCACTGTCACTGTCACTGTCAGTGTGCAACAGCACCTGGTGCTCGGGAAATACACTAAACTCCGATGTTTCTCACTGAAAGTTGCTTACATTCACTGAAAGTGTAGTCTGTCCGGACGCCACGTCGTTAGGGACGGGCTGGGCTGGAAGCAAACGACACTTAATCCGAACAGACAACATTTAGGGCCAACAGACGACATTTAGTGCAAACAGACATTTAGGGTCAACAGACGACATATAGTGCCAACAGACGACATATAGTGCCAACAGACGACAGTAGAAGGTTGGGTCGTATTTTGGCGCGTGTGCCACGGGGACCCCCATTGGGGACGACACACATGTAGGCCATCTTGTCATATAAAAGTGGGGTGTGTGGGCGCGGTGCATGCTGGGGTGTGGTGGGGGAGGGGGATTTGGGGCGGGGGTAGTGTGTGAGAATCAGGGTAGTATGGGGACAGTTGAGGTATATGGGTGTGTGAAGGTTGTGGGGGCATTGTGGGTAACATAGAAGTGTGGAGGGTTTGGGCTGTGACTGTGGGATTGGGGAGGGTTGTATGGGGAGGGACAGTAAGTGGGGCTATGTCGGGGGTGCGGAGGGGGGGGGGGGGGGGGGTGATGTCGGGGTTGTGCGTGGTGTGTGAGCGGCTGTATGTGTCCTTGTGAGGGGTCTGGCGTTGGGCCTGTGTGTGGGCTTGTGGGGGTATGTGCGCGCCCTGTGTGCGGCCTTGTGGGGCTTTGTGGGGCCTGCGTGGGGTCTTTCTGGGGGCCTGTGTTGGGTATTATGGGGCCTTTGTGGGGGGGGCCTATTTGGGGATCTGTGTGGGGGCCTGTGTGGGGTCTGTAGGAGGGCAGATGGGGGCCTATTTGGGGGTCTCGGGGGGGGGGGGGACTGTGTGGGGTCTGTGGGAGGGCAAGTGGGGCCTATTTGGGGGTCTCTGTGTGTGTGGGGGGGGGGGTGGCTCTGGGGGGTGCTCGATGGGGAATGCCGAGCTGAAATCACGATATCACTACATCAGCCAACTACAAATACATCTAACAACTACCGAGATGTCATCGGACAGAAGTAGTCCTAAAGCTAGCCACAAATCAGATATGACTTTGTGCGTTTGTGTGTGGTTCTGTGTGACGTGATAATAGGATTGATAACTGCACACCTCATATCAACGTCATCTCAACTGCAGCTCTAAAATAACATAACCACATGAACACGCCGCCAGGGGGCAGGCTCTCACCAGCTCCGACTTGTCCTGGCTTGCTGGTCTGCTGTCAGTCCGTATGACAGTTACCAGACCATGTGTAGGGGGGGGGGGGGTTGGAGGTGTTTGAGGAGGAAGAGATATGTGGGGATGGAGGATGGGGTGTGGAGATGGGTAGATTAGGTGTGGGGAGTTTTACGTCCTAACAACGTCTAAGGTCATATCAGGACAAGTACAAACTTGTGACAGTGTACACTCATGGAAACTATAAGTGCTTCCCCACTGGGAAATCAGGCCACCAGCATCACGACCTGATATCTCACTCAGTTACAATATCCTGACACTGAGCTAACCAGTCCTTGGTCTATCCTATTAATACCCAGCACCAGGTGAGGAAGCGACAACTCACTCTCCTCTCACTGAGTATTGAACGACACCTCTAGAGAACATTGATTTTTATCATCGGTTATTGGACGTCAAACATATAGTCATTCTGACATATTTCTTTGAGGACTATAGGCTAAGGGCCGAGGTCATATATACACATATATACACCACATATAATTACTATCTACATAGTAATAAGAGTCAAACAAGTCATAGTGGGTTGAGGGCATAATCTCTGGCTAGAAGGTAACTGCCTCGTGTCTAAAATTAAACAAATTGGGGCAGACTGGTATATACATGTGTGAGTTGACGATTGAACATGTGGGCAGACAGGGGGCGCCACAAGCGGACCTGAGGTTGTCAGAGCTGAGTAGTAGATGACTAGTCTAAATGGATAAGAGCCCTGCAGTAGATGACCTGATGAGGTGTCTTTTGTTAGGACAGCCACAGGCTGAGGATGGAAAAGGCTTCCGATTAATTATACTTGTATAATTGCTTATACATCTTATATATAATAACAAACACAAACACTCAGAAGTACTCAAACACACATATCACAAACACACACGCATGTCTACAGGTATTCTTTATTTCTTTAATAATTTAAAACCACTTTGACAGACACACGCAAATTCTAACGGTTGAACGCGTAAATCCCCACGGAATGTGCAGTAAAATTAAAAGGAAGCTCTGTACGAGACAAGCCACTGGGCGCGATAATCGGAAGAGCACGGGGCTCGCGTGCGGAAGGTCGGGAGTTCGGTTCCCAGTCGAGTCAAACCAATGACTTATAAATTTAAACTTATCGCTTCCTAGCTTGGCACTCGGCATTAATAGGATAGGACAAGGACTGGTTAGCTCCGTGTCAGGATAATGTAACTGAGTGGGAAATTGGGTCATGGTGCCGGCAGCCTGATTTACCAGTGCAGCAGCACTGTAAAGTCACCATGAGTGTGCACTGTCACAAGTCGGTACCTATCCTGATATGATCTTACATGTTGCTAGAATGTAAAACAACAAACAAACAAAACGAGACAAGCTTGCTTCTCCTCCTGATGAAGGAGTTGTTTGCTTGGGTGGGACCGTTTCCTGTTCACTGCTTCTCCTTGTTCTTGTGCTATGTATCCCACCTGTCCCCTTCCTCCCTCTCCAAACCTTTAGCGCCCAGGCTCTAGTGCATTTATTGACTGCATTACCCCAGAAGCTTATACTTCAGCTCAAATCAGACCGATTTATCGGTGCCAGTTCAATGCTGCAGATTTGCATTGCAGCCTGTAACCGAACAGGTTACGAACAAACCCAGTCTTGAGTCGCTTCCAAAACGCCGAGGTTTCAGCATGTTGGCGCGTTCACTATTTCCTGGCTGTGGGCGGCACCTCTGCGCGTGCGCAAACATGGGACGGGTCCGGGTGGGGGTGGGGGTGGGGGTGGGGGGGGGGGGCATCCAGAGGGGCTTGAGTGCGCATGTCACAGGCGGGCACGGCGGGCTGTGTTTGTCCAAGTGATAAAGGTTTCACGCCCCACCGTCCGGCGTGCCGGCCGAGTCTCGTATTTAGAGCAGCCCAACACTGAGCCAGCACTGAGCCAGTACTGAGCGAACACTGAACCAGTACTGAGCCAGCACTGAGTCGCAACTGAGCCAGGACTGAGCCAGCACTGGGCCAGTACTGAGTCAGTACTGAGCCAGCAAGGTTGCGGGTGTAGCTCAGGCGGTAGAGTGTCCACCTGTGATGGTGTCAGTCATCTGATCGATCCTGCTCAGTGGACCAATTTGCAGTTTGGGCTATTTTCCTTTCCAACCAGTGGTTCATCAAAGGCTGTGGTATGTGTTGTCCTGTCTGGTCGAAAGTGCATATAAAAGACCCCTTGTTGCTTATCGGAAAGAGTAGCTATGTCCAATAGCCGATGATAAAAATCAATGTGCTCTAGAGGCATCGTTAAATAAAACGAGTTTTACTTTTGTACTGAGCCAGCACTGAGCAGGTATTAAGCCAGCACTGAGCCAGCACTGATTCAGTACTTAGCCAGCTCTGAGCCAAAAAATGAAACAATCATTGATTTCCACCACGACCATTACCAGGCAATTTAAAGTTGTATAGTCCGATGGTTTTGAATTTCTGTATTTTTTCTGAGATAAATATATTAGATCAATCACTAGTATCTGTGTTACACTAGTTCAAAGTTACTTTTATTTCAGATGGTAAACCTTTGAGATATTTTGAGTGCAAACATGGAAAATTAGTTTTGGCAAGCTTGCCAAAACTCTGACACCATAGACTTCTGCAGTAACAGGTTCTGTTAAATTGACTCAGTCTTGCCTTCTACGCAGAAACAAATGCTTAATAAGTGCATCAGTATCTAAGTTAGATATGTAAAATCAAACCTAGATAATTGGTTTGGTTTTGAAAATTTGATGTTTCATCGGACTATGCAGCTTTAATGTGAGCAGACAACAATACAATGAGAAAGTCACCTTTTACTTGCAGGCATGCGCTACACTTGGCTCTCATTGGACGCTACAAGTTGTTTGAGCTAAACTTTTCTTCCAGTAATCCCAACGGTCCTTAAGTCCTTTCCCTAGCAACCCCCGACCTTAGCAACCAGCGCCCCTGCTGGTTGTGTCGTCTGGTCTGAAAAGGCGGGAATCTGTATTTATTCGCCCCCGGAAACCGAAAACCCGCCAAATCGCCATGCCTAAGAACATGCGCAGTACAGCCGGACTTGGGCAAACAAACGGAACCCTCCCTAATCCCCGCCGCCACACGGGCCACTAACGTCCTGTTGACCTTGACTTTCGAAGGGTCATTCAACAACTTGTCGGCCGTGACCCCCGTAACCAGGTCAAGGTCGCCTGAAGGTCAGATATAGACCTTGTGTGGGCGCGTTCTCCTCGTGCTCCTTGCGTAAGGGGAGTATGGGGGTGGAGAGTGTGGAGAGTGTGGAGAGTGTGGAGAGTGTGGAGAGTGTGTGGTGAGTGGAGAGTATGGAGTATGTGGAGAGTGTTTGGAGAGGAGAGGGTGTGGAGAGTGCGTAGAGAGTGGAGAGTGTGTGGATTGAGTGTCGGCAGAGTGTGTGGGCAGAGTGTAAAGAGAGTGTTGAGCGTGTGTGGGCAGAATGTGTTGGCAGAGTCAGGAGAGTGTGTGGACAGTGGGGAGTGTGTTGAGAGTTGTAGAAAGTGTGTGGAGAGTGTGTGGAAAGTATGTGGAGAGATGTAGAAAGTGTGTGGAGAGTGTGGGGTGAGCGTGTGGAGAGTGTGTGAGGAGATGAGAGTGTGTGGCGAGTGTGAAGAGACTTGAGGAGAGTGCATGGGGAGTGGGGAGAGTGTGAGGAGAGGAGAGTGTGCAGAGTGTTGGAGAGTGTGTAGGGAGTGGTAAGTGTGGAGAGGGAGAGTAGAGTGTATGAGGATAGAGAGTGTGTGGAGAGTGGGGAGTGTGTGGAGAGTGGGGAGTGTGTGGAGAGAGGGTAGTGTGTTGAGAGTGGGGAGTGTGGAGAGTGGGAAGTGTGTGGAGAGTGTGGAGTGTGTGAAGAGTATGAATGTGTGGAGAGTGTGTGAGGAGAGGAGAGTGGCTGGCGAGTGTGTGGAGAGTAACTGTGGAGACTTGAGGAGAGTGTGTGGGGAGTCGGAGGAGTGTGTGGAGAGGGCAGTGTGCAGAGTGTTGGACAGTGTGCGGAGCATGGTAAGTGCTGAGAGGGAGAGGAGAGTGTGTGTGGATGGAGAGTGTGGAGAGTGTGGAATGTGTCGAGTGTGTGGAGAGTGTGGAATCTGTGGAGAGTGTGTGGAGAGTGGGGAGTGTGTGGAGAGTGGGGAGTGAGTGGGGAGTGTGTGGAGAGAGTGGAGCGTGGGGGTGTGGAGAGTGTGTGAAGTGTGTGGAGAGTGTGGAGAGTGGGGAGTGTGTGGAGATTGGGGAGAGTGGGGAGTGTGGGGAGTCTGTGGAGAGTGGGGAGAGTGGGGAGTCTGTGGAGAGTGAGGTGTGTGTGAAGAGTGTGGTGTCTGTGAAGAGTGTGGAGAGTGTGGATTGTGTGGAGAGTGGGGAGTGAGTGGGGAGTGTGTGAAGAATGTGGAGTGTGTGCAGAGTGGGGAGTGTGTGGAATGAGAGGAGGGTGTGGAGAGTGTGGAGAGTGGGGAGTGTGTGGAGAGTTGCTAGTGTGTGGAGAGTGGGGAGTGCGTGGGGATTGTGTGGAGAGTGGGGAGTGTGTGGAGAGTGGGGAGTGTGTGGGGATTGGGTGGATAGTGGGGAGAGTGGGGAGTGAGTGGAGAGTGTGGAGAGTGGTGGTGTGGAGAGTGTGTGAAGTGTTTGAAGAGTGTGGAGAGTAGGTGTGGGGAGAGTGGAGTGGAGGTGTGTGAGGGGGAGTGAGTGTGTGAGGGGAGTGGAGGTGTGTGAGGGAGTGGGGAGTGTGAGGGGAGTGGAGGTGTGTGTGGGGAGTGGGGAGTGTGTGAGGGAGTGGAGGTGTGTGAGGGAGAGTGGGGTGTGTGAGGGGGAGTGGAGGTGTGTGAGGGGTGTGGAGAGTGTGGAGTGTTGGAGAGTGGGGAGTGTGAGGGGAGTGGAGGTGTGTGAGGGGAGTGGAGGTGTGGAGGTGGAGGGTATGTGGGTAGTGAGGAGTGTGTGGGGATTGGGGAGTGTGTGGGGAGTGTGGAGAGTGGGGAGTGTTTGGAGAGTGGGGAGTGTGTGGAGAGTGTGGAGTGTGTGGAGAGTGGGGAGTATGTGGGGAGTGAGGAGTGTGTGGGGAGTGGGGACTGTGTGGAGAGTGTGGGCAGTGTGGAGTGTGTGGAGTGCATGGAGAGTGGGGACTGAGTGGGGAGTGTGTGGAGAGTGGGAAGTGTGTGGAGAGTGGGGAGTGTGTGGAGAGTTGGGAGCATGTGGAGAGTGGGGAGTGTGTGGAGAGTGGGGAGTATGTGGAGAGTGGGGAGAGTGTGGAGTGTGTGGAGATTGGGGATTGTATGGAGAGTGGGGAGTGGGTAGAAAGTGGGGAGTGTATGGAGAGTGGGGAGTGTGTGGAGAGTGGGGAGTGTATGGAGAGTGGGGAGTGGGTAGAAAGTGGGGAGTGTATGGAGAGTGGGGAGTGTATGGAGAGTGGGGAGCGCGTAGAAAGTGGGAAGAGTGTGGATAGTCTCGAGTGTGTGGAGAGTGCGGAGTGTGTGGAGAGTGGGGAGTGTGTGGAGAGTGGGGAGTTTGTGGAGAGTGGGGAGTGCACCACTGGAGTCCAGAAACACTTGTTTTGGGAGGCGGTGAGAAGGGCGTGGGATCAAACGACCGAAGCCATGTTTTGAAGTCTTTGCAAAAACAAACTACGATGACTCAGATCCTGTCCCGAGCTACAAATAATGCCCGAACACAAAGTATGTAGGACATCGTCAGATGGAGGAGTGGAACCATCTCCGGAGAGATGTATGGGGCAGATACAGAATCACCGTGAGGCCTAGAGGAGTGCGGAGGGGGGGGGGGGGGGGGGAAGAGGGGGGAAGAAGAGGGGGAGGGGGCAGGAAGAGCAAGAGTAGGAGCAGGAGGAGTGGTTGGAGCAGGAGGAGGAGAGGGCGTAGGAGGAGGAGGGCAGGAGTAGGAGGAGAGGGAGCAGGAAGAGGAGGGGGGGGGAGGCAGAGGAAGCACAGATGGAGCAGGAGGAGGAGACGGGGGGAGGAGGAGGAGCAGCAGCAGGAGGTGCAGGAGGAGGAGAGAGAGGAGGAGCGGGAGGAGGGGGGGGGTAGCAGGAGGGGCAAGGGGAGGAGGGGCATGGGAACGAGGGAGTAGGAGGCAGAGGAGATAGGAGGCAGAGGAGGAGAGGGAGAAGGAAGTGGAGGAGCAGGCGGAGGAGCAGGACGAGGAGCAGGACGAGGGGGGGGGAGGAGGGGGAGATGGAGGCAGAGGAGGCGGATGCTCTTTGCAAGGAAGTAAGCCTTCCGGGAAACCGCGCAGCCGTGGGTGCACACACGTCGTCCATTTACTTGACACAGGGACTTGACCTGTGGCTCTTGGATGAATTGACCACCGGGTGACCACTGCACCCACCGCTCACCAGACGGCGCGTTGATCCTCCGTGGGAACAGCGCGACCGTCTTGTCCCCGCTGACCCCTTTAATGGACACTGACAACCCCCAACCCCCCTCTCACTGACTGCACCTTCTCGACATCCACACCAATTATTCTGAATGCTTAAACTTGAAATATGTCCATGGTTAACTCTTTAAATTATAATATACTTCAAATTAAAGCTGCATAGTCCGACGAAGCATACAATTTTCAAACCCAAAACAATTATCTAGAGTTGATTCTACATGTCTAACTTAGATAATGATGCGCTTCTTAAACATGTGTTGACACAAAGAAGGGACTGCTGAAGAGTATGGTGGCAGAGTTTTGGTGTGCATGCCGAAACTCATTTGACATATTTGCAACACCGCTGGTTCCCAACACCGCTGGTTCCCAACACCGCTGGTTCCCAACACCGCTGGTTTCCAACACCGCTGGTTTCCAACACCGCTGGTTCCCAGCCTTCCCGCTTGTCATTCCCCCCCCCCCCCCGCTGTACAATCCCAGCTGGTTCCGGCCGGTGTCACTGTATTCAACTTTAACTCTCTATATAGATAAATGCACACACTCACCCAAACCTTCAGCAGTGGCGTATTTAGGGGAGGGGGTGGGGGGGGGGGGGGTGCCTGGTTGCCCAGAACTCCCCACCCCCATCCCCAACCCCTCACACAAAAATATTTAATGCAGAAATATCAAGAGTGAAATGTCTCTCCAAATATCACCAAAATGCACCCATGTCGAGTCAAACCAATGAATTAAAAATTGATACTTGTCGCTTCCTAGCCTGACACTTGGCATTAATAGGATAGGGCAAGGACTGGTTAGCTCAGTGTCAGGATAATGTGCCTATGTGGGATATTGAGTCATGGTGCTGGTGGCCTGATTTCCCAATGGGGTAACACTATAATATCGCCATGAGTGCACACTGTCACAAGTCGGTACGCATCCTGATATGACATTAGATGTTGTCAGGACGTAAAACTCCAACAACCAACCAGACCGATAACTAAATCCTGGCTACTACCCTGTGCACGCACCCCTGTGTGCCCACCTCGGCGACACCCACTTCGCATTAGTCCCGGTAGGGGGCGCTGGGCGTATTGGTGTTGATATTAATGCGGCTTGGCACACCACGTGCTGCTAATACTAGTAAATACGGTACACGACCGTTCCTCGCCGACACGACTCGGGCGGACCTCAGTCCGGCCGGGGCACACTGGGTTCAGCGGTGGTCGACACTGAGGCCGTATTCGATTATAACGGTTCGGACCATTCGGATCATCCGAGTCGTCAGAATTTCAAATAGAAAACCCGAGGTGAACCTAAAAATACACGGGTCGTGTGCAAAATGGTCTGATCCCAATGCCCCAGGTCTTGATACGTGACCTGGTACATGATGTCATCCTGGAACATGACCTGGTACAAGACATGTTATAGGAACATGATCTGCTACATGATGTGGTACTGGAACATAACCCAGTATATGACCCGGTATTAGAACCTGACCTGATACATAACCGGGTATTGGAACATGAGCTAGAAGTAGAACATGGGCTGGTACACAGGCTGGTACACGGGTTGCTTCATGGGTTGTAACACGGGCTGGTGCAGGGGCTGGTACACAGACTGGTACATGGGCTGGTACATGGGCTGGAACACGGGCTGGTTCCCGGACTGGCACACGGGCAGGTACACAGGCTGGTACACAGGCTGGTACATGGGTTGCTTCATGGGTTGTAACACGGGCTGGTACATGGGCTGGTACACAGGCTGGTACACGGGCTGGTACATGGGCTGGAACATGGGCTGGTACACAGGCTGGTACACAGGTTGCTTCATGGGTTGTAACATGAGCTGGTGCATGGGCTGGTACAGGGGCTGGTACATGGGCTGGTACATGGGCTGGTACATGGGCTGGAACACGGGCTGGTTCCTGGGCTGGCACACGGGCTGGTACACGGGCTGGTACACGGGCTGGTACACGGGCTGGTACATGGGCTGGTACACAGGCTGGTACACAATCTGGTACATGGGTTGGTACATGGGCTGGTACACAGGCTGGTACACGGGGTGGTACATGGGCTGGTACACAATCTGGTACACGGGCTAGTACACGGGCTGGTACATGGGCTGGTACACAGGCTGGTACACAGGCTGGTACATGGGCTGGTACACAGGCTGGTACACAGGCTGGTACATGGGCTGGTACATGGGCTGGTACACAGGCTGGTACATGGGTTGCTTTATGGGTTGTAACATGGGCTGGTTCATGGGCTAGTACAGGGGCTGGTACACAGGCTGGAACATGGGCTGGTACATGGGCTGGAACATGGGCTGGTTCCCGGGCTGGTATATGGGCTGGTACATAGGCTGGTACATGGGCTGGTACATGGGCTGGTACATGGGCTGGTACATGGGCTGGTACACGGGCTGGTACATGGGCTGGTACACAGGCTGGTACACGGTCTGATACATGGGCTGGTACACTGGCTGGTACATGGGCTGGTACACGGGCTGGTACATGGGCTGGTACATGGGCTGGTACATGGGTTGGTACACAGGCTGTACACGGGCTGGTACACAATCTGGGGCATGGGCTGGTACACGGGCTGGTACATGGGCTGGTACACAATCTGGGGCATGGTCTGGTACATGGGGTGGTACATGGGCTGGTATATGGGCTGGTACATGGACTGGTACATGGGCTGGTACACAATCTGGGGCACAGGCTGGTATATGGGCTGGTACATGGGCTGTTATGCGGGCTGGTACATGGGCTGGTAAACCGGTTGGTAGCCAATCTGGGGCATGGGCTGGTACACAGGCTGGTACAAAAACTGGTACACCGGCTGGTAAACCGGCTGGTACATGGAGGACAACCACGTCACTCACAACAATGCATGACCACACAGAGAGTGGGTGGTCTAGCTGACCGTCCTCTGAAGCCAACCATGATGGTGTCAGTTCTTAGTGCCGGAGTGGTACTTCCCATAGAGATGACAATACTAGGTTATATATGATGGTGTCAGTTCTTAGTGCCGGGGTGGTACATCCCACAGAGCTGACAACAGTCGGCTATATATGATGCTGTCAGTTCTTAATGCCGGAGTGTAACATCCCACAAATACTCGGCTATATATGATGGTGTCAGTTCTTAGTGTCGGGGGGGTACTTCCCACAGAGCTGACGATATTAGCCTATATATGATGGTGTCAGTTCTTAGTGCCAAGGTGGTACTTCCCACAGAGCTGACAATGCTCGGCTATATATGATGCTGTCAGTTCTTAGTGCCGGGGTGGTACTTCCCACAGAGCTGACAATATTAGGCTATATATGATGGTGTCAGTTCTTAGTGCCGGGGTGGTACTTCCCACAGAGCTGACAATGCTCGGCTATATATGATGGTGTCAGTTCTTGGTGCCGGGGTGGTACTTCCCACAGAGCTGACAATATTAGGCTATATATGATGGTGTCAGTTCTTAGTGCCGGGGTGGTACTTCCCACAGAGCTGACAATGCTCGGCTATATATGATGGTGTCAGTTCTTAGTGCCGGGGTGGTACTTCCCACAGAGCTGACAATACTCGGCTATAAATCACACCGCTTTCATAACACCACAAGTGCACTTGTAAACAATGCCGTTTGACAAATGTCAAAGCAGCCTACTTGGCAGTTCATTCTGGGTGCTCAGTGTACAGTGGTGTATCGGTGGGCAACATACAGAAAGTACACTGTATCTGTGTGAGACATACAGTAATGACACTGTATCTGTGTGAGACATACAGTAATTAAGCCAATTGTATATATGTAATACATCCAGTAAGTAACAACATTGTATCTGTGTGAGACTTACAATAAGTAGGTACACTGTATCTGTGTAAGACATACAGTATGTAAGTACATTGTATCTGTGAGACATACAGTAATTATGCCAATTGTATATATGTAATACATACAGTAAGTAATGACATTGTATCTGTGTGAGACATACAGTAAGTAATGACATTGTATCTGTGTGAGACATACAGTAAGTAATGACATTGTATCTGTGTGAGACATACAGTAAGTACATTGTATCTGTGTGAGACATACAGTAAGGACACTGTATCTGTGAGACATACAGTAATTAAGCTAATTGTATATATGTAATAAATACAGTACGTAATGACATTGTATCTGTGTGAGACATACAGTAAGTAATGACATTGTATCTGTGTGAGACATACAGTAAGTTAGTAAACTGTATCTGTGAGACAAACAGTAAATACATTGTATCTGTGTGAAACATACTGAAAGTACACTGTATCTGTGTAAATAATGACACTGTATCTGTGTGAGACATACAGTAAGTAATGACACTGTATCTATGTGAGACATACAGTAAGTAAGGACCCTGTATATGTGTGACACATACAGTAAGTAAGGACACTGTATCTGTGTGAGACATACAGTAAGTAAGGACCCTGTATATGTGTGACACATACAGTAAGTAAGGACACTGTATCTGTGTGAAACATACAGTATGTACACCGTAGCTATATGATGCATGATGTGTAAATAATATCACCAGTTTAATCTTCACTGTGAAAGTAAAGCTAAGACTTCTCGAAGCCCATCCTTTCTCTTCCCGAAACCTCGAAAATACCCACAGTGCATCTTAATACCCGGAATGTACTTCTTGCTTATCTAATCACCACCCCCCCCCCCCACCCCCTCAACACAAAGCAAAACACAAAACGCGAACGGTGTATCCTCGTTGTTCAATGCGCTCACTTAATACCCATATGGGCACTGAAGTTCAACTTATGACGTCACAGCCCCGCCAGCCAATCGGCGGCCTGCATTTGACTAAGAGGTAATAAACTGGAACATGAACCAAGGAGGGTCCACATCGGTTGACAACACTCTGCACAGAGTCCCCCCAACAAGTAACCATCTTGATAGCTGACCGACTTGAAGTTGGTAGGTGCCTCAGAGTACTAGTGGGTGCAAGGGTTGTGGGTTCGATCCCCAGTGAAACCGAAGGATTACAACAGAAGATGACACTTGTCGCTACTTTGTCTGTTGGTCGACATAACTACGATAGGGCAAGGACTGGTTGACACAGTGACAGGATAATAATGTGACTGAGTGGGATATCATATCAGGGTGGCAGCATGGCATGTCAGTGGGGCAGCACTAAAAACTTGCAATTAGTGTGCAATGTCACAAGCCAGAAAAAGAGAGATAAGTGAAGAGAAATGCAGGAAGAGAGAGCAAGAAAGAGAGTGGGAGAGACAGGCAGCAACGGTCAGAGTGGGAGAGAGACAGGGACAGGGACGGAGAATGCGAGGAGGGACAGAGGCAGACTGACTGGGATGGAAAGGGACAGAGAGAGGGAAAGAGGGGGGAGACGAAGAAGGAGCATGGATGTGGACTTTGTGCAAACATGTCTTGAGGAGAAATGTGTGAACACTTAAAGCTCCAACCGTGAAACGACACAACCGGAAGTGTGTGTTTACGAGATCCGGTTGAAGTGCCTTGTGTGCGTGTGGGTGTGGGTGTGGGTGGGGGGGGGGCTGACAGCGTATGGAGCTGAATGGCTGACACTGAGTGTCATACACACTGTGAATCCTTACCAGACAGGACAAGCAATGCCGGGTGATAACCAAACAGACTGTACCAGACATGACAGGCAATGCCGGGCAATAACCGAACAAACTGTACCAGACAGGACAAGCAATGCCGGGTGATAACCGAACATACTGTACCAGACAGGACAGGCAATGCCGGGTGATAACCAAACAGACTGTACCAGACAGGACAGGCAATGCCGGGTGATAACCGAACATACTGTACCAGACAGGACAGGCAATGCCGGGTGATAACCAAACAAACTGAACCAGACAGGACAAGCAATGCCGGGTGATAACCAAACAGACTGTACCAGACAGGACAGGCAATGCCGGGTGATAACCAAACAGAATGTCGGGCGATAACCAAACAGACTGTACCAGACAGGACAGGCAATGCTGGGTGATAACCAAACAAACTGTACCAGACAGGACAAGTAATGCCCGGTGATAACCAAACAGAATGTCGGGCGATAACCAAACAGACTGTACCAGACAGGACAGGCAATGCCGGGCAATAACATAACAGACTGTACCAGACATGACAGGCAATGCCAGGTGCTAACCGGACAGACTGTACCAGACAGGACAGGCAATGCTGGGTGCTAACTGGACAGACTGTACCAGACAGGACAGGCAATGCCGGGCGATAACCAAACAGACTGTACCAGACAGGACAGGCAATGCCGGATGCTAATCAAGCAGAATGTACCAGACATGGGCAAGCAATGCTGGGTGCTAACCAAGCAGAATGTACCAGACATGGGCAAGCAATGCTGGGTGCTAACCAAGCAGAATGTACCAGACATGGGCAAGCAATGCCAGACGATAACCGAACAGACTGTACCAGCCATGGCCAAGCAATGTCGGGTGCTAACCGAACAGACTGTACCAGCCATGGCCAAGCAATGCCTGGTGCTAACCGAACAGACTGTACCAGACATGGCCAAGCAATGACAGGTGCTAACCAAACAGAATGTACCACCCATGGCCAAGCAATGCCAGGTGCTAATCGAACAGACTGTACCAGCCATAGCCAAGCAATGCCAGGTTCTGGGATGCACACACTACTTATACACATACACACCTACATACACACGCCACCCACATACACACGCCACCCACACACGGACCACATATACACACACATCACTACACACACACACATCATCTTGCACCTCCTCCCTCTCACGGATACGTCGTTTGCTTAGGTCAGAACTGATGTAAACATCAACTTTATTTTACCGATTTACTTGCTTCCAGTTTCGGGACTGCGTAATTTATATTTCAAGAGAAAGAACTAAAATAAACGTCAACTTTACTTATCACATTATTTACTTCCGGTGTAAGGTTGCCCCCCGTAATAGTTTTTTTCTCCTGGCAATATTATACCGAAATACGCCTGCCAGGTGGTGCAATGTATTATACTACTACTAATACTGGTATTATGCTGCCTCCACAGTATAATATTGTCCGACCCCCTGGTGCGTATTGCATGTCATACACGACCACAAACTGCAGCGACGCGTTTTGTTTGTTGGTTGGTTGGCTGGTTGGTCGTTTTACATCCTGGCAACATCTAAGGTCATGTCCGGACTGGTACTGACTTGTGACAGTGCACGCTCATGGTGACTTTAAAGTGCTGCCCCACTGGAAAATCAGGCCGCCAGCACCATGACTCGATCACCCACTCAGTCACATTATCCTCACACGGACATAACCAGTCCTTGTCCTATCCTATTAACGCCAAGCGCCAGGCTAGGAGGGGACAAGTATCAATCTTAAAGTCATTGGTTTGACTTGACCGGGAACCGAACTCCCGACCTTCCACACACGAGGCCTGCGCTTTACCGATTAGGCCATCGCGACTGGAGGTTTTGTTTGTAATGTGTGGTGGTGGTTTTACCTTTTTATGCTGAGGTTCAAGGTCTTCCTTTACAAAGCTAACATTCACCAACAAAAAGTAAAGCTTGTTCTATTTAACGATGCCTCTAGAGTGCATTGATTTATATCATCGTCCATTGGACATTCTGACACATTTCTTTGGAGGAAACCGGCTGCCGTCACATAGGCTACTCTTTCCGATAAGCTGTTTATTTGTTGTTGTTTTATGTCCTAGCAACATCTAAGGTCATATCAGGATGGATACCGACTTGTGACAGTGCGCACTCAAGGCAACTATATAGTGCGGCCCCACTGGGAGACCAGGCCGTGAGCACCATGACCTGATATCCCACATTATCCTAACAATGAGTCAACCAGTCCTTGCCATATCCCAATAATGGCGAGTGCCTGTCTAGGAAGCGACAAGTATATATTTTTAAGTCATTGGTTTGACTCGACCAGGGTTCAAACCCACAAACCCCGATCTCCCAAAACAGGATACGCTCAACTCATTCGGCCATCCCATCTGGTCTTCCGATAAGCAGCAAGAGGTCTTTTGTATGCACTTTCCCACAGGCAGGAGAGCACATACCACATCCTTTGATGAACCAGTTGTGGACCACTGGTGGGAAGGGAAAATAGCCCAAACTGAAAATGGGTCCACTGAGCAGGATCGATCGGATGACCCACACCTTCACAGGTGGACACTCTACCGCCTGAGTTACGTCCCGTTCCTGGCTAACATGCACATGTTTGGTTATATAAACAGGGCAACACAACAGGAAATGTGCTCAAGACCTTTTGAGTCTAGTAAACACAGGGGATTATAAGGGGGAAGGGGGAGGCGGGGGGAATAGGAAGGAGCGGTCTAATACTGCCATGTTTTTGTCGCTGGGGACGGCTTTAGTCCACGACTATATTATTTAGTCTACAGCAGGTTTGTTCCGGTATGTCCTTGCCGGGTCAGTTTGTTTGTTTTTGTTTTTTTTGGTAAATATTTGTATTCATCTGAATACATATTTTGTCAGCGCCGGGGCACTGGTCTTCCAGCCGTTGGAGTGGTCGCATTTCATCTATACATAGTGGAAGTGGAATGTGTTGCATTGTGTGCAGCACAACCCATTCTGACATAAAAGAAAGTGGGGGAGCAGCCTATGCTGCATAGTGTACAGCATATGTACTGAACATAGTGCAAGGTATATGCATCAAGATTGAGTGTGCAGTAATGTACACTAGTGGTTAAATCATATGCTGTGTTTGTATATCAGTTAGATTTGGTTTTAATAATGGTTAGTCTTTAAATAGTGCCATGTTGTGCATGTATAGTGGTTTATATTGTGTGCATTGCTGGTTGAAGATGTAGTTATGTAGTGGTGGTAATGGGTCTAAAGTAGGGGTAGTGGGTCTCGAGTCATTGAGTTATAATAGTTGTTTGTCAAATGTGGATGGGGGGGGAGGGGTCCATGGGTAGGGGGCGCGGACACGCAGGGAGAGAGCAGGCATGAGAGAGGGCGAAGTCAATGGGTCGTCCAGCAGGTCGTATTATATATTTGCAGTGCCAGGTTTTGGGCCTGAATAACCAGGTGAGCTCTGTATGCATTTTTAAAGGCAAGAATCGAACCCGCTTCTCTGGTTTTGGTTGGGAGCTTATTCCACATGACACTTCCTTTGTAAATCGGAGCTCTCATTAACTTATTTGTATTAGGGTTGGGCACCCCGAGCAGAGTCGATGTCCCCCTTCTCGTTACCCTTGTTGTGCGATCTATGTATTTGTCATCACTCGCACGTTTATACATCAACATCATTAGGTGTAGGTTCCTACGTACATCCAGAGTGTCCAGCCCTGCTCTGCTATGCATTTCAACCACACTTAGTATCTTGCCTTGGAATACTGTTCTGAGGGCTCTGTTTTGCGTTCTTTGTAATTTGGTCTCTTGCTGCTTCGTTAGTAATCCATAGATGATATCATTGTAGTCTATAATTGGTAATATTGTTGACTTGTACAGCTGCAGCGCAGTATTCTCACTTACATATGACCTTATTTTTCTGAATGTGTTCATTTTTAGTGCCAGTGTTTGGTTAAGTCTTGCCAGCTGTTGGGTACCAGTTAGAGTCGCATCGAGAGTTGTGCCTAGGTACTTATAGGAGTTCACTTCACGGAGCACTAAGCCACCCATCTGCAGTTGTATTGGCCGGGCCCTCACCTTCCTGGCTTTGGTTCCATAGATTATGTACTCAGTTTTAGTGCCATTTAGTGTTAGTTTATTCTCATGGCACCATGTGTTCACTCCATCCAGCGCCATTCCAGCCTCGGTTGCGGCTATGGCAAGGTCATTGTTATGTATTGTTAGTGCTGCATCATCGGCAAATAATGTGAAAGATGCTTTGTTGGAAACTAGAGGTAGGTCATTTATAAATATTAGAAACAGTAGGGGTCCCAGAGTGGAGCCCTGTGGAACTCCTGTTTTTATTTCTCGAGTGGTCGAGTTGGTGTCACTTAGTTTTGTGTATTGCTTCCTATTGCTGAGGTAATTTGTGAGGAAGCTATGTGCTCTATTGCCTAGCCCAGCTCGTTCTATTTTATGCATGAGGATTTTGTGGTCGATTGTATCAAATGCCTTCTTGAAATCAAGGAAGACTGCGATAGTAAGATCACCCTTGTCTATGTTTGACAAAAGTTCGTCCAGTAGAGATGCCAGTGCCCCGGTGGTGGACCTATTTTTCCTGAAGCCATTTTGCTGGTAGGTCAAATAGTTAGAGGACTCAAGGAATGTCTTAATTTGGTCATGTATTATTTGTTCTATGATCTTGCCAGGCAGTGGAAGGATCGATATTGGGCGTAGTTCACTACAGGTTTGCGGGATGTTGACTTTAGGTATGGGCGTCACTGTGGCCACTTTCCAGTCATCAGGGAAGATGCTTGTACTGATTATTAGGTTATATAAATGTGTAAATTCTGCACTCAGTGTTGTGATCGCACTTTTTATCAAAGTGGTACTGATGTCCTTCATTCCTGATGATTTGTAGATAGATATTTTGTTAGTTCTATCAAGGATTTCATCCTGGGTGGTTTCCAGAAGGTCATACTTTTCTTTATTTAGTTTGGCATGGAAGGTTTTGTGTTGATCATCCTTCTGTTTGAATTTATTGGCTAGTTTCTCACCTATATCTATGAAATAGTTATTGATTTCCTCTGCCAGTAATTCATCTGGGATTTTAATACCAGTCTCTTCACTTGCAAGGCCACTGATTCTTGTCTCTTTTTTAGGTTCGATTTGGTTTATTTCATACCAACATTTTCTGGCATTCTGTTTATATTTGTCTATCTGGACTTGATAATACCTTGCTTTGGCTTTCCTTACTTCACTCCTAGCCTTTCTGACCATACATTTAGCTATGAATTCATCCCCTGGATCTTTTGTTTTCTCAAACTTTTGGATAAAGTAATCTCTATCCTTTTGAAGCTCTAGTAGTTCATCATTAAGGTAACCTCCCATGGTGATTCTGGTGGTGATCTTGGTTAGGGGACAGTGCCTGTCAGCTGCAATAGTGATTGTTGCGTTTAGCACATCCCAACATAGGTTGGGGTCTCTCATATCCAGAAATTCAGAACTGTTTATTTCTTTGAGTGTGCCGGCCAATTCATTAAAATTGCAGTTCCTATAAGTGGGTGGTGATTCTTTTGTCATTTCTTATTTTTTTCTTTATTATAAATATTGGTTTGTGGTCGCTTATGTTATAGTTAAGGACTCCAGCCTTTGTACAATGTTTGATATTGGTAAGTGCCAGGTCTATTGTTTTGTTAGTGGTTTTAGTTACCCTGGTTGGTTGCTGGATCATTTGTTGCAACTCATGTTCAGCTGCAAGTTGCTTTATTATCCCTCCCATCGTAGGCCTCTTGCCATTATATTCTTCATTGAAGTCGCCAATGAGGAGTATCTCATATTTATCGATATTGGCTATATTATTCAAAGAGTTACTTATTTGGCCAATTCCTTCGTTTAGGTTGCCATTTGGGGGTCTATATACGTTGCCGATGAGTATTTGGTTTGTATGGGGTCTGGTGACTAGAGCCCACTGTAGTTCAATATTGTTATTTGATAGGTTATGCTCAGCATGTTTACCTGCATCAACCTGGAGATCTTGCTTAAAGTAAATACCTAGTCCACCACCAGCTTTGGTCTGCCCACTAAGTTGCTTTGTTTTTCTATCAGCCCTTATAAATTGGTAACCTGGTATAGATGTGAGTCTGTCTTCAACTGTTCTATTGAGCCATGTTTCTGATATAGTGAAGACATCAAAACCAGACCCGGGTAGGTCGGCTCTTAGCTGGTTGATCTTATGTGTGAGGCTACGTACGTTTAGGTGGCCAATCTTTAGTCCTGGCAGGCCCTTCAGATCTGTTAGAGGAAGTGCGCCCAGATGACACGGTCCCAAGGGCCCCAGGCCACCATCAGTCTGCCCCCCTCCCTGGAAATACTGTCCGCCCCGTCCCCCAAAGGTCCCCCCCCCCACAGTGAGTGTGAATGTGGTTGTGTATTTACTTATGTCATGGTGTATAGCGTATTCTTTGTTGGGCATGGATGCTTGCCCGGTACTACCACCTAGCGGGCATCCAGCTTTAGCTAAACCTGATATTTGGGTTTTAGCCATGATGTGGTGTTGGTTGTTGGCTTAGGCTGAGTTCAGTTTTAGTTGCGGTTTTCTCAATGGGGGGGATGATATTAGTGTATCATGTTGGTTAATTAATGTAAGGTCTACTTAATAGGTTCTTGTCAATGTTGTTTGAGTTGATGATATATGACAGTTAGACAGGTATCAGTGACAGCTGAGTGTGGTCAATAGTAGATAGTGTCACCACTTACATATTGGTAATCGGATATTGACATTTGCTGCAGTTGGTGTTGGGTGATCAAGTAAACGCCCAAGCCAGGGTCAGTATGACAAATGTACATTAAGGATTGTTGTGAATGTGCCATATCAGGCGTACCAGTTCCAAAGGTTGAGTCCAGCCCTTCCATCAGTACGAAGCTCACACTGACCAGCTCCATCAGCACCATGAACCGAGGTGCAGCAGTAGTATTCAAATCTTTGTCCATCAATTTCTAACATACAAATAAATATCAAGCGGTGTTACCTGTGGGCTCCGGTCAGAGGTCTACCCTTAGCATATAAAGGCATGATTATATACAGTTTGAAGCAAAGTTGTTTACATAATAGTGCTTTGGTTGTGCTTGAAAGTGGCCACAGCAACAAGGGCACATGCACAAATAGCTTGGCATCCATACATAGTGCTCTCAGGCATATACGTTACACATGAAGGGCAGGGTTCAAGGAGAGCTTAGCAAATCTGACAGGGGAGTTTGTGTTCCTTAAGTCATACCAGTCAAGTCTGCACTAGCAGACCATACATATAGAGGGCAGTCAAATAGGCAATTTGTAGATCCAAACCGGATCAATGGTCTGGGCCAGCTGACTGAAACGCCCCAATAGCAGATTCCAAAGCAGAATCAAGGTGTACAGTAGTTGTACATAAGTAAGGGTAGTGGTGCAGAAGGTCAATCAATTTATGGCCCTCACACAAATAATAACCTGCAAAATAGTTCTTGTTGTGCTATGTCCTAGCAACATGTGACCGACTTGTGACAGTGCACACTCATGGCGACTTTATAGTGCTGCCCAACTGGGAAATCATGGCACTGGCACCATGACCTGATATCCCACTCAGTCACATTTTCTTGACGCTGAGCTAACCAGTCCTTGCCCTGTCCTATTAATGCCGAGTGCCTGGCCAGGAAGTGACAGGTATTAATTTGATAAGTCATTGGTTTGACTCGACAGAGAACCGAACTCCCGATCTCCCGCATGTGAGGCCTGCACTCTACCGATTCGGCAACTGCGCCCGGTCTGCAAGGCCTTGTATGAATACCTGATCCCGATGCACACGTCACGGCCCGCGACCTAAAAACACACGACCCGATACCTAAAAACAAGCAAATTCGGATCCACTGGCACGGCGTGTTCTATCGCGACTGCGTAGTGACACGTGACTCATGACCTACATCTCCTGCCGTTAGTTCACGGGTTACTAGGTTACCCAGTCAGGTCTGGCTCGGTTTATTAGGGTTTTGCGTAACAGCAACATATAGGGTCATATCAGGACAGGCACCGACTTATCTTTGTGTGTGACAACAGCGCGCAATCCATGCCGATTCTATAGCGCTGTCCCATTGGGATACCACAACACAGGCACCATGGCCCGATATCTCACTCAGTCGCATTATCCCATCACTGAGCCAGCCAGTTCTTGCTAGGCAGCGACAAGTATCACCTTTGTAAGTCTTCAGATTGCTCCAGCTGAGGATCGAACTCAAGAGTTCGAACCCAGGTCGAGTCAAACCAATGACTTAAAAATTGATACTTGTTGCTTCCTAGCCAGGCGCTTGGCATTATTAGGACAAGGCAAGGACTGGTGTGCTCAGTGTCAGGATAATGTGACTGAGTGGGATACCAGGTTATGGTGCCGGCAGCCTGGCTTCCCAGTGGGACAGCACTATAAAGTTGCCATGAGTGCTCACTGTCACAAGTCGGTACCCATCCTGATATGACCTTAGATGTTGCTAGGATGTAAAACAACAACAAACAAACAATCGAACTCAAGACCACCCACACAGTAAGCGGGCACTTTATCCACAGTTGCTCAGACAGAAGATTTAATCAAAACCTCGTCCTATTTAATTGGATAGCTGCTAATTAAACATCATTATATTTTGTGGTAGTTTTACATAAATAAATATAAAACAGGCATAATTATTTAATAGCATTAGATAGGCTTCAAATATTGAGTCAATCAATATCCAAAGACCATCTGTCTGTACACAACACAATTATTCCCTTGATTGGGATTGGGAACAAACGTAGCTATCAGCGTACCACACTGATGTCATAGGTGACATGTTGGAACTCATATATATCATCCCCCTAAACCTGCAGATATATATACAGATTTTGTGGTGGCTGAATCGGTAGAGCGCAGGCCTTACAAGCGGGAGATTGCGAGTTTGGTTCCCAATCAAGTCAAACGAATGACTTATAAAGTTGATACTTGTTGCTTCCTAGTCAGGCACTCGGCATTAATAGGATAGGGAAAGGACTAGGTAGTTCAGTGTGAGCATAATGTGACTGAGTGGGAGATTGGGTCATGGGGCTGTCAGCCTGATTTCCCAGTGGGGAAGTACTATAAAGTCACCATGAGTGTGCACTGTCACCTGTCCTGATATGAACTTAGATGTTGCCAGGATGTAAAACTCCAACAACCAATGAATCAAACTGCGGATATCAAAACAGTCAACTGATATAAAAGTTATTTCAATCAGGACTCCGGATCTTTCAACGAAGGAGACTGCGGTCCGATTATCGGTTAGTGTGAGGCGGGCTTGGTGTGTGTGCTGGTGAGTGTAGCTTCCGCCCACACCTGGCGAGGTGCCAGCCAGCTAGCGATAAGCAGCCACTAATTGGATAATTAACAGAACACTTAATTGTGCCTGGGTTGGAACGTTGATTGGTTGGTGCAGCACTCTCCAACCACAGAAGCGGAGACTGTGTGTGCGCGCATGTGTAAACAGACCTGTCCCAGATACTCTGCTTGCAGAACATCTCACATGCTGGTATCATGACACTGAGAGTGTGTCAGTGTCGAGTCATTGTGGGGTGTAAGTGTCCATGAGTGGCTCAAGGATTTAATGACCTCCCAACACACACCACCACACACACACCTCCCCACACACACCTCCCCCCAGACCTCTCCACATCCGCCTCCCCACACACCTCTCCACATACACACCTCCACACACACACACCCCACATACACACATACATCCACACACACATGCTCATCTCTTCACACACACCTCCCCACACACACTTCCATGCACACACATCCACACACATACCCATTCTCACCTCCACACACACACACCTCCACATACACACCTCCACACACACCACCTCCACACCTCCACACACACATGCTCACCTCTTCACACACACCTCCCCATACACTTCCACACACACATCCACACAGATACCCATTCTCACCTCCATACACACACCTCCACACACACACACCTCCCCATGCACACCTCCACACACACACCTCCACACACACACCTCCAAACACACACCTCCCCACACACCTCCCCACACACCTGCACATACACACCTCCCCACACACACCTCCTGACACACACCTCCACACACACCTCCACACACACCTCCACACACACCTCCACACACCTTCCCACACACACCTCCACGCACACACCTCCACACACACCTCCCCCACCCCTCCACACACACCTCCCCACACACACCTCCACATACACACCTCCACACACACACCTCCACACACACACCTCCCCACAAACACCTCCCCATACACACTACCGCTAAAACACCTCCCCAAACACACCTCCACACACACACACCTCCCCCACACACCTCCCCATACACACCTCCCCACACACACCGTCAGGGGTTTTGAGTGTCACGTTCCAGCATCCGTCGTGTCACCTACCACACCTGCATGTTGAATCTGAACAAAGGACTGTTTCTCATCTCAATCAATCAGATTCAAGTGAAATCAGTGCGTCATATGACTCAGGAGGGCGGTCTTTTAGATGTTAAGCGACTAAAGGCCCGGTCACATACACGTGAGTGGACATAGTTGAACGTAGTGGAGGCTAATGTAGTTGAACGTAGTTGAACATAGTTGAACATAGTTGAATGTAGTTGAATGTAGTTGAATATAGTTGAACTAGTTGAACGTAGTTGAACGTAGTTGAATGTAGTTGAACATAGTTGAACATAGTTGAACGTAGTTGAACGTAGTTGAACATAGTTGAACATAGTTGAACGTAGTTGAACGTAGTTGAACGTAGTTGAACGTAGTTGAACGTAGTTGAACGTAGTTGAACGTAGTTGAACGTAGTTGAACGTAGTTGAACGTAGTTGAACGTAGTTGAACGTAGTTGAACGTAGTTGAACGTAGTTGAACGTACCGGCATCCAAACTTCTCCGTCATGCTAACTTGGTGATAATGTGGGTGAGCCGTGAGTTCCAATTTAATCTTTGGACATGTTCAAAAGAGGCTAGAGGATAACATACTGTGGCGAAGTCTCCGTACTCTTAATGTAGTCTAGCATACTCTAGCGTAATCTAGCATACACAAGCATACTTTAGCATACTTGGACATGGTTGAACGTAGTTGGCCGTAGTGGAGGCTAACGTATGTTGAACATAATTGAACGTAGTTGAACGTGGTCGAACATAGTTGAACATACCAGCATCTGTGCCATAACATATTTATCCGTACCAAAACCTGCCATACCTTAACGTTTTTCACTGTAGTTTAACGTACTTACACCATGTTTGACCCACGTTAATCTATCCTACGTTCAACTACGTTCAACTACGCTCACTAATATGTATTTGACCAGGGCTTTACTACGTAAAGGGGTGCTAAGCATTGCTGCGCAAAGCTACCTACATAAATATCCTCAATTATATAGCACGGAACCCGGCTCCCTGATAGAGCTTTGGCTGCTGCACCGCTTACATTGGTTCGTTTGTTGGAGTTTTACATCCTGGCAACATCTAAGATCATATCAGGACGGGTACCGACTTGTGACAGTTCCTATTTATAAGTCATTGTTTTGACTCGATCAGGGTTCGAACCCGTCGATTCGAATCCCAAGATCTACCAAAACGGGAGAGAGACGCTCAACTCATTCGGCCATCCGGCCTGGTCGCACCACTTACACAAACTGGTCAGTATCAGTTGCTTTGCAACATTTCAAGGTTTGTCTTTGTGCTTAGCAAACTCACTAGCAAATTAAATTGATCTACATTCTAACACGTAACAGAAGCACAACTGTCAGTGTCAAATAGAATTACAATTATTATTGGGGGTTGCAATATTGATGTCAAATTCATTCCCTAATATGCTCATATTAAACACGAGGTTCAGTTTATTTATTTGTTGGGGTTTTCTTCCTAGAAACAGCTGAGGTGATTTACTGATGGGCACATGATTAAACCTGAGTTAGGCATATGTTGCGTCAGGTCTACGTGAATTACGCTATGATCAACATAATCAACCTAATGCTATGAGGCCGTTAAAATATTACGTCATGCTATGCTTGTCAAAATGCCCCACCCCCCCTTGTAAGCCACCGTAGTGCTAGAGCATATACGTCATATAATGCTTGGATCTACACACCCCACCTCCCTAAGCGCTTTGTGATATTTGAATGTCCTCTTGTCTCTTACACCTGGATGGATCACAATTATAACAAGTAAAATTGTTTTTTTAAACCATCAAATTGTGATCATCAGACAGGACGTGGATCCATCCCATGTTGGGTCAGAAGTCACGTGATTTAAAACTAGAGTTAAGCTCCATGTATGTGGTCAGTTGAGACTCTATGCAATTACTGACCACATAGTCGAGTTGCTCTATATAGAAAGAAGTACAAAGTGGCCATAATTATGGGTTGGCCGCTATATTGGAGCTACCACTATGCAATTCAGTGCTGTAATTATATACAGTAAAGCCTCTCTAAGTCGACCGACCATGGGACCGACTTTAACTGCTCCATTTATGGAGGTGGTCGGTTTAGGGAGTTTTTTAAAATCATTACAATGGTTATTGTATGGGTGATCGTTTGGGACCCAAATAAAGTGATCGATATAGGGGAGTGGTCGATCTGTGGAGGTGGTTACTGTATTATTAGCTCAAAAGAGTGACATTTGTAGGCACCTTTTGTCATGTCCTGGAAAGCAAAGATGACGGTAAGAAAGATCCTGCCTGTAACCTGAATCAACTATGAGAACAGACGCAATGACAGTGCTTACCTTTGCTGATGACTGCAGAGTTCCGTAGCCTTCGTCGATGCGGGGTGACTTTGGAATGTCCCTGTGGATGTGGTGTGGGACAGTGTCCACCACAAAGCCTTGCGCGGTGCTGCCCCCAGCGGCCACCACACGTACTCCACTGCTGGCCGTGAGGGCACCATGCTTTGCATCTTCTCGCTGCAAGGCTGGTGTCGCACAAGCAGCACCCGGCTGGTCCTCGACACTTCTGGATGACCCCAGCCTGCCGAGACTGCTGCAGGATGGCTTTGACAGTTTTCGGGGCAGCTTACTCTTCACTGGCAGTTTACTGTTGGAATGCTCATTTGCGAGGCCGCTTTCAAACTGGGCACTTAGCACCTTGATAGACAATCGTCCTTGAGAGTTCAAACAAGATTGAGCCTCTTTCGTCTCAGGGGATGATTCCTCTGTCGAAGCACCACAAACAGCAACAACAGGCATGGAGCAATCACTGAAGTCCCCTACGGTGCTCTGTTGTGAAGGATTGACAGGTTCACGACAGTCCTTGTAATCCACTCCAGGTTCATTGAACACATCATCTGGCATCTCCTTTGCGGAGTCTGTCCTCACTGGTGTTGACTGTCGGTCAGACAAACTTGACTTGTCGCTTGCCTGCTCCTGCTGACATAGCTCACACTGGTGATCGTCAACCTGTCCCTGCACAAAGTCCTCATCAGTCAGGCATATGTGCAGAGAGCTGTCAGACACAGCCATCTCCTTCACCATGAAGCACTCTCCTACCGCAACCATTGCACTCGATTGATCCCATAGCAGGTCAGATGTTGCCAGTGAGCGCTTCAAATGACAGTCCTTCTCCAGGAAAGAACAAGTGATACTTTGAGAGAACCGATGTTCGGGATCAGTCTTCTTTTCCAAGTCAGGTGAGCTTAAGCTCCGTGTTGGGTACCTTTGCTGTGGGAATCCCACCGAACCACCCAAATTCGAAAATAGACTTGGACTAACAACTGATCCCTCCTTGTGAAAATCCTTAACACCACTGATGGAATCATCTTCCATTGAGTCGGAAGATGAGTCCTTAATGATGCGGGATTCGATTTTCTCCAACATGTCATCACAGATGAATTCATATTGGTCAGATGACACGAAAAACACCGGTTTCTCATCACCCAGCATTGGAGAGCATCCATCACTGGATGACGATGGTGAAGAGGAAGAATGCACCTGCTCCTTCATCGAACCATTCAGCGTTGTGGGACGCGTTATACATTTCCTCCCTATGTTTGCTCTTGAAATATCATCATCGGTGTGAGAAGCCACATCATGGCTGCCCTGCTTCTGTACGCCTTGAAGAGCAGGCTTGTTCACTATCACTTGATCTTCACTCGAGGCATCTATCCTTAGAACTACTTGAGAATCATGGTCATCTACTGTCGGGTTGTCTTTGCGTACGGCTCGATCTTTGCGTATCTTCTTAGGCCCAGCCAAGGGTGAATCTCCACCGTCCACATCCAGGTTGTCATCAGATAGTATGATGTCTGGGGTTATTGTGCTTGTGCTGGTGAAGCACTCTAGCTGAGCATCTTCCAGGTTGTTTATATACTCCTCCATTTGTAATGTCTCTTCAGACTTCGTTTTGGGAAGTGAGTCTTGATGCTCAATGTGCTCTTTCTTTAGATCAGTCCCTCTCTCAGGCCCTCCTTCCCCAGGCCCTTCTCTATCAGGCCCTCCTTTCCCAGGCTCTCCTTTCTCAGGAAATTTAGATTTTTCAATATATCTTGGAATGCTTCCTAGTATTTGATTAGACATGAATAAGCGACTGTCAAGACTTCTCCCGCGCTTGATATCAGTATCAACAGCTAATCCATCGGCACCACCCTCCAGGTCTGTGAACTTAGCAGACCTTAAAACACCCTGACTTGAGCACTTGGTTTTCATCTTTGTCCCTTGAGTGGCCTCCGCCTCTCTTTCAGACTGCATCAGCACACTCTGCGCACCAGCTTGCACCCTAACATTATCACAGTCAGACTTTTCCCCCAGTAATTCAGCACTTTCATCAAGGACACTGCCAGAAATAGTCTTCTTCATTTTCTCAAAGACCACACTCTTCCGGTGTTTAACACTCTCACCTGACTGTTCGGTTTCGGAACTAAAAGAACTTTGTAATGAGTCCCGCTTCCCATTTTTTGAGTCATGCACTGAGAAATTCTGTGTCGACTCCTCACTCGACTCGCTGTTTATGCCACTGTCGAAAGCTGAGCTGCTCATGTTCTCTCCAGTTTCTGCCATCTCCCTACTGCCGGTTCTGGCACAGTCTCGGCTTGTGTGCTCCTTCTCCAAACTGTCACTGCTGAGACTGCTCTGAGGTTTCATTTTGAGAGGTGGTATCTTCTCCGTGTCAGATTTCTCCAACATTGAAATTGGATGCTGTGTAATTATTGGCTTAGAGCAGCCAGGGGTACACTCAATGACTAGTATCTCCTCACTGTCGTAACACGTGGAGAAGAGACCATGGGGTTCTGCAGAGATCGATGCACATTCTTCGGGAAGATTCTGTGCATCAGTTGATTCCTCGCTTGTTGAGGGTGTTTTCTGAACTGTGAACCGTGTTTTGTAGGTCTTGTATCCACCATATGGCTTTCGAAGCTTGCTCTGGAAGTCCACATTTGTTGGCCCTTTGTCACAGGATTCCTTTTTGCTAGTGGGCTGTATGTTCTTGAAGGGTGTGGGACGTGAGGGCAGAGTTTTCATCATATTGTTCATCGACTGCTTTGAAGACTTTTTATCTGCATCATCCTCGACTGCCTTTTCATTGCTGGTACTGCTGGCATGGGATAATGGCATTGTCGGCTTCATTGGTTTCCTGGGCACTGGCGATTTCTTTCTGTTGCTGATATTTTGCAGACGGCTTATCAAAGCCTTATCCTGGACCTTCATCTCTGACTTTGTTGACAGGTTGGACCTTGAAGATGACGCATCGGTTTTACATGCACGGATATCTTTCTGAGATGTCCTAAGATCTGACTGTATTCGTAAAAGTAGCTTCGGTGATTTAATTTCTTCACGGTTACCCTTTCTCTCAACCTTTGGTGACCTTAAATCCGATGTTGATGACCTTATATCTGACCTTGATGATCGCAAGTCTTTCTGAGAGGACACCAAATCTTGTTTCTTCTCCTTTTTTACAGAGACCCTTGTTGGAGACCGTAGTTCTGATTTCTGAGTACTTCCACTAGTCTTGCTATTTGAAACTGAGTTCTTCCTCTCTGTAGAGGTCGGCCGGCTTTTATTCGAAGTGGTGTTTCTGGTAACAGGTGAGCATGTTGTGACCTTCCTGGCAGCCTCCACCTGCTCTGACCTTTTACTGAGATCTGACCTAGAAGCCCGAGTGAGATCAGTTTTCGACACCGCTGACGAGAGACTCCTTGTTGGGAGTCTGGGACTAGCAATTCCGGTGCCCTTCTGTAAGCGAGGTGGTTTTTCCTGCTGCTTACTTGATCCTTTTATGGGATCACTCATTTGTCTTAGAGGAGCCGCTTTGGTTGAGGGCTGTACCAGCCCTCTCCGTGGTAATGGCAGATTCTCTGAATCCTCGTCCAGTATTGCTTTGCCTTGCTTTGCGGCCTGGTTTTGTGAACTTGTCAAAGCAGCTAAGCTGTCTGCACTGGAGAGCTTACTGTGTCCCCGTGGCGGTGGCCGTGGTTTGGAAGTGTCATTGCTTAGTGCTGTCTTAGAAGCTAGTGTTGCCTTCTTTGGGCTGATGGATTGACCATTTTTGAATCTTCCGCCTTGGATCTCTCGCTCCGGTGTCGTGCCTCGACTGGAGTTTGGCGTGCCCGCCCTAGATCGCGAAGGACTGTGGGGGACAGATTCAGTGGCAATGTTGTTATGATAACCAGGTTTGTTGTATTGTCCAAGAGGCTGCCTAGAACCTGCTGACTTCTGCACAGGAACTGAATTGCTCGAAAGTATGACATCCGGCACTGGCTTCATCGGTGACGGCTTGAATGTCGTCATGCCAGTCTTGGGTCTGGTACTCACCGCTTTGCGTTGAAACTGCGGACTCTGTACTGGAGACCGCAAGTAACCCGCCACTGGGGACTGGCTGGCAGGTGTAGGGGGAAGTGCTCGGCGGGGTGACATGGGAGTGCCCGGCCGGAAGGGCGAGGAGGAAGTACCCCCCATTGCGGTTTGTCCAGTGCCGCGCACCGAACCCTTCTTCTGCACCACCGGTGACTGCTCCGGGCTCCCGGGAACGGCCCTACGCGGGGCCAGTCGCGGGCTGTGCACGGGCGACGCCCGGGGGGTGACCGGCAAGGCCCTCTTCGGGGATGGCAAAGCCGTCTGTCTCGGTGACGGCGGCTGTGACACCGCTTCTTCCCGGCCAGCTCCCCCGGCTCCGGCTGCTCCTCTCGCCGGCCGCGCTCCCTCCACGACTCGCCCGTTGCTGTGGTCAGCCTCCTCCCTCCCGGCGTGCGGTGGTGGTCCTTCCGCCCGGTGCCTGGCCGTGTTGGTCAGCTTGTCTGCCGTAGAGGCCGTGTCGCAGGATGAGTCCGACTCGGACAGTGTCAGCGCGCAGACACTGCCGTCGGCAAACCGCCGCGGGTGGCGCTGCGACGCCCGGCCCGGCCTTTGGGCGCCCCGGGACCTGGGCCCGCCCAGGGACCGCAGGGAGGCGGCCGGGGAGGCGGGGGGTGGGGGGCGGCGGGGCGGCAGGCGCGGGGAGAGGGTGGGGCAGGCAGTTGAGGCGGGGAGGGCGGGGGCGGGGGCGGGAGGTGTGCCCCCACCCCGCCCGCCCCCAGGCGGCGCCACCACGTCCCCGGAACGCAGGACCTGAAACGACAGTTAACGGAAGTACTGTTTAAACCAGTCGCTATTCATTTTAATTCATTTTAATTTATGTGAATGTAGTTGTGTTTTTTTTTGTCGTTGCACTGCCTACATTATCATTTACTTAAAGTTGCAGAGTCCGATGGGTTTGAGTTTCTGTCATTTTGTCTGAGATTAATATATTAGATTGGTCTTTATTGTTTATTTTACTTTAGTTTAAAGTAACTTTCATTTTAAATGGTAAACTTTTGAGATATTTGTAGTGCAAACATGTTTTTGGCAGGCATGCCAAAACTCTGACACCATAGACCTCTGCAGTAACATGTTCTATTAAATTGAC
Source organism: Branchipolynoe longqiensis (assembly GCA_030323885.1). Classification (NCBI taxonomy): domain Eukaryota; kingdom Metazoa; phylum Annelida; class Polychaeta; order Phyllodocida; family Polynoidae; genus Branchipolynoe; species Branchipolynoe longqiensis. The sequence continues at coordinate 17,975,696 of CM059197.1, forward strand.
TCAGTATTCCATTCCATGCAGAAACAGATGTTTAATAAATGCATCAGTATCTAAGTTGGACATTTAGAACCAAATCTAGATAATCGCTTTGATTTTTGACAATTTAATATTTGATCGGCCTATGCAGCTTTAACTCCTTCCTCTCTGACTCTGAGAACTGACTAAACTCCTGCTATGTCTTGTTGGACATTGACCGGTGACAATAATTTGAAAGTCACCACCTATTTTTTATTAATCCGCAAAAAAAAAACCACCAAAGTCCGTTTCGCTTAGTGTATATATATAAACTGCCACAAAGCCATCTGTGTCAGACTTTGTGCGCTATTTATTTTTATTAACTTCTAAGTGGCTGTATGACGGGACTACGTCTCTAGATGTGGCTATTGTGTCCGCATGTCGGATATATTATTAGTCACACAATTCATGTCGCAAGAGCAGACATCTACACTTCTACAACTCAAACTACCCGAAGACGTACACGCGCTAGTAATAGTATCGTGTGGGTTTCATTTCATGATTGTTATTACTACTAGTATTAATCTTAATAGTAATACTAGTAATAGTAGTAATAGTAATACTAGTCCTAGTACTAGTAGTAGTACTAGTACTAGTAGTATAGCAGTTGGTTGGTTGTTGGAGTTTTACCTCCTGACAACATCTAAGGTCTTATCAGGACGGTTATCGACCTGTGACAGTGTGCACTAATGGCGACTTTAGAGTGCTGCCCCACTGGGAAATCAGGCCGCTGGCAACATGACCCAATATCCCACTCAGTCACATTATCCTGCCACTGAGCTAACCAGTCCTTGCCCTATTCTATTAATGCCGAGTGCCATGCTAGGAAGCGACAAGTATCAATTTTATAAGTCATCGGTTTGACTCGACCAGGAATCAAACTCCCGATCTCCTGCAGTATAACATTAAGCCACTTCACCACATCACTAAATAACCTTCATCAAGTGATATGTGTGTGTATATACAACAGAACAAGTGAAGTGACACAGATGGTTGGGATGTGCTATATGTGTGTATATAGAACATAACAAGTGAAGTGACACAGATGGTTGGGATGTGATATATGTGATCTATGTGTGTATATAGAATGGAAGAAGCGAGGTGACATAGATGGTTGGGATGTTTTTTTGTTTTTTTGGGGGGGATGGTTTATTTACCCTGTCCATAACGAGTAAGTCACATGCCAGCTTGTTTTCATCGCTGAACAGCAATAGTCTAAATTTGGTAGCAGCCTTGTCATCTTAGCTGTTACTAGTGTTAGTAATTATGTTAGTTGTTTTTTTTTTTTGTGGGGTTCCCATTTTAAAATGTTGTTGGTGCCACATTTGCAACATTTTGGTATATACCTACCCCCTGCACGAGAGCATTGGTAGGGATACTCAGTTTACACTGTGACTTTGTGAGGTCAGGGTATGAGGTCATTTGAAGAATTGCTAGGAGTTAGGTCTTGAATGATGGTTGTGAGTCGCATATACTACATCAAATGACCTCACAGCCTTTGTTCTTAGAAAATTACCTCTAGCCCCTTTATTGTAGTTTCGGTTAGTGAAATCCATTGTCAAATTTTAAGGAATCATGCACTAATTCCCTTTTTAGGCCCCACATCCATGACTAGTGACCTTTGTTTTGTGTATCGTATGATCAGGGGGAATTGCAGTTTGACCTTCATTGGGTGTCATGCAGGTGCACTAACTACTCAGATGGTCATGCAGCCAAGTCTCTTCTTTCATCGTCTGTTTTTGCAGTTGTAGCAATTATATTGATTTCGTAGGCGAGTAATGTATTTGTTTATGTTTTGTATGTTTCTGACTGAAACTATTTGCTCGTTCCATGCTTTGACAGCCATGGAAACAACACTGCGATCAAAACAGGCCAATTTCGGACTGTGGTTTATAGACGGTGCTTAGTTTCTTCTTCTTCTGGTTATGTTTGGTATCGTAGAATACTTTGGATTTTGTGCATAGGTGAACACTAGTTTTAGTAGGTGCGATTCCCTATGTGTTTGTAGCATTGTCATTTTTGTTTGGTAGTGTAGGTCAGTGGTCGGGTGCATTTGACTTTTTCTAAGCAAATTTTGAGTGTGCTATTTGTGTGTTTATAGAACGGATTAAATTCGTCTAAATTAATTAAATTTTGCCAACATGACTATTTATTCAACCAATATTAATTCACCTTACATGAACAGAGTATTGATGGGTGGATGCATGGATGGATTGATGGATGGTTGGATTTGTGATTTTACGCTGTGTCAACAGTAAGGAACATATTCACAACTTACAATAAGTTACATGGGAAACAAGCTTTATTCTTCCAACATTAATTTTCATTGGGCAGGAAAAAAGTTGTCGAAAGGTGTATGATATTATATCACAATGGCGAGAGTAAAGTGGTGTACAGATAATATTATTTTTATGCATATATTTATATATATATATATAATGTGTTCTGTATTATGTCTGAATTGTGTTATATTAAGATGGTGAGTGTGAATAGGGGAACATATAATTAGATATATCATGTGTATGGTGTTATGTGTTATGTTACGATGACAAGTGTGAGGAGATTAACACATATTTATATATATATATAATGGACATAATTATATGTATAATGTGTATGGTATTATACATTATATTAAGGCGTGTGTGAGGAGGTGAACATACAATTATATATGTGATGTATAAAACTTATGCGAGTATAAAGGCACGTTAGGGAATTTTCCTTATTGGCCACCCTGATGTTGTGTACTACTTTATGGGTGACCCCCTCTTCGCGGTGGGACAGGTGGTGCCACCACCCCCCACCGCTACCAGTGCCGCAAATACTGTCACTTGCACACTGGAATTGTGTATGGTATTATACATTATATTAATGTGTATGGTATTATATTATTAAGGTGGGTGTGAGGAGTTGAACACACATTTATATATATATACATAATGTGTATGGTATAAACTATTATACATTATATTATACTAAGGTGGGTATAAGGAGGTGGACACACAATTATATATATATATACACTTGATATATATATATATATATATATATATATATATATATACATATATATATATATATATATATATGTATATAGATATATCAAGTGTACAGTATAGACCCCTTTCAATGTTTATAAACATTGTGCATGTGTGCGCAGCTTGGCTGCAGAACGAAGACACACTGCCATTGAGTTTGCCGGTACGCGCAGTGCAAAACGTATATTTTATTCAAAATTAATAGAAATGCAGAAACCTAACCATATAGATTTAATATAATCTGTGCATTGAATATGTTTTCTATATGTGTTCCAATCGATTTGTTTCTATGTAGTGTGGTTTTAGAGATATTTCACTTTTTCTGAAGGAAGATTGCTCACGACCATTGACAATGCATTGAGTTTGCCGATACATTCAGTGCAAAACGTCTATTTTATTCAAAATTAATAGAAATGCAGAATCCTAACCTTATATATTTAATATAATCTATTTGTTGTATGTTTTCTATATGTGTACCAGGCGGTTTGTTTCTAGGTGGGGTAGTTTTAGAGACATTTCACCTTTTCTCTATGAAGAATGCTCATAGCCATTGAGTTTGCAGTGTGACCATGTGTCGTCCTGCAGCCAAAAGGGGTGTGCACTGACCTAGATACCCATGCTCACGTCATATCAAATAGGTCTATTATGCATTATGTTGTATTCAGGTGGGTGTGAGGAGGTGAACACACAATGATATATATATATAAATATATATCTATATAATGTGTATAGTATTATTAAATTATTATACATTACATTATATTAATGTTGCATAGGCCAATGGTTTTGAATTTCTGTATTTTTTCTGAGATAAATATATTAGATCGATCACTAGTAAGTAGTATCTACTTTACATTAGTTCAACGTTACTTTTATTTTAAATGGTAAACTTTTTAGATATTTTGAGTGCAAACATGGAAAATTAGTTTTGGCAAGCTTGCCAAAACTCTGACACCATAGACTTCTACAGTAACAGGTTCTGTTAAATTGACTCAGTATAGACCTATTTCATATGACGTCAGCATACGTATATAGGTCAGTGCGCGCGCATTTTGGCTGCAGGATGACACAGTGTTACACTGCAAACTCAATGGCTATGAGCAATCTTCATACAGAAAAAGTTAAATATCTCTAAAACCACATCACCTAGACGCAAACTGCTTGGAACACATATAGAAAACATGTTTAACAAAAAGATTATATTTAATTGATAAGGTTAGGGTTCTGGATTTCTATTAATTTTGAATAAAACTGACATTTTGCACTGCCCATACCGGCAAACTCAATGCATTGTCAATAGCCGTGAGCAATCTTCATACAGAAAAAGTTAAATATCTCTAAAACCACACCACCTAGACACAAACCGCTTGGAACACATATAGAAAACATGTTTAACAAAAAGATTATATTAAATTTATAAGGTTACGGTTCTGGATTTCTATTAATTTGGACTAAAACTGATGTTTTGCACTGTGCATACCGGCAAACTCAATGCATTGACAATGGCTGTGAGCAGTCTTCATAAAGAAAAAGTTAAATATTTCTAAAACCACACCACCTAGACACAAACCGCTTGGAACAACTATAGAAACTATGTTTAACAAAAAGATTATATTAAATTGATAAAGTTAGGGTTCTGCATTTCTATTAATTTTGAATAAAACTGACGTTTTTCACTGCGCGTACCGGCAAACTGAATGCATTGTCAATGGCTGTGAGCAATCTTCATACAGAAAAAGTTAAATATTTCTAAAACCACACCACCTAGACACAAACCGCTTGGAACAACTATAGAAAATATGTTTACCAAAAAGATTATATTAAATTGATACGGTTACGGTTCTGGATTTCTATTAATTTTGATTAAAACTGACGTTTCTCACTGTGCATGCCAGCAAACTCAATGGCAGTGTGCCTTCGTTCTGCAGCCAAGCTGCGTGCGCATACACAATGTTAGTAAACATTGAAATAGGTATATTGCCTTCTACACAGAAACAAATGCTTAATAAGTGCATCAGTATCTAAGTTAGATATGTAAAATCAAATCTAGATAATTGGTTTGGTTTTGAAAATTTGATATGTCATCGGACTATGCAGCTTTAAGGCGGGTGTGAGGAGGTAAACCAGGTAAGATTAGTAAGAGGCCGGACCCTGCCAGGCCGGGAACCAGCAAACGCCACAGACGCAGCTGCCGTTACGCCTGATAAGGACTGAAGATAACGATGACTGCAGCGAGCACTCTTTATCTGTCAGATAGCAATGTGTACACAGACTACCAGAGCCCAATAGTGCTATATGTGTCTATATATACCTCAACAAGTGAAGTGACACAACCAATTGGTATTGTGCTACATGTGTGCATATAGAAAGAACATAACAAGTGAAGTGACGCAGATGGTTGGGATGTGCTATATGTGTGTATATAGAACATAACAACTGAAGTGGCACAGATTGTTGGGATGTGATATATGTGTGTATATAGAACATAACAACTGAAGTGGCACAGATGGTTGGGATGTGCTATATGTGTGTATATAGAACATAACAAGTGAAGTGACACAGATGGTTGGGATGTGCTATATGTGTGTATATAGAACATAACAAGTGAAGTGGCACAGATGGTTGGGATGTGCTATATGTGTGTATATAGAACATACCAAGTGAAGTGACACAGATGGTTGGGATGTGCTATATGTGTGTATATAGAACATAGCAACTGAAGTGGCACAGATGGTTGGGATGTGATATATGTGTGTATATAGAACATAACAACTGAAGTGGCACAGATGGTTGGGATGTGCTATATGTGTGTATATAGAACATAACAAGTGAAGTGACACAGATGGTTGGGATGTGCTATATGTGTGTATATAGAACATAACAAGTGAAGTGACACAGATGGTTGGGATGTGCTATATGTGTGTATATAGAACATAACAAGTGAAGTGGCAGAGATGGTTGGGATGTGATATATGTGTGTATATAGAACATAACAAGTGAAGTGGCAGAGATGGTTGGGATGTGATATATGTGTGTATATAGAACATAACAAGTGAAGTGGCAGAGATGGTTGGGATGTGATATATGTGTGTATATAGAACATAACAAGTGAGTGACACAGATGGTTGGGATGTTTGATATGTGCGTATATAGAACCAATATATACCTTTTTTTTATATTTATAATCATGTGTTGGATTATATAGCACATATATCAAATATAGTCACTGTCAGCTGTATAGCATAATTGATGGATTAGATTTTCGACAATCTTAAAAAGATATTTAGATTTTTAAAGATAAATGTATTATGAGGTTGGTTGGTACTGTGTACCTTACTTTAGTTTGAAGTCACTTTTGGTATAAAAAGCTACCTTTGAGAAATATTTGTGAAAACATGTCAAATATATTTTCGCATGCACGTCGGAATGCTGGTATGCAGTAGGAGGTTTATTTATACTGACTTCACCCTTCTGTGCAGCAACAAATGCTTGATACGCACAAATTCGAAATGTATGATCAAATCTAGGTGTTTTCTCAAATTTGATGCTTTTATCGGACTCTCCAGCTTCAACGTTGCATAGTTCGATGGTTTTAAGTTTCTGTCACTCTCTTAAATAAATATATTAGGTTGATCGTTATAATCTACCTTTCATTAGTTTGAAGTAACTTTCATTTACATGGCTAACTTTTGAGATATTTGAAGTGCAAACATGCTAAATTAATTTTGGCAAGCACTCTGACACCATAATAGGCTTCTGCAGTAACAGGTTCTTTTAGTATTAAATTGCCTCAGTATTCCCTTCTATCTGGCAACAAAATGTAATGCTTAATCAGTGCACTAGTATATATGATAATGTAGGATAAAATCTATTTTGGGTTTGACAATTTGCTGTTTTCATCTGACTATGCAGCTTAAAGTTTAAGCAGATTTTAACCGATATGAGACTTGAGGCCGGAGGTACTTCTGGGACGGGTATTGACTGAGGTTACGCTGATGAGGTCGATGCACATTCCAAAGATCAAAGGTACTCAAACCTCATATTGGGGATATAGGGTTTAACTAACTCGCTCCATCTTTCAAATTGTGGCTACTGGAATTAGTGGAAAGTGGAAATTTAATGTATTCTAACAAATAAGCCATAGCCTTCTATGTGGCAGAGTGGTTAGAGTGTCTGACCTTTTGCTAGGTCAGACTCCTAATCTGAAGGTTGGTGGTTCGATTCCCCATCCAACCACCTCTGCCAATTTGGATTTCCACTGCTGTGTATAACTTACCGCGTCCTCAATGGCCAGTTGCTCTCATACCATGTCTATGTGGTGTGGGAGGTTAAAAATCCCTTGGGTCAGAACAAGTGTATGCTCAGGCTTTCTATCGACCAACTGTCTAATTGTGAAAACATGACTATTCAGACTTATCCATGATAGGCAGTATAAATCTTCAAGAAAAAAAGAAAGGAAAAAAGCTACCATAGCATAAGAAAATACCAAAGTGCGATATCAGTTTTATCTGGAACGCGCATTGACCTCAATTGTACTAGGGTCAATAGTGACCTCAAGAGTCCTTCAGGTCGACATCCCATATCGGGCAATACACGCTGTATTCTTACACATCAAACATCTCCCTGTCTCTCTGAATGTTTCTATCTATCTATATAATCCTCCGGTGCGACTGAACCTAATTTACATCGGTTGGAGGCGAAGAGGCCACAGGTGGCGCCACTGGTACAGTGTTGGGTCTTATGGAGCATCACAATAATAATAATTAAATATATAACTTGATTGTTCTCATAAACTGTGTACCACATGTGTGACATGGAAACCTGGAGTGAAAACATTCCAAATAATAGCAGAAAACATTCCAAACATTAACAGAAGCCATGTTCATTGAAAGGTTTACATGATCTAGTGCGGAAAGAGTTGGAAAGAGTTCCAGACTTGGAAAAATAATCACTTTTTTATTTTGATCTATAGTACAAATTGAGAAAAACCTTTAACTTCCATGCGACAATAAAGAAAATATTCGCTCTTTCATCCAAAAGTTCATTCTTGCTGCCATCATTTGTCTGGTTGCTTTATGTGTATGCCTGCAGCAAATACACAGTCATATATGACACACACCAGTAAATATATATAATAGAGATCTGTAACTTTATATTTGTATAATAAATTATGCAAGACATTATTCTATGGTGATATATGTTACCATTAAGCTATATGTACATACCGTATAATTACACATGTAATATGGAAATCTAAACACACATTTTAACACATGCAGAAATTTAAACAAGATTTGATTAATTATAGTTAAGCAAAAAGGATTACGTCATATAAGAACAAAGTGGGGGGAAAGTTTGGGTAGATGCATGGTGCTGATATGCACATTTTCACATTTTCACTTTAACACACAATCATATAATATAAGCATATTGTGTATACATGTAATATTGCTAAATAATCGCAACAATGATTATTTGCCTTGCTACCCACACCAAAAAGAATTAATCATTAACAATGTAATGTGGAAATCAACTATGTGATATACAGAATCTGAGAACGACTCATATATGTATGATATACTATATACTGTGAAATTTATTAGGTGGATATAAATGACGAAGTTACCAATATGTTGTATATTTCCCTAATAACTCATCCTACTACAAAACCAATGCCTGTTACATTGTATACACACATATATGTGATATGTAATGAATTATGTGACTATTAAAAGGGCATGTCACATCTCAATTAATTGCAATCCTGGTCACTCTTTTACCGCCTTACATAGAAATTACACATGAGTTAGTTCCTGTTTTCTCCACTGGGCGCCACCGATATATTTGGCATCATCTGATAAAAGCATCACATTTTCAAAAGCAAAACACCTACCTAGATTTGAACCTAGGCATCCAACTTAGATACTGGTGGACTTATGATATATTTAGTGCTGCAATGAAGAGTGTACTAACCAAGTCAGCTTGATAGAATCTTGAACCCTACAGTACTTGTTGACAAGCATGCCAACATTAATTTGGTATGGTTTCACTTCAAATATATCTGAAGTTAGTCATTTTAAAGTAAAGCTGCTTCAAACTAAAGTAAGGTAGATAAGAGCGATCAACCTAATCTATTTATCTCAGAAAAGGACTGAAATTTAAAACCATCGGAGAGCACACCTTTATACTTTTATTATGTGGCCGGTATATAAATATATCCTGCCGAAAGATATAAAATTTATATTCAAACGGACTCACCTAGTTTATTTCCTGTTATTACATTCTGAGTGTTCATATATATAAACATATATATATATATATATATCATATATATATATATATATATATATATATATATATATATATATATATATATATATAGCATGAAGATGATAAATAAGGATCACAGGCAGGTATAATATATGCTTACCTATTAAAAGAATATTTATTCCACCTTGTGCGCCAAGCCTGGGTCGGAAATGGCTAATTCCTTTTCATGCATTATTTATGTTGCATTATTTTGGTTGCCTTATTATTATTTTTCCTTGAACATATCAGAAACCCGAATACAATTATGTTGGTCGATGGCATCTTGCCTGGCTTGAGCATTTTCTTTTTATCAATAAGCAAATGTGTAAAATTAGCAGGTTTTTTATTTCTGTATTTCCTAACTTTGTAACTTCAATGAATTGATCTACGCAGTCACTTGTTGCCAAAAAATGGGATGCCAAGCATAACAGAATGTTGAGAAAATTCTTACAATATATATATATATATAGATTGGAATATGTTATTATATATAGAGATACATGTCTAACATAGATATAATAGATATAAAATATATAGCAAATAACATAGTGTATATATAATTTATAATATGTATATCTAGGTGATGGACATAATATTCATATATTTGTATATGCTGCATATACTTATACAAATTATGTAAAGTATATATATATTATGCTTATTATAAATAATATATTAACATATAGCATATTATAGAGTATGGTATATCATGAAGATAATAAATAATATAGTATATACGTTGACATATTAATGTAAAATATATGTTAATATAAAATAATATGAAAAATAAATACAATGTTTTATATATATTGTATAAATATAATATAATTAATGTAGATGTAGCTTATCATTTGGTGCATAATTTATTATAGAAATATAAGTTACAGATCCCTATTATATATATTTACTGGTGTGTGTCATACATGAATGTATATTGGCTGCAGGCATACACATAAAGCAACGAGACAAATGATGACATCAAGAATAAACATTCGAATGAAAGAGCAAATATTTTCTTTATTGCAGCATGATAGGCTGTGGAGCCAGACCCACGAGGCGTGCATATATTAATATACAAACATCGGGCGTTATGGGTTATGGGTGGGTGGGAAAGATTCTCATTTGATAGCGGGTCGGTTGTCTAACTGCATGAATACACAAATAGCGACAGAGAATTATTAATGGGAGACAGAAACATGGGAGTGGTACTGAGTGTGACATGACTAGGTAGGTACAGACTTACTGAGTGTGACATGACTAGGTAGGTACAGACTTACTGAGTGGGACATGACTAGGTAGGTACAGACTTACTGAGTGTGACATGACTAGGTAGGTTCAGACTTACTGAGTGTGACATGACTAGGTAGGTGCAGACTTACTGAGTGGGACATGACAAGGTCGGTACAGACTTACTGAGTGGGACATGACTAGGTCGGTACAGACTTACTGAGTGGGACATGACTAGGTAGGTACAGACTTACTGAGTGGGACATGACTAGGTAGGTACAGACTTACTGAGTGTGACATGACTAGGTAGGTACAGACTTACTGAGTGGGACATGACAAGGTCGGTACAGACTTACTGAGTGGGACATGACTAGGTAGGTACAGACTTACTGAGTGGGACATGACTAGGTAGGTACAGACTTACTGAGTGGGACATGACAAGGTCAGTACAGACTTACTGAGTGGGACATGACTAGGTAGGTACAGACTTACTGAGTGGGACATGACTAGGTAGGTACAGACTTACTGAGTGGGACATGACTAGGTAGGTGCAGACTTACTGAGTGGGACATGACTAGGTAGGTACAGACTTACTGAGTGTGACATGACTAGGTAGGTACAGATTTACTGAGTGTGACATGACTAGATAGGTACAGACTTACTGAGTGTGACATAACTAGGCAGGTACAGACTTACTGAGTGTGACATGACTAGGTAGGTACAGACTTACTGAGTGGGACATGACTAGGTAGGTACAGACTTACTGAGTGGGACATGACTAGGTAGGTACAGACTTACTGAGTGGGACATGACTAGGTAGGTACAGACTTACTGAGTGTGGCATGACTAGGTAGGTACAGACTTACTGAGTGTGACATGACTAGGTAGGTACAGACTTACTGAGTGAGACATGACTACGCATGCACAGACTTACTGAGTGGGTCATAACTAGGTAGGTACAGACTTACTGAGTGGGACATGACTGCGCAGGCACAGACTTACTGAGTGTGTCATGACTTGGGAGGTGCAGACTTATTGAGTGGGACATGACTAGGTAGGTACAGACTTACTGAGTGGGACATGACAAGGTCGGTACAGACTTACTGAGTGGGACATGACTAGGTAGGTACAGACTTACTGAGTGGGGCATGACTAGGTAGGTAGAGACTTACTGAGTGGGACATGACTACGTAGGTAGAGACTTACTGAGTGGGACATGACTAGGTTGGTACAGACTTACTGAGTGGGACATGACTAGGTAGGTAGAGACTTACTGAGTGTGACATGACTAGGTCGGTACAGACTTACTGAGTGGGACATGACTAGGTCGGTACAGATTTACTGAGTGGGACATGACTAGGTCGGTACAGACTTACTGAGTGGGGCATGACTAGGTAGGTACAGACTTACTGAGTGGGGCATGACTAGGTCGGTACAGACTTACTGAGTGGGGCATGACTAGGTAGGTACAGACTTACTGAGTGGGGCATGACTAGGTCGGTACAGACTTACTGAGTGGGACATGACTAGGGAGGCACTGACTTACATGAGTGGCTCATGACTGGGTAGGTACAGACATGCATCAGTGGAACATGCCTCAGTAGGTCGACTTACTGAGTGGGTCATGACTAGGTAGGTATATACCTACTGAGGTCCATACGTACTGAATGAGACATGACTAGGTAAGTACAGACTTACTGAGGTACAGACTTACTGAATGAGACATTATTAGGTAGGCACATACTTATTCAGTGGGACATGACTAAGTATGTAGACTTACTGAGTGGGACATAACTAGGTAGGCAAAGACTTACTGAAGTACAGACGTACTGAGGGAGACATGACTAGCTAGGTACAGACATGGATCGGTGGAACATAACTAAATAGGTAGACTTACTGAGTGGGACACTTACTGAGTGGGACATGACTAGGTTAGTACAGACTTACTGAATGGAGGTACAGGCTTACTGAATGAGACATGACTAGGGAGGTACAGACTTACTGAGTGGAACATGACTAGGTAGGTACAGACTTACATGAGTGGAACATGACTAAGTAGGTACAGACCAATATGGGTTTTAAATGACTAGGTAGGTACACACAGTGCCCTAACAACAGTGTGTACACTCACCTTACTGGTGACCTTGGAAATGACCTTGGGGACATGCTTTCGCCTGCTGACCTTGATCCGAACACTGGTGTCGTCATCGCTAGACTCAGTGCTGGAAAGGTCACTGCTGTCATGCACCAAGTGACCCCTGCTAACGACCTTCACTTTCTTCTTCGTCATGAGTGGGGTGCGCATGTGCGGGGCGGTGCTCGGTGCGAGGCAACTTCCGGTCACTGGAGGAGATTGTGTCATCTTCCCTGGATCCTCCAGGGAGAGCTGGTCCCCCTCATCGCACGACCCAGAGCACTCACTGCTCTCCACCGTGGGGCGCCGGTTGTCCACAACTAGGCTGCTGTCAACCGGAGGTCGCCGCCAGGACATTGGAGACCGGATGCACTTGGCTGCACCACGGGGCAGCGGAACTGGTTTGCTGGTGGAGGCATAATCAGGTTTCGTGGCTACCTGATGTTGACCTGGTGCCACACAGGTGACCACTGCATCCGGTCGCGTCCTCCGCTTGACGGCTGGCGAGGGCATTTTCATTTGAGGTTGGGGTTGTGGATGCTGAGCGGTCGTCCCACTGTGAATCCCTGGTGCGCCTGCGCACTCCCGGGGCTCGGCTCCGGTGTCGACACCAGTCGTCGATGCAGACAGAAGTGCAGGGATCGTGACGTCATCCAACCGGATGTAGTCCTCGTACTCGTCGCACGTCGATGCGCCCATCGTGTCGGCAGCGCGCCGCACGCCCGCCACCAGCCGGGCACGCAGCGAGGCCGGCGGCGAGGTCACGTGACGCTGCCGTTGAAGCCCCACACGCGGTGCCCGCCGGAGAACCTTCACGTCAGCGGAACTGGAAACCGGAGTGAAATCATCCGCAGCTGCTTCCAGGGTGCCGGAAGCGGAAGGCCGGCCAAGCTGCGGCTTTTGACGCATGCGCTCTTCGCGCTTGAGCTCGGCAGCGGCACGCATGAGCATGCTGCGCGACGTCTGCACGGCGGCGTCGCACCGCGCCGCACGGACCTCCAGCATTTCCGGTCCCGGCTCCACCTCCACCTCCACCTGCTCCTCCTGCTGCTGGTGCTGGTGCTGGTAGTGGTGGCGCCGCCTAGCGGGATGCAGTAGGGTGACGGCCGAGCAGTAGTCCTCGTCGTAAGGGTCGGCGTCGCAACGCCCGGGAGGCGCCGGCATTCCAGGCTTCCCGGGCTGCCGGCACCTGTCCCCAGCGTGCTGCGCGCTGACCGGGGTGCCCGGGCGGGAGGAGACCGGTGAGGATGACGGAGAGGAAGGCGAGGAAGGAACCCTGGCAGCGGCCCACTCGTCCAGAGGGCGCGGCAGGGTAGGCGGGCCGGGCTGGCCGGGCTGGCCGGACTGGCCGGGCGGGCCGGGCTGGTCGGGCTGGTCGGGCTGGCCGGCGGGGTGGTGCAGGTGCACACTGAGCGCCGCATCCGGCTCGTCGCGCCACTGAGCCGGGTCACTCAGCTCGCGCACGGCGTACAGTCCGGCCGGAGTGGTGTAGTCGAGCAGATCGCAGTGTAGGCCGGGTGGGGGCGGCGCTCCCGGGCGCACCCGGCAGGAGGCGCGGGGAGGCGGGGGGCCGGGCGGCATGGCGCCGGGCGGCTGGGACGACATGGCGCCGCGGGAGGGCAGCGCATCCTCTATCGTCTCGTAGATGTTGACGTCGCCGGATGTGCGCATGCGCAGCGGTGGACTGTGCAGGGTGCGCGCGCAGTGCGGAGTTGCGTACATGGGGCTGGTGGTTCCGTCCACCCTCCGCTGGTCCCCGCCTCCCGGGCCCGGCTCCAGTGGGTGGCTGTGGCGCCTCCGCTCACCAGCCACTTCCGCCTGGATGCTGTCTTGAGAAGAAGACCCGCTGTGCATGCTGGGTGGCCGCCGCTCCGACAGGCGGAAGTCAGCGCGATCGAGGCTCGTGCTGGAGCGGCTTCCGGTTATACCCCCAACTGCCACCAGGTTGTAGAGCGACTCCGATGACGGAGACGGAGACGGTGATGGAGACGGCGTCCGACAGCTACCTGTTCGCTTGGTGGCGGCACGCATCTCAGCCATTCGCACTCCACAAGATGGCCTCCCTGCACTGCCGGAAGTAACAACCAGGCCCCATCTGGTGGCAGAGAGCGGTGACAGTGGTGACACTGAGCGCGACATGATGGGTGATGGAGAACCTCGCGGCGTGACGTATGTGAACATGGTGCTCGATGAATCCGGCCGTTCATCAATGGGTGCGGACCGTGCCACCAGGGCAGTGCTCGTTCCACCAGGAGCACCTGCAATCAGAGAGCGACAAGTTGTATATTTGTTGTTTTACATCCTAGAAACATCTATGGTCACAGTTACACTGCACACTCATGGTGCCTTTATAGTGCTGCCCCACTGGGAAATCAGGCCACTGGCACCATGACCTGATATCTCAGTCACATTATCCTGACATTGAGCTAACAAGTCCTTGCCCTATCCTATTAATGCCGAGTGCCAAGCTAGGAAGCGACAATTATAAATTTTATAAGTCATTGGTTTGACTCGACCAGGAACTGAACTCCCGATGTCCTGTATGCGAGGCCGGCGCTCTACCGATTCGGTCACCGCGCCAGGTCTGCTCACACGAGGTTCAGCCCCGACACAACCTTACGGACCGCAACCGGAAGTGCACTTCGTAAATCGTCGTAAATCGGTGCGTCGTAAATCGGCGGCGTCATAAATGACGCATGTGACGTCACGCACCCTGAAGTTTGGTCTGCGACTAACCATACGAAGACAATAGCATACCATTTCATTTGAAAAATAAACTACATAGACAAAAAAAAAGGATTCGCTTTGTTTGTTGGGGTTTTACATCCTGGTAACCTCGGAGGTCATATCAATCAGCATGGTGTTATGTATGTAGTCTGGCACGGCGGGTCGGGAACCAACCGGCCGGGACCAGCGACACGGGCAACTTTACACATGGTACCAACTTTTGATAGTGTGCACTCATGATGACTTCATAGTGCTGCTGCACTGAGAGACCAGGGCACCGACAGCATTACCCAATTTCCCACTCAGTCACTTTATCCACAAACTGAGCTAACCAGTCTTTGCTCTATCCAGTATCCTAGTAATGACGAGCGTCAGGCTAGGGAATGACAAGTATATATTTTATAAGTCATTGATTTGACTCGGCCGAGTCTTGAACTCCTCCCCCCCCCCCCACCGCAAAAAAAAGGAGAGAAAAGAGGTTGGCACAGAACCGGAAGTGGCGGGATCTGCACACGTAGGGAGGGTGGGGGCGGGGGAGGGTGAGACAATGCTCTTTTGTGTAGTTGTCATCGAGTGCAGAGTGTGGATATTGTTGTTACTGTTGTTGTTGTTGGCGCTGTCCATCTGTTATTTCGGGAACAAATCGACACCAAAAGAAAGCAAAAACCCGACTGACCGGGCATTGTTTGAGAAGTGAAGATTTATACAGGGAGTCTCGGCTGTCAGGCAGCAAAGAGACGGCGCCCGCCGTGACGTCACATCCGTCATGTTGTCATGGCAACCTGTGACCGTGTCGCGTCATCACACTTGTTACGTTTTTTGTTGTTTTTTTAAGGTTTTTATTTAGTGATTGTTTGTTTATTCTGCTCATAACGGTTAAGTGCATGCACTATGTTTTCGCCGTTTTGCGATAGTGATCATAATCCATATGGATTGATTTCCTTTATCAATAATTTGTCATTTTAGCATACTAAGCAAAGTCAAACAAAGATTTGATTGATTGCAGTTAAGCAAGCAAGGTTATGTCTTACAAGAAAAAAGGTTTAAAATGTTTGGGTGATTTTTTTCTTTTTGCATCGATGCTGGAGGCCGACAACAATCGACGATGCCTCACGACTGACAGCTGCGGCCGACTCTTCAAACCCTTAATTGTTATGTGTATTAAAGTTGCATAGTCCGATGGTTTCGAATTTCTGCCATTTTCTAAGGTAAATACATTACATGTTTTATATTAGTATTGAAGATTTACACTGCCTATCATGGATAAGTCTGAATAGTCTTGTTTTCAGCATTAGACAGTTGGTTGATAGAAACCCCGAGCCTACACTTTTACCGACCCACACAATATAGATATGGTATGAGAGCAATTGGCCTTTGATGATGCTCTAAGTTATATACAGCGGTGGAAATTGGCAGGGGTGATGGCATGGGGAATTGAACCACTGACCTTCAAGAGTCTGACCTAGAAAAAGTCAGATACTCTAACCATTCCACCACAAGGAAGACCACAGATTTAATGAAAATAAAACTACCTAATGATTGCCCTTGGGGGCCAGGAGTGCCAAATCAAAGCTCGTTTTATTTAACGATGCCTCATATCATCGGGTATCGGATGTCAAACATGTGGTCATTCTGACATATTTCTTTGGAGGAAATTTGCTGCCGCCACATAGGCTACTCTTTCAAATACACAGCAAAGGGTCAGCAGCAGATGACATTGAATCACAGCAGATGACATTGAATCACAGCAGATAACATTGAATCACAGCAGACAACATGGAATCACAGCAGATGACATTCAATCACAGCAGATGATATTCAATCATAGCTGATGACATTGAATCACAGCAGACAACATTCAACTGCAGCAGACGACATTAAATCATAGCAGATGACATTCATTCATAGCAGATGACATGCAATCACAGCAGATGACATTCAATCACAGCAGATGACATTCAATCACAGCAGACGACATGGAATCACAACAGATGACATTTAATCACCGCAGACATCCAACTACAGCAGACAACATTGAATATTGGCAGCTGACATTCGATCATAGCAGATGACATGCAATCACAGCAGATGACATTCAATCACAGCAGATGAATTCAATCACAGCAGACAACATGGACTCACAACAGATGACATTTAATCACTGCAGACATCCAACTACAGCAGACAACATTGAATCACAGCAGCTGACATTGAATCACAGCAGATGACATTCAATCATAGCAGATGACATTTAATCACAGCAGATGACATTCAATCACAGCAGACAAGATTCAACTACAGCAGATGACATTCAATCACAGCAGATGATATTCAATCACAGCAGACAACATCCAACCACAGCCAATGACATTCAATCACATCAGATGACATTCAATCACAGCAGATGACATTCAATCACAGCAGACAACATGGAATCACAACAAATGACATATAATCACTGCAGAATCCAACTACAGCAGACAACATTGAATCACAGCAGCTGACATTGAATCACAGTGGATGACATTCAATCATAGCAGATGACATTCAATCACAGCAGATGACATTCAATCACAGCAGACAAGATTCAACTACAGCAGATGACATTCAATCACAGCATACGGTATTCAATCACAGCAGATGACATTCAATCACAGCAGACAACATCCAACCACAGCCAATTACATTCAATCACATCAGATGACATTCAATCACAGCAGATGACATTCAATTACAGCAGACGACATCCAACCACAGCAGATGACATTCAATCACATCAGATGATATTCAATCACAGCATATGACATTTAATCACAGAAGACATCCAACCACAGCAGACGACATTGAATCATAGCAGACAATATTGAATCATAGCAGATGACATTCAATCACAGCAGACGACATTCATTTGTAGCTGATGACATTCAATCACAGCAGATATTTAACGACACCAGATGATATCTGATGATACCAAACGACATCTAACTACAACAGACGACATTCAACTACAGCAGACAACATTCAATCACATCAGACATTTAACTACATCAGACAACATCTGACGATACCAGACAACACCCAACCACAGCAGAGGACATTCAATCACAATAGACGACATCCAACCACAGCAAACAACATTCAATCACAGTAGACATCCAACCACAGCACACATCCAATCACAGCAAACATCTAACGACACCAGACGACATTTAACAACAACCCGGCCAGTCCCAACCACAGCAGACGACAGCCGTTGCCTTGTTGCTAGGCGCGTCGTCTGAGCGTTCACACGGGTGACAGGTACACAGATAGTCAGGCATCCCTTACATGTCCTGAATATGTACATCATTTCGTCAGCTAGATTTATCTGCAATAAAAGTGTCGGACTGTGCGCTTACGGTAATCACCGTTTAACGACACCGCAGTGTGACCGTGAACATGCATGGTTGGCAGAGTCAGTCGCAAATCTATTTCCGCGCGAGCTATTCAAATTATGGCGTGCATTATTTTTTTCTGAAATATCTGGGGAAATGACACTAGAATCGTCTGGCCTGGACTATGATGGTTGGGTCGATACCCACGAATGCCTTGTAAGGTGTAGGATTCCATACATAGTGAGCCTCATTTAAGTGACAAGCATGTCAAATATAAACCATGCTCGGTTTGCTGCTCAATTTCCACATCCATATTTCTGCGAGGTGCCACGGGTGATTTCTATTTGGATGGCAAATTAACTAAGATATCCATCCATCTAAACACCATGGCAACATCATACATGTGCACCATACCACAGCATGGCAACACCACAGTACTCCAACAGTATACTGCAGTGCACAACAGTACACCACATCACACCATGGCAACACCACAGTACCCCAACAGTACACTACAGTACACACCTGTACACAACAATGCACCATGTCATAGATATACACCACACCATGGTCACACCACAGTACCCTGCAGCTCCATACTAAAGTGCACAATAGTACATCACAATACACACCAGTACACCGCAATATACGACAGTACCCTACAGTCCATCACATAACATCACAGTACTCCAGAGTACACCAGAGTACCCCACAATAAACCACAGTATATAACAGAACCACACAACACATCAGAGCATCCCAAAGTACCCGACAGTACCCCACAGTACACTACAACCACCACTACCAGTACACTATGACCACCATAACAGTGCAGCACAGTACCTTACCACTACACAAAACAGTATACAACAGTACACCACAGTACCCCATAGTGCACCACAATGTCCTACAGTATATTACAGTACAACCACCACAACAGTACACCACAGGACCCCATACTGCACGACAGTACACTACAGTGCACAACAACAACTACAACAGTACCCCACAGTACATTGGAATACACTACAACCACCACAGCAGTACAACACAGTACACTACGATACACTGCAACCACCACCACAGTACACCACAGTACCCCACAGTACCCCATACTGCACCACAATACAGCACAGTACACTACACTACAACCACAACATTACCCAACAGTACCCAACCATACCCCACAGTACACTACAATACACTACAGCCACCATAACAGTACAGTGCACTGTAACCACCACAACAGTACAGCGGCGTACCCCAACTGCACCACAGTACACTACAGTGCACTACAACCACCACAACAGTATTCCCCAGTACCACACAGTGCACTACAATACACTACAACCATCACAATAATACAGCACAGTACCCCATACTGCACCACAGTACACCACAGTACACTACAGTACACCAGAACCACCAGAACAGTACAACAGAGTTCCTCAGCACCACAAAACTCGCCACAATATACACCACAGTACCCCGTAGTGCACCATAATGCCCCACAGTACACTACAACCACCACAGTACCCCACAGCACACCACCACCACCACAAAAGTACCCCACAATACAACACAGTGCACTACAGTACACTACAGTGTACTGCAGTACACTACCACCACCACAATAGTACACGACAGAACACTACAGTACACTGGCACCACCACAACAGTATCCCACAGTGCACTACAGTCCACTACAGTGTACTACAGTACATTACCACCACCACCATAGTACACACCAGTACACTATAGTACACAACAGTACACTACCACCACCACAACAGTACCCCACAGTGCACTAATATACACTACATAGCACAATAGTACACTACCACCACCACAATATTACACAACAGTACACTACAGTACACTACCACCACCACAACAGTTCCCAACTGTGTACTAACATACACTAAAATGCACTATAGTACACTACCACCACCACAATATTACACAACACTACATTACAGTAAACTACCACCACCACAACAGTACCCCACAGTGTACTAATGTACACTACAATGCCCTATTGTACACTACCACCAGCACAATATTACACAACACTACATTATAGTACACTACCACCACCACCACAATATTACACAACAGTACATTACAGTACACTACCACCACAACAGTACCGCACAGTGCACTACCCTACACTTCCACCACCACAACAGTACTGCACACTGCACTATAGTACACTATACTATACTACAGTACACTACCACCACCATCACAACAGTACCCCACAGTACACTACAGAACACTACTACCACTACCACTACCACAGTACCCCACAACACGGCTGTCACCCCTGTGCACCCAGTACCAAGTCCTGCAGTGTGGAGCGGGGCAAGGTCTGGAACCATGATGGAGAGGGTGCTGACAGGTTCAGCACACCAGTCTACTCATAGGGGGCGGGGCGGGGCGGGGCGGGGCGGGGCGGGGCGGGGCGGGGCGGGGCGGGGCGGGGCGGGGCGGGGTGAGGCGGGGCGGGGCGGGGCGGGGCGGGGCGGGGCGAGCGAGCCGGGGTACGTGAGGTAAATAGAAGAGAACTTCAGCATCCAACAACCCCCACATTTATATCTTACACATCCTACAACCCCCACATTTATAACTTACACATCCTACAACCCTACATTTATAACTTACACGTCTACAACCCCCACATTTATAACTGACACATCATGCAACCCAGACATTTATAACTCAGACATCCTACAACCCCACATTTATAATGTAAGCATCCTACAACCCCACATTTATTACTTAGATATCCCACAACCCTACATTTATATTGTCAGCATCCTACAACCCCACATTTATAATGTAAACGTCCTACAACCCCACATTTATAATGTAAGCATGCTAAAACAACAACATTTATAACTCAGATATCCTACAACCCTACATTTATATTGTAAGCGTCCTACAACCCCATATTTATAATGTACGCGTCCTACAATCCCACATTTATAACTCAGACATCTTACAACCCCACATTTATAATGTAAGCATCCTACGACCCCCACATTTATAATGTAAGCATCCTACAACCCCCACATTTATAATCTAAGCATCCTACAACCCCACATTTATAATGTAAGCATCCTTCAACCCCCACATTTATAATGTAAGCATCCTTCAACCCCCACATTTATAATGTAAGCATCCTACAACCCCCCACATTTATAATGTAAGCGTCCTACAACCCCACATTTATAACTCAGACATCCTACAACCCCACATTTATAATGTAAGCATCCTACGACCCCCACATTTATAATCTAAGCGTCCTACAACCCCCACATTTATAATGTAAGCATCCTACAACCCCACATTTATAATGTAAGCATCCTACAACCCCCACATTTATAATGTAAGCATCCTACAACCACACATTTATAATGTAAGCATCCTACAACCCCAACATTTATCATGTAAGCGTCCTACAACCCCCACATTTATAGCCCGCTTTACTTTTACTTTACTCTAGTTTGAAGTCACTTTTATTTTAAAGGGTTAACTCTGAATATATTTGAAGTGAAAACATGTTGATTAATTTTGGCATGCACACCAAAGTGCTGGATCCCATAGACTTCAGTGGCAACAGGTTTTATTCAATTGACCTAGTCTTCGTTCTAGACAACAATACATGTTTAATAAGTGCACCGGTATCTAAGTTGGGTATGTAGGATTAAATCTAGGTCAGTGCTTTGGTTTTGAAAAGTTTACGCTTTCATTGGACTCTGCAGCTTGAGTTGAATATGATGCGTTAAATAGGAAATGTTGAAAACCACAAGTTTAATACCATGAGTTAAATATCACAAGTTGAATACTATGAGTTTAATACCACAAGTTGAAATCTAGTAGCTTAATACCATGATTGAAGACCATGAGTTGAATACCACGAGTTGAATACCACAAGTGGAATACCATATCTTGAATACCACATCTTATATACACGGAGTGGGTGAATATCACGCATTGAATATTACGAGTGAATTCGTATTGAATAAAACCAGTTGAATACCACAAATTGAACGTCGTCAGTTGAATACCACGCGTTCAATACAACGAATTTGGTGTCATATGTTGAATACCACGTGCTGAATACTGCATGTTAAATACCACCAGGTGATTACAACCAGTTGAATACCACCGGCTGCATACCCTCTCTTGAATATGGTATGTTCAATATCACATGCTAAACTGCATAGTCCGATAAAAGCATCAACTTTTCAAAATCAAAGCATTTATCTAGATTTGATCCTACATATCTAACTAAGATACTGGTGCACTTATTAAGCATGTGTTGACACATAGAACGGAACACTGAGACAGTTTAATAGATTGTTTTACTCCTGAAGCTAATGATGTCAAAGTGTTGGTGTGTATGCCAAAATTAATGTTGCATGTTTGAACTTCAAATATCTCCAAAGTTAGCCATTCAAAACAAAAGTTGCTTGAAAATAAAGTAAGATATATTATAACCTTCAACCTAATATATTTACCTCAGAAAATGATAGAAATTGAAAACCATTGGACTGTGCAATTTTAAATCAATATTTTTTAGGGGTGGGGGTTGATGGTTTATTTACCCTGTCCATAAGGAGTAAGTTGCATTGCGGCTTGTTTTCATCGCTGAACAGCAATAGTTTTAATTTGGTAGCAGCCTTGTCATCTTAGCTGTTAGTCCATATGTTAATTTGTGTGGTTGTTTTTTGTGGGGTTCCCATTTTTATTATTTAAAAAAAGAAATGTAATTTTTTTTAAAGTAGTAATAAATACCACCAGGTTCATACCACCAATTGAATACCACCGGGTGCATGCATACCTTATATTGGATATCATGTGTTGAATATCACATGTTAAATAAATACCACCAGATACATAGCACTGCTGAATACCACGAGTGCAATGCGCTGCGCCCCTTCTGTGAGTGCACCAGGAATGTTCACTGCGTTAATATAATAGTCAAAGGTCCGTCTGCCACCTTGGCGCCCTCCGGTCTAGTCATGCCGGCCTCTGACCAGACCGACAGCCAAACTATCAATCCAACAGGCACGTCGACAACAACTAACACCCACACCGAAAAACCGCCACACCGAACAACCATCACACCGAACAACCATCACACCGAACAACCATCACACCGAACAACCATCACACCGAACAACCATCACACCGAACAACCATCACACCGAACAACTGTCACACCGAGCAACCATCACACTGAACAACCATCACACCGAACAACCATCTCTGCTACTCGCCATCCCTGCCCAACCACCAGATGGCTGAATGAGTTGAGCTTCCGTCTCCCGTTTTCGGAGATGGTGGGATTCGAACTCATGGGTTCGAACCCAGGTCGAGGCAAACCAATGACTTACAAATTTATACTTGTCACTTCCTAGCCAGGTACTTGGCAAAATTATGATAGTGCAGGGACTGCTTGGCTCAGTGTCAGGATAATGTGACCGGGTGGGATATCGGGGGATGGTACTGGCGGCCTGGTCCCCAGTGGGGCAGCACTATAAAGTCACCATGCGCACGCACTGTCACAAGTCGGTACACGTCCTGATATGACCTTAGATGTTGCCCAACTGTATAACTCCAACACCCAACCAAGATCCCTGCCCAACCGACTTATATTAGTTATAACATATTCCACACCCTGCTAATCGACTAAACCATTCAAATAGCTTCCCATTGACTGCCTCGCTTTCGCCCAGGAACTTAAATCATAATGACACATGCACCTACATTAATTAACTTACCAGGTAGAATAGCTCAGCTGCATTATTACCAACTGGTGTAGAATATGCAAGGCGAACAATTAAATATAATAGATGGAAGCAAGCATAATACCGTCCCCATTCTCCTACACCATCCTATTACAACCATTTATCACCAGCAAAGACCTCGGTAAATAACTGTAGCCTACAACTAAATCAACCCCCTCAACACTGAAATCAACCCCTTCAACCAGTCGAGAATCAATCTGCCAATAAAATAACTAATCAAACAAGTCAACAACCAAGTTAACACCAAAGCAGATAAACCAACAACCAAGTTGACACCAAAACAAATAAACTGACAACCAAGTTGACACCAAAGCAGATAAACTGACAACCAAGTTGACACCAAAGCATATAAACTGACAACCAAGTTGACACTAAAGCAGATAAACTGACAACCAAGTTGACACCAAAGCAGATAAACTGACAACCAAGTTTACACCAAAGCAGGTAAACTGACAACCAAGTTGACACCAAAGCAGATAAGTTGACAACCAAGTTGACACCAAAGCAGATAAACTGATCACCAAGTTGACACCAAAGCAGATAAACTGACAACTAAGCCAGCAATCAAGTCATTGAGGAAATTGAATCGAGCACCAACAGACTACCGAGTGTATAACTATAAGTTATATCTGCAGCTTGTTTCGTTAAAAGCCTGCGTTGGGAGGTGAGGGTGGGGGAAGTGGATGGAGTGGGTGAGGAGGCCCTTTGTGGGTGATGTGACAAATTGTGACCGGAATGAAGCGGTGTGTGTGGACACTGTGAAAGCCCTCTCCCTCTCCCCCTCCTCACTCCTCTCATCCCCCCCCCCCCCACACACACACATACGCACACCACATAGTTGATGTATCACCGCTCAAGTTTGACTTCACAATGCTGAGGGCGACGTGGAGGACGAGGACCACCGTAACCCACCAGCCTGACGCGATCTGCGCCTACTTCCCCCCTCCCCCCTCGTCTCCCCCCCCCCCCCCCACGGGCTGCCACACACAAGCGGCGAACGAGAGGAAATTCAACATTCACAAAGCACCAGCAGAAAGTCAACATTCACAAAGCACCAGCAGAAAGTCAACATTCACAAAGCACCAGCAGAAAGTCAACATTCACAAAGCAACAGCAGAAATTCAACATTCACAAAGCAGTAGCGGAAAGCGACCAATCACAAAGCACTAGCAGAAAGTCAACATTCACAAAGCACCAGCAGAAAGTCAACATTCACAAAGCACCAGCAGAAAGTCAACATTCACAAAGCACCAGCAGATATTCAACATTCACAAAGCAGTAGCGGAAAGCGACCAAGCACAAAGCACCAGCAGAAAGTCAACATTCACAAAGCACCAGCAGATATTCAACATTCACAAAGCAGTAGCGGAAAGTGAACAATCAAAAAGCGCCAGCAGAAAGTCAACATTCACAAAGCACCAGCAGATATTAAACATTCACAAAGCAGTAGCGGAAAGCGAACAATCAGAAAGCACCAGCAGAAAGTCAACATTCACAAAGCACCAGCAGATATTCAACATTCACAAAGCAGTAGCGGAAAGCCAACATTCACAAATTCACAAAGCATCAGCGGAATGTCAAGATTCACAAAGCACTAGCAGAAAGTCAACATTCACAAAACATCAGCGGAATGTCAACATTCACAAAGCATCAGCGGAATGTCAACATTCACAAAGCACCAGCAGAAAGTCAACATTCACAAAGAATCAGCAGAAAGTCAAAATTCACAAAGCACCAGCAGAAAGCCGACATTCAGTGATTCACAAACAAATCAGCAGAAAGTCACCATTCACAATGCACCAGTTGAAAGCTAACATTCACAAAGCACCAGCGGAAAGCCGACATTCACAAAGACCAGCGGAAAACCAACATTCACAATACACCAGCGGAAAGCCGACAATCTCAAAGCACCAGCGGAAAGCCGACATTCACAAAGTACCAGCGGAAAGTCAACATTCATAAAGCACCAGTTGACAGCTGACATTCACCAAATGAAAGTCAACATTCACAAAGCACCAGATGAAAGCAGACATTCACAAAGCACCAGCGGTAAGCCAGCCCCACCATGTGGACACCCTCTCCAGGCGCCTTGTGAGGGAGTCGGCTCGAGTTGTGGGGGTTTTGAATACCAACAACCCCTGAGGTCACCACACGGCGGGTATTTTCACTTACGTTATAATATTGGTTTGCTTCGGTTTTACATTCTAGCATTAGCAACATATGTAGTCACACCAGATTTTCTTTATGTACATGTAGTTGGTAAGCTGGTATGCTGGTAGCTGATGTGCTGGTAACTGGTGGCTAGTGTGCTGGTAGCTGGTGTGCTAGTAGCTAGTGTGCTGATAACTGGTGTGCTGGTAGTGGTGTGCTTGTAGCTGGTATTCTGGTAGCTAGTGTGCTAGTAGCTGGTGTGTTGGTAGCTGGTGTGCTGGTGGCTGGTGTGCTAGTACCGGGTGTGTTGGTAGCTTGTATGCTGGTAGCTAGTGTGCTGGTGGCTGGTGTGTTGGTATCTGGTATGCTGGTGGCTGGTATGCTGGTGGCTGGTGTGCTGGTGGATGGTGTGCTGGCAAATGGTGTGCTCGTAGCTGATGTGCTGGTAGCTAGTGTGCTGGTAGCTAGTGTTCTGGTAGCTGGTGTGCTGGTATCTAGTGTGCTGGTAGCTGGTGTGTTGGTAGCTAGTGTGCTGGTAGCTGGTGTGCTGGTAGCTAGGGTGCTGGTAGCTGGTGTGCTGGTAGCTAGTGAGGTGGTAGCTGGTATGCTGGTGTGTTGGTAGCTGGTATGCTGGTAGCTGGTGTGCTGGTAGCTAGTGTGCTGGTAGCTGGTGTGCTGGTAGCTAGTGTGCTGGTAGCTAGTGAGCTGATAGCTGGTATGCTGGTGTGTTGGTAGCTGGTATGCTGGTAGCTGGTATGGTGGTGTGTTGGTAGCATGTGTGCTGGTGGCTGGTATGTTAGTGTGATGGTAAGTGGTGTGCTGGTAGCTGGTGCGTTGGTGGGTTGGTGTGCTGGTAGCTGCTGTGCTGGTAGGCTGGTGTGCTGGTAGCTGGTGTGCTGGTATGTTGGTGTCATGGTAACTGGTGTGCTGGTTGCTGGTGTGTTGGTGTGATGGTGTGTTGGTAGCTGGTGTGCTGGTAGCTGGTGTTCGAGGTGCTGGTAGCTGGTGTGCTGGTACCTGGTTTGCTGGTAGCTGGTATGATGGGAGCTGGTGTATTGGTAGCTGGTATGCTGGTAGCTGGTATGTTAGTGTGTTAGTAACTGGTGTGCTGGTGTGTTTGTGTGCAGGTAGCTGGTGTGTTGGTAGCTGGTCTGCTGGTAGCTGGTGTGCTGGTGGCTGGTATGTTGGTGTGATGGTGTGTTGGTAGCTGGTGTGTTGGTAGGCTGGTGTGCTGGTAGCTGGTGTGCTGGTAGCTGGTGTGTTGGTAGCTGGTAGATGGTATGCTGGTAGGTTGGTGTGCTGGTAGCTGGTGTGTTGGTGCCTGGTGTGCTGGTAGCTGGTGTGCCGGTGTGCTGGTAGGCTGGTGTGCTAGTAGCTGGTGTGATGGTACCTGGTGTGCTGGTACCTGGTGTGCTGGTGTGCGGGTACCTGGTGTGCTGGTACCTGGTATGCTGGGAGCTGTTGTATTGGTAGCTGGTAGCTGGTATGTTGGTGTGCTGGTAACTGGTGTGCTGGTGTGTTGATGTGTTGGTAGCTGGTGTGCTGGTCTGTTGATAGCTGGTGTGCTGGTAGCTGGTATGCTGGTATGTTGGTGTGCTGGTAACTGGTGTGCTGGTGTGTTGATGTGTTGGTAGCTGGTGTGCTGGTTTGTTGATAGCTGGTGTGTTGGTAGCTGGTATGCTGGTAGGTGGTATGTTGGTGTGCTAGTAACTGTTGTGCTGGTAGCTGGTGTGTTGGTGTGTTGGTGTGTTGGTGTGTTGGTGTGTTGGTGTGTTGGTGTGTTGGTGTGTTGGTGTGCTGGTAGGCTGGTGTGCTGGTAGCTGGTGTGCTGGTAGCTGGTAGCTGGTGTGCTGGTGTTGTTGGATTGGCTTGTTGGCTTGTCGGCGTGCAAACACCATGAACTCACGTACGGACAGTGTGAACTTTCACGAGTTTTGTGGTCGACTTACTGGAACCTCAGTAGGTGTGCATCTCTGTATAAGTTAACGTAAGGGTGTTCCATACAGCAGGAAGCTGCCTCACCTATATGCCCACATCTATCTATATATACACATCAATATTTATACAGATCTAAACACAATGCTGATACTTATATACACAGACATATATATAGTGTCTGGAGCGAGCAGGAAGGTGGTGACTCATACAACTGGAAAGCACCCCCCCCCCCAAGCCGCCTACCACACACTCCCGACTCTGTTCAAACAGAACTACACATGCATGTACCTCTTAGTGAAATCAACCCCCTCAACCCCCACACATATTACAGTGTATTCAAACATCACTACACATGCAAGTACCTCTTGGTGAAATCAACCCCTCAACCCCCACACATATTATAATGTATTCAAACATAACTACACATGCATGTACCTCGTAGTGAAAGCAACCCCCTCAACCCCCACACATATTATAGTGTATACAAACATAACTACACATGCATGTACCTCCTAGTGAAATCAACCCCTCAACCCCCACACATATTATAGTGTATACAAACATAACTACACATGCATGTACCTCCTAGTGAAATCAACCCCTCAACCCCCACACATATTATAGTGTATACAAACATAACTACACATGCATGTACCTCCTAGTGAAATCAACCCCTCAACCCCCACACATATTATAGTGTATACAAACATAACTACACATGCATGTACCTCCTAGTGAAATCAACCCCTCAACCCCCACACATATTATAGTGTATACAAACATAACTACACATGCATGTACCTCCTAGTGAAAGCAACCCCCTCAACCCCCACACATATTATAGTGTATACAAACATAACTACACATGCATGTACCTCCTAGTGAAAGCAACCCCCTCAATGCCCACACATATTATAGTGTATACAAACATAACTACACATGCATGTACCTCCTAGTGAAATCAACCCCTCAACCCCCACACATATTATTGTGTATACAAACATAACTACACATGCAAGTACCTCCTAGTGAAATCAACCCCTCAACCCCCACACATATTATAGTGTATACAAACATAACTACACATGCATGTACCTCCTAGTGAAATCAACCCCTCAACCCCCACACATATTATAGTGTATACAAACATAACTACACATGCATGTACCTCCTAGTGAAAGCAACCCCCTCAATGCCCACACATATTATAGTGTATACAAACATAACTACACATGCATGTACCTCGTAGTGAAAGCAACCCCCTCAACCCCCACACATATTATAGTGTATACAAACATAACTACACATGCATGTACCTCCTAGTGAAAGCAACCCCCTCAACCCCCACACATATTATAATCTATTCAAACATAACTACACATGCATGTACCTCCTAGTGAAATCAACCCCTCAACCCCCACACATATTATAGTGTATACAAACATAACTACACATGCATGTACCTCCTAGTGAAAGCAACCCCCTCAATGCCCACACATATTATAGTGTATACAAACATAACTACACATGCATGTACCTCCTAGTGAAAGCAACCCCCTCAACCCCCACACATATTATAGTGTATACAAACATAACTACACATGCATGTACCTCCTAGTGAAAGCAACCCCCTCAATGCCCACACATATTATAGTGTATACAAACATAACTACACATGCATGTACCTCCTAGTGAAATCAACCCCTCAACCCCCACACATATTATAGTGTATACAAACATAACTACACATGCATGTACCTCCTAGTGAAAGCAACCCCCTCAATGCCCACACATATTATAGTGTATACAAACATAACTACACATGCATGTACCTCCTAGTGAAATCAACCCCTCAACCCCCACACATATTATAGTGTATACAAACATAGCTACACATGCAAGTACCTCCTAGTGAAAGCAACCCCCTCAATGCCCACACATATAATAGTGTATACAAACATAACTACACATGCATGTACCTCCTAGTGAAAGCAACCCCCTCAACCCCCATACATATTATAGTGTATACAAACATAACTACACATGCATGTACCTCCTAGTGAAATCAACCCCTCAACCCCCACACATATTATAGTGTATACAAACATAACTACACATGCATGTACCTCCTAGTGAAAGCAACCCCCTCAATGCCCACACATATTATAGTGTATACAAACATAACTACACATGCATGTACCTCCTAGTGAAATCAACCCCTCAACCCCCACACATATTATAGTGTATACAAACATAACTACACATGCATGTACCTCCTAGTGAAAGCAACCCCCTCAATGCCCACACATATTATAGTGTATACAAACATAACTACACATGCATGTACCTCCTAGTGAAAGCAACCCCCTCAATGCCCACACATATTATAATCTATTCAAACATAACTACACATGCATGTACCTCTTAGTGAAATCAACCCCCTCAACCCCCACACATGTCATAGTGTATACAAACATAACTACACATGCAAGTACTTTGTAGTGAACTCAACCCCCTCAACCCCCACACATATAATAATCTGTTCAAACATAACTACACATGCAAGTACCTCTTAGTGAAATCAACCCCTCAACCCCAACCCCCCCACACACACACACATATTCTAATATATTCAAATATAAAGTTCCAAACATGCATGTACCTCTTAGTCTAGTAAAATGAATCCCTTAATTAACCGCCCCCAACCACATAACACTCTATTCAAACATAACTACACATATAGGTACCCCTCAGTGGGGCAGCACTATAAAGTCGCCATGAGCGCGCACTGTCACAAATCAGTAGCCGTATGACCTTAGATGTTGACAGGACGTAAAACTCCAACATCCAGACTACGACAGTTTTACAGCGTCGTTCTCGCCATGGTGGCACATATTGCACCCCCAGCCCCCTTACCCCCCCTAGCCCCCCACATACTCCCACCTACACGTGCACCCTCCCACCGTGTGGCCCATATCACGTGGGTGGCGCGAATATATTCACACTGAATGATAGATACTCAACTGGGCATGTACGTGGGTGTGTGGGTATGTGGGTGTGCATATGTATGTGTGCATGTGCGGATGTATCTCTGTGTCTATGTATACGTATGTATGTGTGCATGTGTATATGTGTGTACACACGTATTTGTGTATGTGTGCATGTGTGTATGTATGTATGTGTCCCTATGTGTGAGCATCATACAAGAGGTGTATGTGGTTATGTATCCATGTGTGTACGTGTGTAAGTGTCCCGATGTTTGACCACTATACAAGATGTATGTGGTGGTGTATGTACATGTGTGTATGTGTGTATGTGTGTATGTGTGTAAGTGTTCCGATGTTTGACCACCATACACGATATATGTGGTTGTGTATGTATGTGTGTATGTATGTGTGTACGTGTGTAAGTATCCCCATGTTTGACCACCATACAAGATGTATGTGGCTGTGTATGTACATGTGTGTATGTGTGTATGTGTGTAAGTGTTCCCATGTTTGACCACCATACACGATGTATGTGGTTGTGTATGTATGTGTGTATCAATGTGTGTACGTGTGTAAGTGTCCCCATGTTAGACGACCATACAAGATGTACGTGGTTGTGTATGTATATGTATGTATGTGTGTATGTGTGCCCCCCATGTGACCACCATACAAGATGTACGTGGCTGTGTATGTATATGTATGTATGTATGTATGTGTGTACGTGTGTAAGTATCCCTGTGTTAGACCACCATACAAGATGTACGTGGCTGTGTATGTATATGTATGTATGTGTGTATGTGTGCCCCCCATGTGACCACCATAGAAGATGTATGTGGCTGTGTATGTATATGTATGCATGTGTGTGCCCCCCCCCCATGTGACCACCATACAAGATGTACGTGGCTGTGTATGTATATGTATGTATGTATGTACGTATGTATGTATGTGTACCCCCCCCCCCTATGTGACCACCATACAAGATGTACATGGCTGCTCCATGTTCAGGTCCACCACTCACCACACCGCATGTAGAATAAATAACATTTACCAAATGCCCGACTGACATGATGTCCGTTCTCTGTGTTCTTGACTTGGTGACCCATTCTCTGTGTTCCGTTCCCTATTCGCTTGGCGTGATGACCCATTCTGTTTTCAGTTCCCTGCCTGCCTGACATGATGGCCCATTCTCTGTGTTCAGTTTCCTGCTTGCCTGACATGACCCATTATCTATGTTCAGTTCACTGCCTGCCTGACATGATGGCCACTCCCTGTGTTCAGTTCACTGCCTGCCTGACATGATGACCCATTCTCTGTGTTCAGGTCCATGCCTGCCTGACATGATGGGACATGCTGTGTTCAGTTCCCTGTTCGCTTGACATGATGACCCATTCTCTGTATCCAGTTCCTTGCCTGGCTGACATGATGTCCCATTCTCTATGTTCAGTTCCTTGGTCACTTGACATGATGCCCCTTCTCTGTCTTCAGTTCCCTGCTTGCCTGACATGATGGCCCATTCTTGGTGTTCATTTCCCTGTTCATTTGACATGATGACCCATTCTCTGTGTTCAGTTCCGTGATTGCTTGACATGGTGGCCCTTTCTCTGTGTTCAGTTCCCTGCCTGCTGACATGATGACCCATTCTCTGTGTTCAGTTCCCTGTTTGCTTGACATGGTGGCCCTTCCTCCGTGTTCAGTTCCCTGCCTGCCTGACATGATGCCCCTGCTCTGTGTTCAGTTCCCTGTCTGATATGATGCCACATTCTCTGTGTTCAGTTCCCTGACTGCCTGAGATGATGACCCATTCTCTGTGTTAAGTTCCCTGCCTGCCTGGCATGATGACCCATTCTCTGTGTTCAGTTCCCTGTTCGCTTGACATGATGACCTATTCTGTGTTCAGTTCCCTGTTCGCTTGACATGATGACCCATTCTGTGTTCAGTTCCCTGTTTGCTTGACATGATGCCCCATTCTTTGGCATTAGTCCTCGTTAATGGCATCAGTACTTACAATGCTCTGAGTCTGAGTTGCACTTTCCAAGTTGAATGGCTCTGGCAGTTCTTTTTCAATCTACCAGTTGACATGAATTCACTGCTGAATTCTGCCTCGAAATTCAGGCGTTGTGTAAAGGCTGTTGTCATTGACTGACTTTAAACCGGAAGAAGTTGGAGAGAAGGAAGCTCCGTCTCACCATGTAAGGTCACGGCAGGTCAAGGAATCAGTAGCTGTTTACAAACTGCATTGAGAAGCTAGGCGATAACAGCTCATCCTAAATATAAGCAGTGATAGAAATAAGCAAAAACGTTCACTTGTCCACCTAACAAGTCTGGTCTGATTTTCACTTGTCTAACTGAATTTTCACTTGTCCCGGACAAGGTCCTGATATGACCTTAGATGTTGCTAGGACGTAAAACAACAACAAACAAACTGTCCCGGACAAGCGGACAATGTTATGTAGAATTGTTGCCAGGAGATTCCTGCACAAAGTTGACCTCCGCATTAAGCTATGCCTTTTTTATATATAACGTATATAAACCTCATTCAAACATATTGAAGTCCTCCGTAGGATGCAACGGGCATCAAAAACCTGGGAGGCGTTACTACATGTCGCATGCAAGCTGCTAATTTATCTAAGTTGCTAATTTATGCAAGTTTTGAATTGTGGCAGGGGTCTTGCAAATTGCAGTCGTAACATCCTGAACATGTAGCAGGATAATTCTTATCAGAATCTGATCCATAAGTTCTTGACAAGACTTCCTCTAGGGCAATATCCACTGCGATGCCCCACCAGACGGGATAGCCGAATGAGTTGAGCGTCCGTCTCCCGTTTTGGTAGATCGTGGGATTTTTTTAAATAAAGGGTTAACTTTTTAGATATTTGAAGTGATCATATCAAAAATAAATTAGCGTGCACACTGAAATGCTGGATTATAGCCTTTGGTTAAAGCTGAAGTTCAACGAAATTCTAATTTTTTAAACCAAAACACTTATTTAGATATGCTCCTAAATATCCAACTTCGACACTGATGCACTCATTCAACATTTATTGCTGCATAGAAGGAATACCAATTTAACAGAACCTGTCACCGTTGAAGCCTGTCAATGTGCATGCCAACAATACTTTTGTAAGTTTTCACTCCAAATATTTCCAAGTTAACCCTTCAATAGAAAAGTTAATTCAAGCCAAAAGTAACGTATGTAAGAACAATCAACCTGAGATATTCATCTAAACACATGGTGGAAACTCAAAACCATCGGGGTGGCTGAATGAGTTGAGGGTCTGTCTCCTGTTTTGGGAGATCGCGGGACCCAAACCCATG
Source organism: Branchipolynoe longqiensis (assembly GCA_030323885.1). NCBI lineage: Eukaryota > Metazoa > Annelida > Polychaeta > Phyllodocida > Polynoidae > Branchipolynoe > Branchipolynoe longqiensis. The sequence continues at coordinate 18,010,730 of CM059197.1, forward strand.
AGTTTGTGGCTTTGAACCCTGGTCGAGTCAAACCAATGACTTAAAACTGCACACTTGGCAGTTCCTAGCCAGGTGCTCGGCATTAATAGGATAGGGCATGGACTGGTTGGCTCAGTGTCAGGATAATGTGACTGAGTGGGATATCAGGTCATGGTGCTGGTGGCCTGGTCTCCCAGTGGGGAAGCACTATAAAGTCACCATGAGTGTGCACTGTCACAAGTCGGTACATGTCCTGATATGACCTTAGATGTTGCTAGGACATAAAACAACAAACAAATATACAAAACCATCGGCTTTTACAAATGTAAGTCTAATATCCAGTGACACTAATAACTGCTTATGATCACTGTTATTCGCAATGTTATTATAAATTTGCAAAACAGTACAAATACAGTAAAACCTCCATAAATCACCGACCATGGGACGGACTTTAAACGGTCCGTGTCGGTGGTCGGATAGACTAGGTCTGACTGTAGCTGCCTTAGACTAGTTTGAGGTCAGTAAATGGGCACCTACCGTGGCTGCGTTGCTGTTGGTGCAGTTGCTGGTGCAGCTGCTGCTGGTGCTGCGGCTGCTGGTGCTGCGGCTGGTGCAGCTGCTGCTGGTGCTGGTGCTGCTGCAGTTTCTCCTGTAGATTCTTCTCAGACTGCACGAACGGGGAGCGCCCTCCCTCGGGGCAGGCTGTGAGATGCAGGTTGGCCAGCCTGCCAGCCTGCCGACCTGGCAGCCTTCCAGCCTGTCGACCCGGGCGTATGTGCTGGCCGTCGTCGTACACGCGGTCATACACCGGCTCACACGCCGCGTCACACGCCGCGTCACACACCGCGTCATACAGCCGCTCCGGCTGACCTTGACCTTGCGGCGCGCGGCCTTGACCTTGTCCTTGCGGCGGCTGCGTCCTGCCTCGCCTCCTGGCGAGCTGCGTCGCTTGGCCACGCTGGAGGAGGAGGCGCGACTCCGCCGGGTGACGAGACGGTGGCGCCCCCTGGCCGGGTTCAGCGAGGTGCAACTGGTAATCCTCCAGTGCCGCTACGCTGTGCAGACTGCCGTCACTGCGGCTCGGTGGGACGCCCGGCGCCGCTCCGCCCGTCGCCATGCCGACGTACCGACTAACCACCTGTCGGGCAACACTCCCCGCGCCCGGGCACCACTCCGCGCAGGCGTCGGAGCGGGCGTCGTCCCACCACTCCGCGCCCGGGACCAGTGTAGTGTGCGCGGGGCTGCGGCGGTGACACGGCGGCGGACTGTGGTCGAGGGGTGCGGGTAAACCTCCTCCTGTGGTAGCGTCTGTCCCTGTCGTACACCCTGGAGGGGCACCGCCAGAGGCTGTTCCTCTTGACCCTTCTGGACGTGTCGCACACACAGGAGGACGTGCGTCCCCTCCTGTAGTTAAAGGGTCCCACTGTGATCCCGGCTGCATACTAACACCAGCATGTTGTGCGTCTCCTCCTGTAGCCACAGTCTCTATGACCCACCCTGGAGTAGTCCCAGGGTGTGTGTGTCCCGTAGTCGCACCCTCTGCCTGTCTCACACACCCTGGAGTAGTAGTTTCAGGATGCAAGTCTCCTGTAGTCGCACCCTTTGTATGTCCAACACACTGCAGAGCAGTAGTTCCAGGGTGTGAGTCTCCTGTAGTTGAAGCCTCTGCCTGTCCTACACTCTTCGGAGTAGTAGTTCCAGGGTGTGAGTCTCCTGTAGTTGAACCCTCTGCCTGTCTCACACACTGTGGAGTAGTAGTTCCAGGGTGTGAGTCTCCTGTAGTTGAAGGCTCTGCCTGTCCTACACTCTTCGGAGTAGTAGTTCCAGGGTGCAAGTCTCCTGTAGTTGAACCCTCTGCCTGTCTCACACACTGTGGAGTAGTAGTTCCATGGTGTGAGTCTCCTGTAGTCACGCCCTCTGACGGTGACAGTGTCACACACCCTGGAGTAGTAGCACCACCAGAGGCGCGGTGTGTGGCTGCTCCTGTGGCCGCGGACGCAGCCGGCCTACTGGAGTGTGGCCTGCCCGCAGCAGAGTTAAAGCTCGCTACTCCAGTGCTCCGGGTGCCGTCGTCCGCCCTCCCAGTGCTGCCGGGCTGCTGGAGGCGGACGCCGGAGTCTCCGCCGCACGAATCCTCCTGAGTCCCGGCCCTGCTTGTGTTTACACTCCGGGTGCACGTCCGGGGCCCCACCTCCTCCCGCTCCTCCCCCTGTTCCTGTTGCTCCAGGGTCCCCTGGTGTGCGCGGGTGTCAGCTAGGGACGCCGCCGGGTCCTCCTGTTGTTTCTCCACCCGCAGCCGGATGTCACGTGGTCGCGACACGGGCACAGGCTCAGGCCTTCTGGATGGCGATGATTGCCGTACCACAACGCGGCGACTGTCGTCACCTCCCCGATTATCGCCCGCCAGGAGTGACTCAGCAAGAAGCCGCCAGTTGGCACCAGGTGGCGCTCCAGCGATCTCCCCAACTTCTGACCGCCGGATATCCTGCTGCTCCTGCTCGGGATCAGAGGTCAACCTGCAGCGCGCTGTCCATGCTGCTAGTGCTGCCCCCTGACAGGTGGTGTATGCGACATTTGCGTGGCCAGCTCCACCTGGTGGCTGCTTCCCCTGTGTACCGGCAGTCTGGCCGCCGTCCGGCTCAATACAGACGCGGTCGGCACCGTCACGCTCTGCTGGACACCACGCAGTCCTCTCAGCGTCGCTGGTGTTGGGCACTGGTGCGTGACGGGCCGTGCACCACGGTGTCCCAGTCGTCCCCCCGCGACCAGCGCCGGGTTGCCGGGTCGCGGTGACCCCGTCCGAGCCGGAGCAGTGTGGGTGGCGCCCGTCGGGTGCGGGCGGTGCGGCCGTGTGAGTCGCCACTGTCCCGTCCGACGGCTCTCCCGGCGGGCTGGCCCCGTCACTCACGCGTCCTGCACCAGGGGGCGCCACTCGCTGTGGGCCGCCCGTGACCGACCCACGGGCAGCGCCCTTCTCCCCCGACTCACGGCAGGAGCTGTCCTCACACTCCCTGCCTTCTGCACAGTCCTTGTCTGCAAAGTCCTTGTCTGCAGTGTCCTTTTCTGCATTTTTTGCACAGTCAGGCCTGCCTGCACAGTCAGTGTTGTCTGTACAGTCCTTATCTGCACATTCAGTGTTCTCTGCACAGTCCTTATTGTCTGCACACACCTTGTCTGCATAGTCCTTGTATGCACAGTCCTTGTATGCACAGTCCTTGTCTGCACAGTCCATGTATGCACAGTCCTTGTCTGCACAGTCAGTCTTGTCTGCACAGTCAGTCTTGTCAGCACAGTCCTTATTGCATGTGTAGTCTCTATTGTCTGCACAGTTTCTGTTGTCTGCACAGTGAGTGTTCTCAACACAAGCCCTGTTGTCTGCACAGTCCTTGTCTGCACAGTCCTTGTCTGCACAGTCCCTGTTGTCTGCACAGCCAGTGTTCTCTGCACATGCTATGTTGTCTGCACAATCAGTGTTGCCTGCACAGTCCTTATTGCATGTGTAGTCTCTGTTGTCTGCACAATCCGTGTTGCCCGCACCAATAGAGACCTGTGCACAACTCCTGTGCTCAGCCCAGGTCAATGTGTGCCGTCTACTTACATCCGCTGTGGTTACATCCTGTGTGCTCACGTCCCCTGTGGGGATGTCTCCTGGAGCTGCATCCTCTGTTGTTATGTTTCCTGTGCTCACGTCCCTTGTGGGGATGTCTCCTGGGGCTGCATCCTCTGTTGTTATGTTTCCTGTGCTCACGTCCCTTGTGGGGATGTCTCCTGGGGCTACATCCTCTGTTGTTATGTTTCCTGTGCTCACGTCCCTTGTGGGGATGTCTCCTGGGGCTGCATCCTCTGTTGTTATGTTTCCTGTGCTCACGTCCCTTGTGGGGATGTCTCCTGGGGCTGCATCCTCTGTTGTTATGTTTCCTGTGCTCACGTCCCTTGTGGGGATGTCTCCTGGGGCTGCATCCTCTGTTGTTATGTTTCCTGTGCTCACGTCCCTTGTGGGGATGTCTCCTGGGGCTACATCCTCTGTTGTTATATTTCCTGTGCTCACGTCCCTTGTGGGGATGTTTCCTGGGGCTACATCCTCTGTTCTTATGTTTCCTGTGCTTACGTCCCCTGTGGGAATGTCCCCTGTTGCTATGTCCTTTGTGATTAGGTCCCCTTTTGGTATGCCTCTTGTGGTTGCTTCCTCCCTGGTTACATCGCCTATGGTAATGTCCCCTGCAGCTACACCCACAACAAGGATATCGACAATGGACAGGTCTCTAATACTAGACAGATCCCCGGTGGACCGGTCCCCTGAGGGCCGGTCCCCGATGGCACGGTCACCCGTGGGGGTGGTGTCGGCGCTGGTCTCACACCAGGTGGCGCTGCTGTTGGACATGATGCCACTGTCCGTGAAGCTGCAGCCCGGACGACCGTCGTCACTGCCCTGGAGGAGGCTGTCTGACCCGGACCCGGTGAGCGGGGAATCAGTCAGCTGTGAGTCAGTCAGCTGTGAGTCAGTCAGCTGTGAGTCAGTGAGGAGCTGTGAGTCAGTCAGCTGTGAGTCAGGCAGCTGTGATTCAATAAGCCGTGGGTCAATGGGTTGTGAATCAGTGGGATGTGAGTCAGCAAGCTGTGAGTCAGTGGGATGTGAGTCAGTGAGGTGTGAGTCAGCAAGTTGTGAGTCAGTGGGATGCGAGTCAGTGAGCTGTGAGTCAGTCAATTGGGAGTCAGTGATGAGCTGTGAGTCAGTGATATGTGAACCAATTATCTGTGAGTTAGTAAGGTGTAAGTCAGTGGGCTGGGAGTCAATGGTCTGTAAGTCAATGGGATGTAATTCAATTAGTTGTGAGTCAGTGGGATGTGAGTCAATGTGCTGTGAGTCAGTGAGTTGTGAATCAATGGCCTGTGAGTCAGGTAGCTGTGAGCCGGTGAGCTGTGAACCAATTAGCTGCGAGTCAGTAAGGTGTAAGTCAGTGGGTTGTGAGTCAGTGAGTTCTGAGTCAGTGAGCTGTGGGTCAATGTGCTGTGAGTCATTGACCTGTAAGTCAGTGGGCTGTGAACCAATTAGCTGGGAGTCAGTGGGTTGGGAGTCAATGCGCTGGGAGTCAGGGACATATGAATCAGTGGGCTTTGAATTAATTAGTTGTGAACCAATTAGCTGAGAGTCAATGACCCGTGAGTCAGTGAGCCGTGAGTCGATTAGCTGCGCGTTGTGTGTGAGCCGGCCGGTGCCTCGGCTGGTTGCCGCCGTCCCCGCCCCTCCCACACCCCTGCTCATACCCTCCAGCCCCTGCTCCTGCTCCCCTCCACAGTCTCCCCCGGCTCGGCCCGCCACGGCGCCAGCGCCAGCGCCCCCAGCGGTGCTCTCTGGCGGCTTGGCGGCTGCCTCCTGGTTTACACAACCCCCGCTTGGGGGCGCCTCTGGTCGGGCCGCCGGGCGCTGTTCAGTGATGCGTGTCTGATTGGCTTTCACACCTGGGCACCCCACCGGATTCATGCTAACCGTACCCGCACTCAGGTGAGGCCCCGCCCTCACACTCACAGTGACGTCATCAGCGCGAGGACTAATCAGTGCCGAGCACACACCTGTGGGGGCGGGGACGGGGAGGTGGTTGTCAGGGACGCTCGTCCTCGCTGCGAGTTTCACAGCGGGGAGCTCCTCACCCACTGGAGCGTCACGCATGGCTGATTCGCGCTCTTTGTCCACACCTGCTTCTACTTCCGGTTGTGGCCAGCGGCTGTCAAGCTGGATTGTCGGGTGTAGCAGCCCACCCCCATTGCTTCCTGTCACACGTCGGGTACTGTCGCTGTCAGCGGGCATGTGACAGCCGCTGTCATTGGGAGTCACGTGGAAGCAGTTGTCACTAGCGGAAGTCATCGGAAGGTTGCTGTCAATAGCAGTTCTTGGGTGTATGCTGTCACTGTCAGAGTTCATGTGCATGCTGCTGTCACTGCCAGGTTTCATATGTAGACAGCTATCATATCGGGGTGTCATGTCCCACCTGATTTCACTGTCAGCTGTCAAGGGTATATTACTGTCAGAGGTTGCATAGTCAAGACTGACAGCAGCACTGTCAGTTAGAGGAGCTTCCTCTTTTGCACTGTCATCAACCAAGCTTGCATTCTCACCAGGATGAGCCCACCTTGACAGAGGAGTCACGTCTGATTTCTGGTCGTCCGAAAAACAGTCAAGTTGATGCAGATTCACTTTCTCAGCCGCTTTACTGACAAACTGCTGCCGAGAGTTGACCCGGCTCTGTCGCATAGGGATGAACCCAAAAGCATGCTTCGATGCAACGGCTGGTGCCTTAACATTCTTGCAACATGATAAGCCTGTACGTTGCTCATTCACTGTTCCTCCATTGAGTATTCTATCAGCGGGTTGACCTTTGTGAACCTGCTGTACAGATCGCTCAGTCTGGTCTGGTTCTTTACCTGAGGTAGAGTTGCACTCTTCGTGTAGATGGTCACTCGTGGCAACAATTTCAACCACTGGACCCTTTTGTGCAAGAACCATGTCACTTGGAGTACCATCAATGCCTTGAGGTGGCGCATTCGATTTATCCAGATTACATTTCCTCTTGCAGTCATCACTTTTTCTCTGACCTTTGAATGGCTGCAAGCTGCTATTTCCAAACGATGGAATTCCTGACTTTTTAACCTTCCAAACACGACTAGAGCTTTGCCTGTGAGGTGGGCTCAGAGCACTGACGTCCTGCTGTGCTTCTTGCTTTTCGTGCGGTGTTTGTTGGGATGATTGCAGCTGTTGCTGCTGCTGTTGTTGTTGCTGTTGGTTTGGTTCTGCTATTGCAACTTTGTTTGTGCAGCTCAACTGTTGCTCGCTTATTGAAGTAATACTCGCAACATCTGACTGCTTCATCGGTGAAACAGGCAAAGTCTGTTTCACTGATTTGTTATCATGGTCAGCATGCTTCCCAAGTGAGCCAAATTTACGAACAGAGGTTGTGTATTCCTTAGAGGAGGAACATGCCTTACTAATAGAAGTGACTTGTTGCTTGGTTGAGCCAATATCACACACCGAATTTACTTGTTGCTTGGTTGATCCAACACCACTCACAGAGGATACTTGTTGCTTGGTTGAGCCAACATCATTCACACAAGATACTTGTTGCTTGGTTGAGCCAAAATTACTCACACATGATACTTGTTGCTTGGATGAGCCAACACCACTCACACAGGATACCTGTTGCCTAGTTGAGCCAACAACATTCACAAAAGTTACTTGCGGCTTTGTTGAGCCAACAGCATTCACAGAGGATACTTGTTGCTTAGTTGAGCCAACAACATTCGCAGAGGATACTTGTTGCTTGGTTGAGCCAACAGCATTCACAGGGGATACATGTTGCTTAGTTGAGCCAACAACATTCACACAGGTGACTTGTTGCTCAGTTGAGTCAACCACATTCCCAGAAGTTACTTGTTGCTTAGTCGAGCCAACAACACTCACAGAGGTGGTTTGTTGCTTAGTGGAACAAACCTTACTTACAGAGTTTATCTGCTTCCTAGTTGAACAATCCTTGCTGACAAAACTCAGACTCTGCTGAGTTACGACATCTTTACCCCCAGAGTTGATTTGTTTCTTAGATGAGCAGTCTTTGCTCCCAGACCCAGAGCTCCCCTTGGGTTTGTGACTGAGAGATGCGGCTGCTGGCAGCGTGTCTTCTTGCCCCTTACTGCTGCACTTCGAGTCTGAGTCCTGCTGAGGCAGCTTTGGTTGGCAATCCAGTCTCCCTATTTTTGACGTCATTGTTTTTAGAGGTACACAGATTGTGACGTAATTAGATGATGAGGTAGAATCTGGGTCACCTTTACTAACACTATCTACGCTTTGAGTTGAGGCACCTTGAGGTAATGATAATGCATCTTGCTTTGAATGATCTCCTCTTAATTCCACAAATGGATCCTGAGTTGGAGGCGATGAGCAAATCTCATCCGGTTCAGACGTAATGCTCACTGCAGGAGGTAATGTCCTAGAAATAGCACCAAGTGACTTGTATGGTTTGAGTGGGGAAGGTTGAGCCGGTGAAGCGCCTCGAGGCTCAGCAGCCGCATCGGCTTTTTTAGCCTTAGTCCGTGAGAATGAGAACTGGCTGGACTTGCCTTGTGTTGGAGAGGCACCCCGAGGTCCCTGATCTGCCTTCGCTCCTTGCGGACTCAGTGTGCTCCGGAAGAGCCTCGCCTGCAGTCCTCGAACAAGTCCCCCGTGCCTCTCCACCATTGGCTTCTCCTTCTCTGGAGGCCGGATCAGTTGTCCCGGAGGCAGCTCCATCCTCCGCAAACTCCCGCCTCCTTCTCCCTCACCACCACCAGCGTCTGGCAGCTTCTCCTGCTCAGGCTTGTTGTCATTTTTGTCCGTTTTATCCAGCGGGGTTCGCTTTTTTAGGAACCCTCTCTTGCCGAAGAGTGGCAGCCTGGACTTTTTAGCTTCCTTCTCCATGATGCCGTCACCAGAATCCAAGCCGCAGGTCCATATAAGTAAAGCTGGGTAACAGTTGTGTGTATAAATCAGATGGTTTGGAGAATTGATCTCCCTGCACTCAGTCACTCCCCACTCAGGCTCGATGTCACTGACATTTTGGGTCTGCGGTGTCCTCTAAGTAAAAGTGGTAGCACCATCCTACCAGCTACCACAAATCCACCACTCTTTTCCTTTCTCTCCTTCTTCTCTCTCTCTCTTTCTTCTCTATCTCTCTCTTACTTCTCTCTCTCTTTCTCTCTTTCGACAGCTCCTCCCTCCCGTCTCTCGCTCTCCGCCGCCAGGTGGCTCTGTTCTGTACAACGCGACAATCAGGCTCTGAGTGACGTCCGTGTCTCGCCGGCGTACGCCGCGGCGCGCCCCTGAGCCCGGTCACCGCGCGTGTTTTACGAGCTGTGGGACCTGCGCGCGGCTCCGCCGCTCTGCGCACTGTCGGCACACACCGTCGTCACACACCGTGGCGCCCTCTGGTGGCCGACAATAACGGAGGCACGACGATTAGCCTATATCACAACCATTAGTGGTGGCCCGCCCGACTTGGGGCGGGTGGGGGTGGGAGAGAGTGGGAGGCTGGGGGAAGAGTGTGTGATACGGGGCAGGTGGGGGAGTGGGAGTGGGGGAGAGTGGGAGAGTGGGGGGAGAGTGGGCGATACGGGGCGGGTGGTGGGAGTGGTGGGGCGAGGGGAGTTCGAGGGGGAGGCGGGGAGTGTAATACGGGGCGGGTGGGACAGACTGTAATACGGGGCGGGTGGCGAGAGAGTGTGCGGCTGGGGATTGTTGGGTTGTAGAGGGGGGGGGGGGGGGGGGAGCGCGATACAGGGTGGGGGGGGGGGAGAGTTGGAAGGAGTGTGTGTGACACAGGACAGGTTGGAGGGGGGGGGGGGGGGAGAGCGCGATACAGGGTGGGTGGGGGAGAGTTGGAGGGAGTGTGTGTGACACAGGACAGTTGTGAGGGGGGAGAGTGCGATACAGGGTGGGCGGGGAGAGAGTTGGAGGGAGTGTGTGTGACACAGGACAGTTGTGAGGGGGGAGAGTGCGATACAGGGTGGGCGGGGGAGAGTTGGAGGGAGTGTGTGTGACACAGGACAGTTGTGAGGGGGGAGAGCGCGATACAGGGTGGGTGGGGGAGAGTTGGGGGGAGTGTGTGTGTGACACAGGACGGGTGGGAGGGGGGAGAGTGTGGTTCAGGGTGGGTGGGGGAGAGTTGGAGGCAGTGTGTGTGACACAGGACAGGTTGGAGGGGGGAGAGTGTGGTTCAGGGTGGGTGGGGGAGAGTTGGAGGGAGTGTGTGTCACACAGGACGGGTGGGAGGGGGGGGGGGAGAATCTGGTATAGGGTGGGTGGGGGAGAGTCTGTGTAGATGGAATGGGGAGAGTGTGTGTGGAGGAAATGGCGGGCCACCAAGATGGTGGTGTACAGGGAAATGATATAACTATATATACAGCACTGGCGGATTTAACTCGTGTGATCCCGCGGGTTGTGGCAGGAGATGGCATGCCCCGCCTCCAGTGTGCGTGAGTGTGCGTGAATGTGCGTGAGTGTGTGTAGCAGGCACACGCATTGCTTACACCAGAGGGCTGAGTTAATTGAATTAAACCCACGCACGCCGGTTAGTCGCCTCTTACGGCGATTGCGCGACCGGAAGTGGACGGTAGCCGTCACCGCGCTGCGCAGCCTGTCCAGGGGGCGCCACTGGGCCGAGTCCTACAGTGTTGGACCCGCTGTGTGGATGAAAGGGTGAGCGTGGGGGGGGGGGGGGTATGTGGGTGTGGAGTGGGGGGGGGTGGAGGCGTGTGGATGGGTGGGATGAGGGTGTAGGTGTGAAGGTGTGGCTGTGTGGGTGTGGGTGAGTGGGCGGCGTGGGTGCGTGGTTACGTTATGTGGGTGTGGATGTGTGAGTGTGGGTGCGGGAGCAGTGTGGGAGTGTGTGTATGTGTTTGTGGGTGCGTGTGTCGTATGTAGGTGGCGTTTGCTGTATTTAATCTGTGTTGTATACAATGCTGGCTGTGGGGAGTGTGGGTGGGGAGTATGTGTGTGGGTATGTGTGTGTGTGTGGGTGCGTGTGTCGTATGTGGGTGGCGTGTGCTGTATTTAATATGTGTTGTATACAATGCTGGCTGTGGGGAGTGTGGGTGGGGAGTATGTGTGTGGGTATGTGTGTGTGTGTGGGTGCGTGTGTCGTATGTAGGTGGCGTTTGCTGTATTTAATCTGTGTTGTATACAATGCTGGCTGTGGGGAGTGTGGGTGGGTCGTGTGTGGCCGTATGATGTTTTTGTCCGCCTAGTTCCTCCTCAGTCCACTAGGGCCAGGCTGTACGATATATGTGTTTGCCCGCCTAGTTCCTTTTCAGTCCGCTACGCTGTATGCAGTTTGGGTTAAGCCCTTAGTTCCTCACCGGTCCGCTAGGACCGGACTGTGCGTGGGCGCCTGCTCATTTACCTCAGTCCTACCTCTCACAACAATGTCGTTACCTCGTTCCACGCAGGCGCGTCGCGCTGTGTTTCCCCGAGCTTTCCCGCTCCGGCCGTGACAGCGCACCGTCACGGACACCGTGACGTACAGAGCGTGACTTCACCGTGACGTCTGCGTCTTTGATGCGCCGCGCTACTTTGATAGCATCACGTGATGCCGGGCGCAGGGGGTGGGGTGGAGCGGGGCGCCGACCAGCGTCGACGACGGGAACTAAACGACCTCGCTGAGAGGTGGCCAGATAAGGTGGCCGGTGGCGGCGCGGCGATCCGCCAGAGTTATCTGTTCTGTCAGGTGTGCAGATAGGACGGGGCTAGGACTGCACGGGGGGTGAGGGGGTGGGGGGTGGGGGTGCGGGGGGTCCACCGGCGGGCGGAGCTCTACCCGGGGCTGCCACACCGCTACAGGCTCCGCCCACCCTGCCCAGGTGTAGGGGCCATGTAAAGCATTATGTGAGTATGAAATCCTACTGCTGCGTGCACCATGGATACCATCGTAACTGCTAGTTTCTAGTTGACCCTCAGCGGCGCCACCTGCGAGTGGAAGCAGTTATATCATATGACATACACATCCACCTTAGATGTTGCCAGGACGCAACACTCCAACAACCAACCAACCAACCAAAGCCACTGACCGTGGTGGATTATTAGTAGTTGCTCCTCACTGCAGCTAGGTGGCTGGAAAACTGGAACCGGAAGTTAGGCATGGTCACATGGTACACAGGTTCCGGGGGATGGATGGGAGGAATAAGGCTTCCCAGCCCAACCTACACTCTCCCACCTGTAGGGCCGCCCACTCCACGGCGTCAGGTGATTGATAACGACACGTCAGAGCTGCTCCAGTGTGTTGAGGTCTGCTTCCCGCTGGGTGGTCCCGGAAGTGCGTGGATTGAGCATTCTCAGGCTCGCGGAAAGGCAGGCCACACGGGAAGTGTGGTTACTGAGATGAACCGGGCTGGCCGGGTATTCGTCTCACCTTGCAATGTGCGTGCCACACAGTGCAGGGCAGTTTATTTATTGGCACCTGGTCGCGGCCAGATGACAGGTAGAGTTCTATACACCGGCCGGGATCCTGATATCAGTTCTACACACAGGCCGGGGTCCGGATGTCAGTTCTATTCACCTGCCGCAGTCTAGATGTCAATTCTATACACCGCCCGCAGTCAGACATGCACCATGTAAATATACAAGAAATAAACCCGCCTGTATTACTCAGTGATAACGCTCACACCACTTCTTATTTCCACTGCGCATGACAAGCAATTCTTCACGAGTCAGTTACAAATGATATATATTAGTTCTACTAGAACATATATAAGCTCTATAATTATTTTTGCTTTTCGATCAAACTGTAAGGGTGAGCCTCTCCCGGTATGACCGTGTTGGTTTTGTCGGCGCCCACCAGGGGGGACGCTGTGTAACCAGGCCCTCCAAGGTCTCGCACACTCCGTCAGCGTGTCCTCCACTGTTTATAATCCAGGTGGGATCGTCGAAGGTGGTTCGCAACACCGTCCCCAGGCCGCTTGTTCGGCGCACAACTAGGGATGTAGGTGTGTGGGATGTGGGATGTGGGGGTGTGGAGGACTGTGGGGGTGTGGTGGAAGGGCGGTGGTGGGAGGGGTATGTGGGAGTGAGGGATGTGGGGGCGGGGGATGTTGTCATGGGGGATGTGGGATGTGGGGTGTGGGGTGTGGGGTGTGGGGTGTGGGGTGTGGGGTGTGGGCGTGCGGTGGGAGGGGCTCAGCGTTGCCCCTGGTGGCGGTCAAGTATTAGGCAGACAAATCGCCGTTACGAATATGACGTCACTTTAAAAAAACACTCTTCTCTGGCGATGAATGAAGTTTGGGTTGGTTCTACTCAAGTTTTATTGCTATTTTGGAGCGGGTCATAATTAATTAAGTATATTCCAAACTACTGCCAGCAATTTGGAGAATTCGTCCTCCTTCTCTTCGCGCCCTCTTGCTCTTCACTACCTTTTCTTCCATCCTTAGAAACTGGGGACGAGGGAGAAAGGTGGTGGGGGGGGGGGGGGGGGGGAGGCGGGTCAGCAGTCCACGCCTTGTCATCTGATTGGATAGAAAACCAACGTTGAATGGAGAGCGCTGATTGGTTGCTAAGTCGAACCGGAAGTGGTGTTGTTTCTACACGCACTGCTTCCTGTTTACGGTGCTGTCAACACCTCGGCAGTGGGTACGGGGTGGGGGCGGGGCGTCTGTGCATATCAGCTGTCACGTGCCGGATACCAGCGAGCCCGCCTCCCTCCCACAGCTGACAAACGCAGGTGCGGCGCTACCTGCCGACACCGTGGAGGAGACGGGTTGGGGGGTGGGGCGGGGCTCGTCCCGTCAAACAACTGCCTCCGTGTGTGTATATACAGTAAAACCTCTCTAAGTCGACCGACCATCGGACCAACTTTAAATGGTCCATTTAGGGAGGTGATCGGTTTAGGGAGGTTTTTTATCGTTACAATGTAGGACAAGTATGAGCGGAGTGGTCGATCTGTGGAGGGGGTCGTTTAGAGGGGTTTTACTGAATCTGTGAGTGAGCATGGGCAGCAGGTTTCCGCCAGTCGCAGCGCCACCTATCAGAGCCCGCCCGAATCAGGGCGCCGCCCTCCTGGTCCCCTGGCCTGCCTGGTTGGACCCGGTGTGCATTGTGCCCCCCTAGCCGGGTGTTCACTTGGTAAACTAACTAAGTAAACTAAGCGATGCAATGTGTGTTCGCAGTGTGTTCAAGGTTATGCAGAAAACAATGCTGTGTGACTTCATCCGATACCGCTATTAGTATTACTTCCGGTCACGTATCGACCACGTGCTATGTCGAGTGCCTATGCTGTACACTATACAGCATAGGCTGTTCCCCCACTTTTAATGTTCAGAATGGGGTGTGCTGCACACAATGCAGCACATTCCACTTCCCCATATCATTGTACAAACCAAATGTGATCACCTCAACAGCTGGAAGACCAGTGCCTCGGAGCTGACAAAATGTGTTCAGATGAATACAAATTTACCACATACAAAAAATAAAATTTAAATAAAGCCAGGGTCCAAGCATCACGTTCGTCTCTAGACTGACTGGTCGCGTCACCTGGCGGCGACCTCTGACATTAGCCGGTTTGCGCCTTCCACAACATCGGTTGTTGACTCAGAATCCCACAAGGGGTGCGTCCCCCTCATTGCGCATAGGCAGCAGCCGCACCATGTTTGCTGCCGTCCCTATGCGAGCATCAGGTGCGGGGTGAGTCCGCCCCCGCCCCTCCCTCGCCCCTCCCTCGCCCCTCCCTCGCCCCTCCCTCGCCCCTCCCTCGCCCCTCCCTCGCCCCTCCTTCGACCCTCCCTCGCCCACTTCGTTCTCCGCGCGCACTGCACCCTGGGAACATGCCGCAGGTCGGCGCGCTTCTCCGAGATCCCGCCAGGTGGCGCCCGGGGTGTCGCCGCCTGGTGAGCGGGGCGCACATCAAAGGACGCCGTCTGGTGGCGAGTAGGGGCGTACCTCACAGCTGGGTGTCGGCGTGCGGGGCGGGGCCCACTGCAACGATAAGAGTTCATACGGGAATCAGTAACGGCGAAATAAAAAAACTAAAAAATCCCTTAAAAAAAAATCTATATATAAAAATGACTTCAGGGTAAATTGCAACACAAATTCCACACATATAAAAAGAGGGGATGGATGTGCAGTAGGTGAGGGGGGGGGGGGTGTTGTTGCTATAACCGTCCTTACCTTGTATTTAAAAACACAAGAAAAAAAGACTACACTTAAAAATGGGGAACGTAATTGGTGAAATGGGAGTTTTTAATGAAGACTCAACGTGCTTCATTCGTGAGGAGCCTTGTTGTATATGTCGGGGAGAACGTCGGGTGTGAATTGTTTAGTAAAACTGGGCTAAGTAATAAATGGCAGCTTGTGAGACTAGCGCAAGGCCTGATGGGACGGATCAAACCCCTGCACCCCCAACAAACACACCACACACATCCCCCCCCCCCCCACCACCACCACCACCACCACCCCCATAATACACACATACTGCCTCACAGTGGGCAGGGAACTTTGTACTATTGCAGGCGAAATAGTCGCAGTAAAATATAACTCTAAGAAAGATTATCTTGATATGGCATATTAAACGGTGTAATGACGGGTGTATTATGATAACGGAAGTAATAATGGTAATAGTGGTGGTAATGATGATAGAGTTACCAGAGCGTGATGTACAGTGCATGGTAGGGAGAAGTCTCCGCAGTGAAACACGGAGAAGAAGAAGAAGAAGAAGAAGAAGAATGGGATGAGAACGGAGAAGGAGGAGAGAATGGGGAGGGGGAGCAAAGGGGGAGAGGAAGAAGAATATAAGGATATGGAGAATGGGGAGGAGGAGGTGATAATGGGGAGGGCAAGGGGGGGGGGGGGATAGGGGAGGAAGATGGGGAAGAAAGGGGACGAAGAACAAGAAGAGGAAAAGGGGGACAAGGACAAAAAAAAAGGAGGAGGGATATGAGGAGGCGGAGAAATGAACAAAGAGAAGAACAAGGAGAAGAAGAAGAAGAAGAAGAAGAAGAAACAACAATGAGTTGAGGAGGAATGAGAGGGATGAGAAACGGGAATTGGAGAAGAGGAAGTGGGGAAGGAGGAGGAGAGAGTGGACGAGGAGGAGAAGAAGTAAGAAGACGAAGAAGAAGCAGAAACAGAAGAAGAAAAGGAGAAGAAACACAACAATGAGTTCAGGAGGAAAGAGAAGGACGAGAAATAGAAACTGGAGAAGAGAAAGGGGTAGAAGGAGGAGGAGAAAGTGGAAAAGAAGAAGAAGAAGAAGTGGAAGGTGGAGACTGGAGGAGGAGGATGCCAGGAAGGTGTGTACATTGGTTGTTTGTGCACACTTTTTTGCCAAAGAGAAGACATTAATTAAAAGATATTAGCCTATTCTGCAAGATTGAATTGCATAATAATAGTTATAATATTAACAAGGTGATATACAAAAAAATATGTATATATATTGCGGAATATTTTCTCTGGAGAAAAGATTAGATAAAAAGTGTATCTTGCTGTTAGACATAAAAATTGTCAAATAATAATTGTACCAATATAAAACAAATATAGAAGAATATATATTAATATCAATGAGTTATGACAGAATACTGTTACTAGTAATAAAAATACGCTAAGTTGTGGGAGGTTTTCTGGTACAGATACGGATCATATAGCGCACAGCTATTCTATATATACTGATTGTATGCTGTATACACTGATTGTATGCTTTATACACTGATTGTATGCTTTATACACTGATTGTATGATTTAAACACTGATTGTATGATTTAAACACTGATTGTATGATTTATACACTGGTTGTATGTTTTATACACTAGTTGTATGCTTTATACACTGGTTGTATGATTCATACACTGGTTGTATGTGCATACACTAGTTGAATGATGCATACACTGGTTGTATGAATTATACACTGGTTGTATGGTTTATACACTGGTTGTATGCTTTATACACTGGTGGTATGCTTTATACACTAGTGGTATGTTGCATACACTGGTTGTATGCTTTAATCACTGATTAGATGCTTCATACACTGGTTGTATGCTCCATACACTAGCTGTATGCTGTATACACTGATTGTATGCTCTATACACTGGTTGTATGCTTTATACACTGGTTATATGTGTATACACGAGTTCCATGTTTATACACTGGTTGTATGCTTTATACACTGGGTGTATGATGTATACACTGGTTGGATGCTGTATACACTGGTTATATGATATATACACCGGTTGTATATGTTATACACTGGTCGTATGATGTATACACTAGTTGTATGCTGCATATGTTAGGTGTATGCCTTATACACTGGTTGTATGCTTTATACACTGGTTGTATGCTAAATACACTGGTGGTATGCTTTATACACTGGTTGTATGCTTAGACACGGGTTGTATGCTGTATCAACTGTGTGTATGCTATATACACTGGCTGTATGCTTTATTCGCTGCCTCTATGTTTTATAATTATACACTGGTTGTGTGATTTATACACTGGTTTTATGCTTTCTACACGGATTGTATGCTTTATGCACTGGTTGTATGATATATACACTGGTTGTACAAGCCTATGACATGTAAATAAAATAGGCTCGTAATAGTAGGATAGAATTAAGTAGAAAAAGTGGAAAACTCTTCCCAAGAAAACCCCAAAACACTAACATAGAACCATAAGAAAACAACTAACATAGTAATAAGAATAGAACAAAAATACAATGCCAAGAGGCCCCCCCCCTCCCCCCCCCCCAAAAAAAAAAACCCACACTAACATAGGCTACTAAGCATACCAACAAACTATCTATCTCCTACTGAAATGCAGGCAATCAAATAACTTATCACAATATCAGCAGCTACTGTTTGGTAAGACAACACCAACATTACACCTGGCCAGCATTGAAAACAAGCCTGGGTACACGGGCTTACATGCTATGGACAGTATAAATACAGCCTCAATGAAAAAAAATATATATAAAAATAAAAACATAAAAAATATAAGACACTGTAAGTGTAACTATCTATGAGACTGGCTGTATACTATATGTGAGACTGGCTGTATACAATATGTGAGACTGGTTGCACACAATACGTGAGACTGGCTGTATACTATATGTGAGACTGGCTGTATACAATATGTGAGACTGGTTGTATACAATATGGTAGACTGGTTGCATACAATATTGGAGACTGGCTGTATACAATATGTGAGACTGGTTGCATACAATATGTGAAACTGGTTGCATACAATAGGTGAGACTGACTGTATACTATAACTTTATAAGACACTGTAGTGTAAGTGTAATTATACATGAGACTGGCTGTATAATATATATGAGACTGGCTGTATACAATATTTCAGACTGGTTGTATACTGTATATGTGAGACTGGTTGCATACAATATGTGAGACTGGTTCTATACTATATATGAGACTGGCTGTATATAATATGTGAGACTGGTTGTATACTATATGTGAGACTGGCTGTATACAATATGTGAGTATGGTTGCATACAATATGTGAGACTGGCTGTATACTAAGACAAAGACAATGTAAGTGTAACTATATATGAGACTGGCTGCATACAATATATGAGACTGGTTGTATACTATATGGGAGACTGCCTGTATACAGTAAGACACTGTAAGTGTAACTATATATGAGACTGGCTGTATACTAAATATGAGACTGGTTGTATACCATATATGAGACTGGTTGCATACTATATATGAGACTGGCTGTATACTATATATGAGACTGGTTGTATACAATATGGAGACTGGTTGCATACTATATATGAGACTGGCTGCATACGATATGTGAAACTGGTTGCATACAATATGTGAGACTGACTGTATACTATAAGACACTGTAAGTGTAACTATATATGAGACTGGATGTATACTATATATGAGGCTGGCTGTATACAATATGATTGGCTGTATATTATAAGACACTGTAAGTGTAACTGTATATGAGACTCATTGAATACTATATATGAGACTGGCTGTATACAATATGTGAGACTGGCTTTATACAATATCTGAGACTGGTTGTATACTATAAGACACTGTAAGTGTAACTATATATGAGACTGGTTGTATACTATATATGAGACTGGTTGTATAATATATATGAGACTGGCTGTATACTATATGTGAGACTGGCTGTATACAATATATGAGACTGGTTGCATACAATATGTAAGACTGGCTGTATACTATAAGACACTGTAAGTGTAACTATATATGAGACTGGTTGTATACTATATATGAGACTGGCTGTATACAATATGTGAGACTGGTTGTATACTATAAGACACTGTAACAGTGTAAGTGTAACTAACTATATATGAGACTGATTGTACACTATATATGAGACTGGTTGTACACTATATGTGAGACTGGTTGTATACTATATATGAGACTGGTTGTATACAATATGTGAGACTGGCTGTATACTATAAGACACTGTAACAGTGTAAGTGTAACTATATATGAGACTGATTGTACACTATATATGAGACTGGGTGTACAGTATTTGTGAGCCTGGCTGTATACAATATGTGAGACTGGTTGTATACTATATGTGAGACTGGCTGTATACTATAAGACACTGCAAGTGTAACTATATATGAGACTGGTTGTATACTATATATATGAGACTGGTTGTATACAATATGTGAGACTGGCTGTATACTGTAAGACACTGCAAGTGTAACTATATATGAGACTGGTTGTATACTATATATGAGACTGGCTATATACAATATGTGAGACTGGTTGTATACTATATGTGAGACTGGCTGTATACTATAAGACACTGCAAGTGTAACTATATATGAGACTGGTTGTATACTATATATGAGACTGGCTGTATACAATATGTGAGACTGGCTGTATACTGTAAGACACTGTAACAGTGTAAGTGTAACTATATATGAGACTGATTGTACACTATATATGAGACTGGCTGTACACTATATGTGAGACTGGCTGTATACAATATGTGAGACTGGCTGTATACTATATAAGACACTGCAACAGTGTAAGTGTAACTATATATATGAGACTGGTTGTATGCTATATATGAGACTGGCTGTATACAATATGTGAGACTGGTTGCATACTATATGTGAGACTGGCTGTATACTATATGTGAGACTGGTTGTATACTATATGTGAGATTGGTTGTATATTATAAGATACTAACTATTTATGAGACTCGCTGTGCGCGATACAAACATGTACCGCGGGGTGAGATACTGCTGGATGTAGTATATATCACATATCCCATATCACACAGCGCGGCTTCAGGCCGGTAGGGGGCAGTGTCAGATAACCTGGCACCAAACAACATTAATAATCAGCCGGAACTAAACCGGGAAAGCTTCTCAGGTAGGGCGGTAAAACCTCTCCTGTCTCCCTGTTTGCCTTAAAACCTACCTCTCACTCCAACCGGAGAAGCACAATGATGCGGTACCCCCCCCCCCTGCCCCCCACCCCCTCCCCACCCCCGGACGCTACCTGCTGTCATTTGTACCAAAGGATTGTTTTTTTGTGGTTTATTGTTTGAAGTGTTTTTATCCATATGAATAATATGTAGTGAGTGCTAATGCATTGGTCTTCCAGCCCTAATGACAATTGCCTCTACACAGTAAACAAATCCATAATAATAAATTGGAATAAATCTACATGAATGTATTGTAGATGGCCTTTATAATACATAATGTATTATAAAGGCCATCTACAATATGTCTGTATATACATATAATATATACATATATATAGATATACATATATATACATATACATATAGGTCTTACTAGGAATCCCACAAAATGAACTGAATTCCAGCGGAGATTGACGCCCTGCCTCCCTCACCTACATACAAACCACCTGCCCACCACACCAGGCACAAATGATTACAAATAGGCTTTAGTGGCGAAACCTACGGTCTTCTGCAGGTCCTGCTGCCAGGGGGCGCTCACACCGCTACACCTGTTGGCAAAAGTATCCGGGGAGAGGCGGAAATGGTGCGCGGGGCGAACGTACGCCAGTCAGTGTGTGGCAATGCGCGTGCTGGGCACGGCCGACAGGCTGAACCGGTCTTATACATATAATAATAATAATAATAGTTGAGCGTCCGCCTCCCGTTCTGGTAGGTCATGGGATTCGAGCTCCTTTGGTTCAAACCCTGGACGAGTCAAATCAATGACTTGTGAATGTATATGAAAGTTCAATTGGTGCAAGCCCGAAGCATTTATAAGAGCTTAACAAAAAGTCAGGGGCGGGCGATTTATCAGGCACGGGAAACGACGATCAGCAATTAATATATTTTATTTGGTCTAATATACAAAAATTATAATTAACACCTCACTAATACTAACACCTCACCAGTACAAACACCTCGCTATAAGAAACACCTTGCCATTACAAACACCTCACCATTAGAAACATCAGATCATTATAAACAACTCACTATTAGTATTACAAACACATCACTAATAGAAGCGCTTGACCAATAGAAACACCTCACAATACTCATCACCACAACCTTACAAACACATCACCATTACAAACACCTCACCATGACTAATACCTGACTATTAATATTAGTTATTACTGGTACCAGGAGGTACCGACGATTCACCAACACATTGGTATCGCCTGTAACTACTTTATCCTTGCACTACGAACACCTTACATTCCCACCTTGTCTCCACTTCCCAAACTTGCCTTTCGCCTTCTCCACCGCTCCCCCCAGCCCCTGCCTCCAACCCTTCCCCCACCCCACCCCTATCCCCACCACCACCCCACCCCTGCCTCCAACCCTTCCCTCACCCACCCCTCCCTCCAACCCTTCCCCCACCACCACCCCTATCCCCACCACCACCACCCCCAACCCCTCCCTCCAACCCTTCCCCCACCCTCCCCTAACCGTTCCATCCCACCCTTCCCCCACCGCACCCCCCTATCCCCACGCCGCCCCCTCAACCCCTCCCTCCAACCCTCCTCCTCCAACCCTTCCCCCACCCCACCCCTATCCCCACTACCACCCCTAACCGCTCCCGCTCCAACCCTTCCCCCACTCCGCACCCCCCCCTATCCCACACCGCCCCCGAACCCCTCCCTCCAACCTTCATTCCACCCCCCCCCCATCATCCCCAAAGAGCCCTCCCTCCAACCCTTGTCTTCCCCACCCCCTCCCATCACCAACCCGCCGAAGTGCTCCCCGCCCCCTCACCTGCTCCCCACACGTAACATCCCGCCTCGCCTGCTCCCCCCACACCTCCCCCCCCCCCCCCCCCCCCTCCCAGCCCCCCCCCCCCCCCCCCCACCCCGTCGCAAAACATGCCGCGTGACGTCACGACGTCACGTGACGCCCGATAAGCAGACGACTTTGGCGCTGTGTTTCCCACACGCCACCAATCGGAAGTGGCCGCAGTTGTGTGAAGCACACCGCACTGCACATCTTCTGGATCGCCGCTCAGTGGGAAAGATGGCGGTGAAATGCAACACTGCTTTAAAAACGGGCAGAACGCCGAAAACCTGCAGCAAAATGGCGGACGCCAGGTGCAGGTTGGATCAGGTAACCAAGTCAGGGTTAAAAACAACTCTATTTACATATAGAGTAGCAGAGATTGTACATGACCGTAGTATAAGAACACAAAGCAAGGTCACTGAATGAGTAGTCAGGGTTGTGGGGCCTATGAAGGAAATGAGTGCATGATTCCCTCAAATTTGAGGTGAAACTCCACTGACTACGAATTTCACCAACCTAAAAACTACAATAAAGGGGCTAGAAGTAATTTTCTAAGAACAAAGGCTGCAAGGTCATCTGATGTAGTCTGTGTGCACTCATTGTAAAGAACGTGTGAACTCCGTGAGCTTTGAGATGGAACTGGTTCATTTACCTCGTCTGTTCCCGGCGTGCCCCAGTCATGATTCACCATGACAACTCCCCAGGATACATAACATCTCCTTTCCATACAACGGCTTGGATAGTATAATGTTAACTCCGATCAAATCAATCCTAACACTTGAAACACTTAATGGTAATAAGTGACATCATATATTATTCTTATAAAACTAACATATTAGATATGGGTTCCATTTGTCACATATTGTTATGTAAGATCTGTCGCCGATCCAGGTACGTTATGACAGGTATAGTACTTGCACATGAATGCAACAATCTGATATTACATAGTATTAAAGCCTTACTTTTCTAACCTTAAGACGCTAATTGGCTTACATTGTTTCATTCCCTTAGTTACATATTATTGTTATGGAACCTGTATATATTACTTTCTATTCTTTTGTAAATCTTAATACTATAAAACAAGCTACATTGCTGGAACACGTATACAATATATATTACTATGTTCTACAACCTTAACAGTACAACATATTGTATATTACTATGTCTGTCATTCTTAACACGATATAAAGCTATATTGCTGGAACACGTATATACTATATATTATTATGTCTGTAAATCTTAATACTATAATACTAATTACAGTACGTCTGATTACAACATTAACGATAACTTAATGAATAACATATTAGTTTATGTTTTACTTATGTACCGAATGTAAAGTGACTTATATAGGCCTTAATATGAGTAACAATAATTCTTATTACGTATGTGTGTCATTGACAAAATCTGTAACTAAATTTTCCTTTTGAGGTTCGACATATTGATGGAAACAGTCATTAATACATTTTATTTCCACTCATTGGTGCTACCTGTAACTGGGAATACCCCAATCTTGGTGGGGGCCTTATCGTTCTTCCATACCGTGTGACATATTGTGTAGGTATTTTATCAACAACATTATAGGATTCCTTATCTTGTCTGTGTGTGTGATGATGCGTATGTACGTTATTGTCAGGCGACTTATTTTTGGGACACTTATAGATATATTTCCTATTCCGCCTTAGAATGTTCTTCTCATCATTAATGAGTTTATAATCCCTTGTACCAGGCGTACGTGTTTCCACAATTTTCCCAGGCCGCCATTCATTATTATGGTTACGATACCGTACATTGTCTCCTACATTAAGAGGAGGTAACCGGGATCCTGCTCGAATGTCAAAGTAATCTTTTTGTTGTTTTTGCTTTTGTTGCATTATATGTAATTTGGAACCTTGCACCTGAGGTAAAAGATGAGCATCTAGCAAGGGTAAACGATTTCGTAGCTTTCTGGACATTAATAATTGGGCCGGTGAGGCATCGATGCCTGGTAAGGTGGTATTCCTGTAATTGAGTAGCCCTAGTTGTATGTCCCCGTCATCCCTATTGGCTTTTTTTATCATCAATTTGATCGTCTGTACGAATCGTTCAACTTGACCATTGCTTTGCGCATGCATGGGGTTGGTATAGACAGGGGTGAAATCATATGTACTAGCAAAATTCTTATATTCTACACTCTTGAACTGAGGTCCATTATCAGACACCACTTGACGTGGGATACCATATCGTGCAAAGGTTTGTTTAAGCGTGTGTATCACAGCTTTGCTGGTTGTTTCATGAAGTTCAATGACCTCAGGGAATTTTGTGTAGTAATCGATTATGAGAATATAATTTTTACCATTTACATGAAATAAATCAATACCTATTTTATAAAAGGGGATGGCTATAATTTTGTGATTGATTAGGGGTTCTTTGTGGTTTGCATTTTTAAATTCCTGGCAAATTGGGCACCGTGAAATAGTATCTTCCAACTGTTTGGTCATGCCAGGCCAAAAGACAGTGTCTCGTGCTAACTGCTTACACCGGACTATGCCATAATGTGACTCATGAAGTCTTCGTAACATGTCTGCTTGCATAGAACTTGGGATTATAATTTGATCACCTTTTAATACTAAACCCTCTGTGGTTGTAATCTCTATACTATAAGTGCAGTATGGTTTTAGAATAGGTTCCATATCCTTTGTATTATCTGGCCACCCGTTCAGAGTTAATTGGATTAATTTCTGTAATGTGTTGTCAGTCTTAGTGGCACATCGGATGCGGTCTACGATATCGTTGTCGATATCCAAAGCAGCTACAGATACTTCTTGGTCGAAGAGATTGTTTGGTTCCACACAGGTGGAATGGGCCCTTGAAAGGGTATCTGCAAAATAGAGGGATGGGCCCTTAGCATATACTACCGTTAAATTATAATTCTGTAAACGCATACGCATCCGTTGCATACGGGCTGACAACTCGTGTATTGGCTTTAGCATAATCGACACTAATGGCTTATGGTCAGATTGTACAATAATTTCATTGCCATATATATAGTCGTGAAACTTCTTACACCCGAAACAAATAGCAAGAAGCTCCTTTTCAATGACAGCATAACTCGTTTGGGTCGTGTCCAATGCCTTTGATGCCATGGCTACAGGTTGATTGTTTTGCAGGATAGTTGCTCCCAAGCCATATTTGGATGCATCCACCTGTAACACAATTTGTTCTCTACTATTGAAATACCTCAGAACGGGTGCACTAATCAATACATTTTTTAACTTTTCGAATGCCTTAATTTGTGGATCATCCCAGTGCCATGCCACCTCTTTCTGTAACACTACCCGCAATGGCTTAGTTATGTCTGCCATGTTGGGTATGAATTTGCTGACATACCCCATCATTCCTAAAAATCTTTGTATACCGGGCTTATCAATGGGGTCAGGCATTTCTAGAATTGCCTGTACTCTTTCCTTGTTGGGTTTCAGACCCTCTGCCGTAATTAAATGACCGACATAATTAACAGTTTTCTGACAGATCTTTGACTTTTTCGGGTTTAATTTCAGATGCATGGCCCTAGCACGTGATAATACTGCTTCTAACCGCCTATTGTGTTCCTCTACAGTCATACCATGAATGAGAATGTCATCAGAAATTACATGGACTCCTGGCATATTCTGCAACATTTCGTTCATCTCCTGTATAAAAATATCGCCTGCCGTTTTGATTCCAAATGGTAACCGGGTGTATCTAAAACGGCCCCACGGAGTGTTGAATGTGCATAGCTTAGAACTGGCATCATCCAATTGGATCTGCCAGTACCCGCTGTTCGCGTCTAGCACAGAAAAATACCTGGCTCCATGTACTTGGGCCACCACCTCTTCAACTGTCCGTACAGGGTAAGGGCCACGTAAAATTGCTTTATTAAGTCTGGTCGGATCTAAACACACCCTAATCTTTCCTGGCTTCCTGACAATTGTGATCGAACTGACCCAAGGTGTTGGTTCAGTCTCTTTAACAATAACACCCAATTCCAACATACGGTCTAATTCCTTTCTAACATCCTCAGTAACTGCTATAGGAATTCGACGTGGAGGGTCAATGATAGGGGTTACACTAGGATCAATATGGATAGTGGCATTAACTTTTATCAAACCCAACCCCGAGAACACATCAGAATATTTATTTACCAAAGCCTGGGCAGCATCCGTACTCCTAACAGAATCACGTCCGATTTCATCGATCCTGGCCAACAGTCCTAAAGCTACACACGCTTTCTTTCCTAGGATCGCACTACCCGCATCTGTCACTTGAAACAGTAGGTCATGTCCTTTGACGTTCAGTCGTACTTCCCCTTTAGGCCTGATCCGTTGCCCGTTGTAGGTCACCAGCTGACATCTCGACGGTTGTAACGGAACACCCTGTATCTTGTCAAATACCTCCACCGGCAGGATATTGGCCTCTGAACCCGTATCCATCTTGAACGTAACATCACAATCCCCAACTTGCATCGTTGTGTACCAAAGCTCGTCAGATCTATCATGGCCACAGCACACGGCACCAACAAACAAATCGTATTCATGGCAACCGTCTCCATGCACACCGTCAGATTGATCTGGGTCAACCGCAACTTCATTAACTGTAGTATTACCTCGCTGCTTCGCACGACAAACCTTGATGAAGTGTCCTATTTTTCGACATCCAGCACATTCTTTACCTCTTGCCGGACAATTACCTCGTGGATGACTGTATCCACAATTTCCACACGTGAATCCCTGAGAACTCGACTGTCGAAAAGGCGTTGCTATCGACTTCTTCCAATGTGGTTGCCGCGTTGATTGATGGTCATTCGTTGTTGCCAGAGTGTCAATTGTCTCCTCCATCCTGTGTCCATTATTAGATAATTGCGTACCTTTGTTTTCACTCAACCGGCACATTTGGATGCAATCTTCCAAAGATAAGTTGGGTGTTTGTAATAAACGATCCCGCAACACGTTATCCCTCACTCCGCATACGATACGATCACACAGCAATGATTCCTCGATGACGTCATAACGGCAATGTGTGATACGCGACTTGAGCTCACGAATGTAAACATCCATATTTTCACTCGTTTGATTGTACGAATTGAATTGATAACGAACAACCGTAATGTTACACTTGCCCTCGCAGTATGTCCTGAATGCTTCTATCAATGGTCCGATCTTGTCTTTGTCCGTGTCTGAGATCTTCAATGTTTTATGAATCTTCTGCGCCTCAGTGCCAGCGACATGCAAGAAGACGCAGCATTGTACTTTGTCAGATTTAGATGCGGCACCCGACGCAGTCGCATATATTTCGTAAGAAGTGATCCATGATCGCCAATTGATGGCCATATTGTCGTCTACGTGTAGTGGACCTGGGGGCTTCAATCCTGTTAAAGCCATGACTCGTATTACCACTTACACATCTGACACCATGTAAAGAACGTGTGAACTCCGTGAGCTTTGAGATGGAACTGGTTTATTTACCTTGTCTGTTCCCGGCGTGCCCCAGTCATGATTCACCATGACAACTCCCCAGGATACATAACACTCATGACTGTCATTCAAGACCTAACTCCTAACAATTCTTCAAATTTCTGAGATCCCTATATTAGGTTAGCGTTATACGTATAGTCTACCTTACTTTAGTTTGAAGTAACTTTGCTTCAGGTTGCATAGTCCGATGGGTTTGAGTTTTTGTCATTTTTATTAAATAAATATATCAAATTGAATGTTTTAATCTATCTTAATTTAATGTGATGTAATATTTATTTTAAATGGCTAACTTTTGATATATTTGGAGTGTAAACATGCAAAATTAGTATTGGCAGGCATGCCAACACTCAGACACCACTGGCTTCTGCAGTAACAGGTTGTATTAAATTGACTCACTGCTCCCGAATATGTGGCAACATATGCTTAATAAGTGCATCCGTATCTAAGTTAGATATGTAGAATCAAATCTAGATAATTGCTTTGGTTTTGAAAATTTGTTGCCTCGTCAAACTATGCAGCTTTAAAAATAACTAACTTGGGAAACATTTGAAATGTAAACATGCCAAATTAATGTTGAGGTGCTTCTGGCTTCAATAGGCTTCAACTGTAGCAGGTTCTTATTGAACTGCCTCAGTATGCCCTTCCATGTTTGTAGCAATAAATGTTTAATAAGTGTGCCAGAGTCTAAGTTGGATAAGTATGTTCAAATCTAGATCAATGTTTTGCTCTTGAATGCATTTATTGGACTATGCAACTTGAACTGACCACATCAGGTTGCTGAATACAGGTACTACTGTGCACAACACAGGGCCTCTCTATTTAGTTTGACACATCAGGTTGCTGAATACAGGTACTACTGTGCACAACACAGGGCCTCTCTATTTAGTTTGACATATCAGGGGTGGGCGGGCGGTTTTTATTTTGTATTGTTGATGTAGACGTAATACATAACTAGACGTAATGGCCAAATGAGCTCAGCGTCTGCCTCCTGTTCTGGTAGGTCATGGGATTTAAACTCCTGTGTTCGAACCCTGGCTGAGTGAAACCAATGACATAAAAACTGTTATGAACATTGAGTTGTTGCTAGCCCGACGCATTTATAAAAGTTATAAAAAAAAAGATTAAAGAAATTCAGGGGCGTGCGATTTTTCAGGCACGGGCGGAGACGATAAACAATTTTGTTGTTATTTGGCCTTAGTGCTAGCAGCAGCATTCGGCTGTAAATAAAAACCATTCCCCCAGTGATTAACCCGCAACAGTAGTGTAGTAGTCTGCCCTGACCTCTCAGGCAAGGAGCCACATAGATAGGTAGGTGTGGATAGGGGTGGGTGGTTGTTGGAGTTTTACGTCCTGGCAACATCTAATGTCATATCAGGATGGATACCGACTTGTGACAGTGCACACTCATGGCAACTTTATAGTGCTGCCCCACTTGGAAACCAGGCAGGCAGCACCATGACCTGATATCCCACTCAGTCCGAGAAGCTGACACTAAGTCAACCAGTCCTTGCCTTATCCTAATAATGCTGAGCACCTGGCTAGGAAGTGACAAGTATCAATTTTTAAGTCATTGGTTTGACTCGACCTGGGTTCATCCCACGATCTACCAAAAGGGGAGATGCACGCTCAACTCATTCGGCCATCCCGTCTGGCGTGTGGATAGGGTGATGCAACAGGTACTCTAGGTAGTGCCATTACAGTTAGCCAATTAATGGTGAGAGGTGTGGGGTCAAATCCTGCTCTAAGCGAAATATTTCCAATTTTCATCACCCCAATGACACTGGTTTCTGCAAACAGGATCATGTACAAGCTGTTTAGACAGGTAGGCGTGGATAGCGTGATTGCATCAGGGAGCTTAAGTAGTGTAATTGTCAGCATACTAGCACTGGAATGGCAAGAAGTGTAGGTTCGAAACCTGCTCTAGGTGCAATATTTCCCATTTTCCTTACCTCTACAACAGAAGTAGCGAATACTGACCAGACCCGTAGCTGCATATACAAGCGGTGCAGCACCCAACATTCGATTCGCATCTACTTCATCAAACTCTGCAATGTGCAAATACTGAATGAAGCAGTTAGCGTTCATCGCCTCATTCTGTACCATAGTTCCTTACCTTCCAACACTGGCTATGCATGCAATGATTATGGATGTAGGTAAATGTCATTGCCACTGTGTCAAGGTCACTGTCAAGGTCATTGCCATCTCATGTATGAATTAGGCGAGGCTGGAAGCATCCCAGAGAAGTATTTACCAACAGCCCGGGCCCCGCACTGTTGTATTTGTACTACACGCATTGTATTCAGGTTTCTACTCGTGAACCCATTCACAGCGCCCCCTATCAGCACTAGTATGGTGATGCACTACTGTGGTACTTCTTAACCCATTCACAGCGCCACCTATCAGTTCACCACAGTATTACTATTAGTGTGATGCTGTTTAACCCATTCACAGCGCCACCTATCAGTTCACCACTACTATATTAGTGTGGTACTACTTAACCATTCACAGCACCACCTATCAGTTCACCACAGTATTAATTGATAAAATTGGTTTAATAAACTATATGAGGTGGTACAAAAAGGCTAAAATGTCTTCTTGTTTTACTTTAGTAAAAAGGTCATGCATGCTGTTTGGTGCAGGGCCATAAAATCCACACAGTTTAATCAAATGTGATTTACTGTCAGTGTGGACTGCCTGCTATCCAATACATTCAGGAGGAGGGTCCCCCTTGAGCAAGAAAATGTGTGTTAGCCATGAGTGGCCAATACAGCAGTGGCTAAGGACCAAGTAATTAAAACAAGAGCCTGTTGCATTCAACACCAACCAAATGGTTCTAAGTTTGGCAATTGATAGAGAGCCGGCATCGCGTGCCGAAGGTTGGGAGTTCAATTTCCGGTCGACTCAAACCAATGACTTTAAAATTGATACTTGTTGCTTCCTAACCTGGTGCTCGTCATTAATAGGATAGGGAAAGAACTGGTTAGCTCAGTGTCAGGATAATGTGACTGAGTTGGATATCAGGTTGTGGTGCCAGTGGCCTGATTTCCCAGTGGGGCAACACCGTAAAGTCACCATGAGTGCGCACTGTGACAAATCGGTACCCGCCTTGATATGACCTTAGATGTTACCAGGACATAAAACTCCTACAACCAACCTAGGTTGGGCACCTGCTACACAAACACGCCAAGCAGGTTCTGGTGTTCGTGAACTTCTGCAATAAATGGATCATTAAAGAAAAAAGTGTTCATTTAGTATCCAGTGTATATATATAGAGCGAGGTCGCAAGATGCGACAACCTTTGCACCAAACTAAGGGTAGTAGAGACGGTCGACGTAGTGGGTGACCTCTGCGCATTCACTTTCAATCACATTATCTGAGAGCTATTCATCACGTGACCGGGGCCCCCATAGGATTTTTCGTTTTGCTTTAATTTGGGGTTTTATGTCCTAACAACATGAAAGGTCATATCAGCGATGACGACTTTATAGTGCTACCCTCACTGAGACACCTACCGTACTGCCGGTGCCATGATCTAATATCCCACTCAGTCGCATTCTCCTGACACCACATCAACCAGTCATTGCCTAGTCCTAGTCCTAGTAATGCTCAGGACCAGGCTAGGTAGTGACAAGTATAAATTTTGTGTCTTTGTCTTTGGTTTGGCTCGATTGGAGGTCTCTGACTTAATAGACTCAGCCTTATTTCTCACTTTATCCCAAGCCACATACCTGAAACTTTATTGTTCTGATATGTCAGTTCTTCTTTGTTCTTCTTTCAATATTTATTTTTAGATGTTCTTGACAAGTTGCTAGCAAAATGCACCTGGGGGTTTATGTGTCAGGTTTATGTGCAGCACTAGAACACGCATCACCCAGAGATACACAGGATCCAACAGCAGGACAATTAGCACGCAGGCATCAACACAGTCACGAATGTTTATAGCGAAAAGAAAACCAATAGCCAATGTTTACTTTTTGAACTGGGGGTCGTTAACTAAACAAACAAAGTCTACAGCGAAAACTATGTGTATGCATCTCGTTTAAAGATGGCCATGCGCACAGCAGAATGCCTGCTAACTAAATGTGCTGCTGTTGGGTCTTTTGACTCCCGGGGTGGTCAGTGTTGTAGCGCTGCACATAGACCTGCTGCACACCCCAGGTGCAGCTTGCTAGAAACATTGTAATCTATTTGTTAATTAATCCCCCCAAAAAAGGAAGATGCAAATAAAAGAACTGATTAAACGAAATCATATTGAGAACTATTAAGAGTTTGAATTTAAGCTGGTCCTACACTGGTTTATTGGTTGCTTGTCGGTGTTTTACGTCCTGGCAACATCTATGATCATATCAGGATGGGTACTGATTTGTAACAGTGCGCACTCATGGCGACTTTATAGTGCTGCCCCATTGGGAAACCAGGCGGCCCGCAGCATGACCTGATATCCCATTCAGTCACATTATCCTGACACTGAGACAACTAGTCCTTGCCATATCCTAATATTGCTGAGCGCTTGGGTAGGAAGCGACAAGTATCAATTGTTAAGTCATTGGTTTGATTCGACCAGGGTTCCAATACCTGGGTTCCAATCCCACGATTTACCAAAACGGTAGAACGACGCTCAAACACTACTTGGGTACATGTCACTATGAGTTTGTGGAAATGGTTGGTAAACAGTTAGTATATGATGCCGTAGCTGATGACCTCATTGTCTAGACAAGGACGGGTTGTGCAACACTAAGTGGAGACCCCGTAGACCGACGATCACGGACATGGTAGGTTGGATTCACAAAATGCAGTTTAGATTATAATCTAATTTCCGTCCAATCTGTTTTGAAGTTAATGTTGTGGAAATCGTTTATCTAATCGCGCAACCTACGCTCATTGTAGCTTGCTGTCCGGACTCCACTTCGTCCACACCTCTTCGATCTCCCTACAACTGCCGGTCTCCTCTCCTGAACATGTCTAAAAAGATACTGCAGGGGGAGGCCGGCCAGCTTTTCACTTCCTACTTACTGCCTTACTCCGTTCATGTCTCTAGCTCACTGACTGGTCGCCACAGAGCAAGGAGGCATGGCCCTTTGACTCAACTCTCCTCACTTCTCTTTCCTCATTCCTCCACATTCTTTTTTCTCTCCTGATTAAAGGGGTTCTTTGCTAGGGTGGGGCCCGTTTTCTTTTTAGTGCTTCACTGCGCTCTTTTGTGTGGATCCCCTCTTCTCCCTTCCTGCCTCTCCAACCCTTCAGCGCCTGGACTCAAGTGCTCTGACTGTGTTACACTGAAGCTTATAATTCATCCAAAATCGGACAGATTTATCGATGCCGATTCAATGCTGCAGTTTGCCTGTAACCAAACAGGTTATGAACAACTCAAATCATCAGTCACTCACTGTAGGTGCACCACTGAGACTGATCGGTTTGCTAACCGAGTCGCTGTGATATACACCTGTTGCCTGCTAACAACCCTGGTCTGATATGACAATTTATCACACCAACCCATGTTCAAGGTTCTCTTTTTTACCCAGTTGTTTCACTTCAAAACCCGTCTGCAGATGATGGAGTAGCATGTGGGGTGTGGGGGTGGGGAGTTCGGGAGGGCGGGGAGTTCGGGAGATGGGGGGGGGGGGGGTTCGGGGTTCGGAGGGATGGGGCGGTAGGTCCTACTTGAACTTGAACCAGAAATGTCGTATGCAGAAGCGTCTCCAACAAACCCTGGAGGAGAATCTCCTCCTGTAAAGTGTGCACCCCCACCTCAACCTCCACCCCACACCCCCCCGCCCTCACACACACACACACACCACACATTTACACACCACGCCGAGAGGTGGCGCCTCACATGCTGCACATGCGTACAGAGGTCCTCGTGAAGGGACCAAGATGGTGCCCAGCACACGGGACCCTGGCTTAAGCCCCACGTGACCTCGCGTCGAGTGTGCGCCCCCTGGCGGGGACGACAGTGACTACGCTGTGGACGCGGTGCAGGCCCCTTGGTTTGTTTTATTATTTTCTTCTTGTCTTCCAGAGTGTTTAGTGAGACCTATTTGTCAAACCGTGGACATGGTGGCTTGATGGTGCTTTGTATGTGTCGCTTGAAAAAAGGTAATACAAAAAGTGTATTATTTTATATATTTATACCAATATGTTCTTTTCTCAGTCTTGAGGTACTGGTATTCCAGCCATCCCATAATATTATGTTGACTATGAATTTGCACTGTATAATAATATGGTTTGACATTACAGTTGTATAACTTTTCTTTTCTTTTTTTTCTTGAAGATTTATACTGCCTATCATGGATAAGTCTGAATAGTCTTGTTTTCACCATTAGACAGTTGGTCGACAGAAAGTCTCAGCCTACACCTTTACTGACCCAGCGGATTTTTAACCTCCCAGATTAAGTGTTTCGACTTAAATGTTCATGCATTCATCATATAATGGACCTTTAATGTCCTGGAGTTTGCGCTATTTACACAAACAGGTGGCGGGACAGTTCCCGGCAGTAGTCGTTCATGGTCCTGCTCACGCGGGTAGCTGATTGGTGAGTCTGGTGTGGAACGTCTGGATTAGACGGTGTTATTTTACTTTCGTCTGTGAAAATGAAATAGATGTGGCTTGTCGCTCAGTGAGGACAACTTCCAGGTTCTCTAGAAATCTGCTTTGAAGGTTGGTATATTTGGGTTTTCTGAAAAAACACACAGAATACGCGTACAGACAAAGCAAAGCAGGGGACTGTAACTAAACGCTGAGGGACCAGTGTATATTTTCAGCTGGAAGAACCTGTTAATTGGGAAGGTATTCGGTTTAATGCGAAATATGGTGGTGATATGCATGACTGAACAGTGTACTGACGAGGCTTGTTTGCTCTGGTGTTTTTGGTGAGATTAAGTTTTCTTCCCCAGTTTATTTTCTTGCTGTGTGTTATAAGTGCTTTATTGGGCTTTTTAATAATAGAAAAGTGGCTTTTTGGTGCAGTAGAATTCATGAGTGAAAGAGAGGGTGTAGATATTTGCACTTACTGCAGCTGTAACACACAAGCATCGCTTAAGTAGTTGTTACAGGCATGCTTTATATGGACATATAGTACAGTCACTACTACTGTCACACCCAAGTAGTTGTTACAGGCATGCTTTATATGGACATATAGTACAGTCACTACTACTGTCACACCCAAGTAGTTGTTACAGGCATGCTTTATATGGACATATAGAAGTCACTACTACTGTCACACCCAAGTAGTTGTTAGTGTTACATGCATGCTTTATAAGGACATATAGTACAGTCACTACTACTGTCACACCCAAGTAGTTGTTACAGGCATGCTTTATAAGGACATATAGTACAGTCACTACTACTGTCACACCCAAGTAGATGTTACAGGCATGCTTTATATGGACATATAGTAGTCACTACTACTGTCACACCCAAGTAGTTGTTACAGACATGCTTTACATGGACATGTATATGTGTGTGATGCATAACGTATTGTGAAACGATGCGGAGTGATGGCAGCAGCACCTGGAGGGAGAAGTGGGAAACAAAAAGGTGCCTGCCTAGTAGCAGACCACATTGCCCCCCCAGGTCACTCAACGCCTCCCTCCAAGAGCTCAAATAGCAGTTGGATATTACAGTAGTTAATTGACATATAACAGCACAAATACAATTAGAGTAGATAGCAATTACAATTACAAGACAACTACATAATGAGTAATATGCGTATAATAAATTGATACGTTCCATATATTGTACTGATTATTTTATGATCTACCTCTTGTGCTCGCACTTGACTGGTGGCGCCACCACCAGCCCTCGTCGTCCCTATCAGATGCCGCAACACTCTCACACAGGAGGATTTCAATAAATGTATTCCTTTCTAGTGTCATAGGGGTGATGAAAATGGGAAATATTGCGCCTAGAGCGGGACTCGAAGCCACATCTCTTTGCTAACCATTACACCACCTAGGCTCCCTGATATCAACACACTACCCACGCCTCCCTGTCTGTGTGGCTCCTTGCTGAGAGGTCAGTGCAGACTACTACACTAGCAATTATATTTTGATGAAAAGTTCTTGTTCCAGGTACATCCGACCGGGCGCTGTGGTCGAATCGGTAGAACGCGGGCCTCGCGTGCGGGAGATCGGGAGTTCAAACCAATTACTTTAAAATTGATACTTGTCGCTTCCTAGCCTGGCACTCAGCATTAATAGGATAGGACAAGGACTAGTTAGCTCAGTGTCAGGATAATGTGACTAAGTGGGACATCGGGTCATGGTGCCAGCGGCCTAATTTCCCAGTGGGGCAGCACTATAAAGTCACCATTAGTGCATACTGTCACAAGACGGTACCTGTCATGCTATGACCTTAGATGTTGCCAGGATGTAAAACTCCAACCAACTGTTTCAGGTCCATAGCACTGGTGTTCTGTCCACATGAATTAGGACAGAAGGCAGTGAGTACATAACATGTAGGAACTGAAAGCTAAATGAACTTTAACAAGTAACAACTGACTAACCAACATCTGTCACAAAATACCAAACAGACATCGGACAAAAGCAACCCGATATCGGTGTTATCAACATATGCAGGTCGCCGGGTATTGCACTGGGAATGTGTTATTAACACGATGTAGCAGTTACAAAAGTAATAGTTTGAAAGTGGTCGAGTGTGGCAGTTATGGCCCTGTCACATTATGGCACATGGCGGCGGCGTATATGAAACGTACCGCAAAAAAACGAAAACCATTGCAGGATAACATATGGTGACCTTTGTGCATTGACGTGTCTTTTGGAGCATATGCGTAACGTATCCGTAATGTAGGGGGGAGGGGCGTGGTGTTCTTTGCCAAAAGTTACTAGTGTTAGGAAGCAGTCTCCATATGATATATGAAGAAATGGGACTGTGCAAACATGTAGGACAGTCCAAACATGTCCATTAAACAGGCTCAGATTGATGTTTGTTTGTTGTTGTTTTATGTCCTAGCAACATGGTGCCTTTATATACCGAGACCATAGGTTGGGCATACGCTTTGCATACGCTTTGTATACGCTTTATATACGCTAGGAGTATGCGCGAACACGCTACACGTAGGTTAGGCGTATGTGACATATGCTATAGATATGCCGAAGGCGCGGTTTCAGCGTACCCCATACGTATGCCAGCGTATGCATAGCGTATGCATAGCATATGCATAGCATATGCATAGCATATGCATAGCATATGCATAACATATGAGCAGCGTATGAGCAGCGTATGAGCAGCGTATGAGCCTTATGCCGCCACACGCTGAACATTTTGAGCATGCACAAAAGTTTTCGGATGGACAGGCATACGACAGCGTATGACGTGATAAGCCGGGCGTATACGTAGCGTATGCATAGCGTATGACAGCGTATGTGACGAAAACCGATATGCCGGCATACGCTTACGCCAAATGCCGTAGTGTGACAGCCCCATTAGAGGCCCAGGATGAGGCGAGAGGGACCGAGACTGCGCAGAGTGAGCGCCGTGTATCGGTTGTTGGTTTTTTATCAGGAATGAAATATTATCTAATTTTAAAATGTTAGTGGTTGGTTAGTTATAACTTATATCCACATAATTGATAGAATACACATATATAAATATATATGCATCCATAGTATATATATGTGTGTGCTCATGTGTGGGAGAACAGTGAAGAGTGTGTGGAGGGTGTGGTTAGAGGAGGAGTGTGTGCGAGTGCAAGAAGGAGGGTGCAATAACCCCCTCCCCACACACACACACACCCCACACCCCACACCCCACCCCCAGTGTGTTGGGAGCCTCGTGCGGTCCCAGACAAACAACCCCATCTGCAGTCTTCTGCGTTCACGACGCCGGTTCCCGCTTCGATCACCGGTTTAGCAGC
Source organism: Branchipolynoe longqiensis (assembly GCA_030323885.1). NCBI lineage: Eukaryota > Metazoa > Annelida > Polychaeta > Phyllodocida > Polynoidae > Branchipolynoe > Branchipolynoe longqiensis. Next base: position 18,047,830 of record CM059197.1, read on the forward strand.
GCAGAATTGCAGATACCACAAGCGCCTACATCTTGCTGATTTGGCCAACCAAATGTTTACAGAAAAGCATGAAACCTTCAATCAAAAACAAAAATACCCAGCCCCGGCCCATCGTGCTGCTAGCACCCGTTCCCGATTCGATCACCGGTGCTGGCGGCATTGGGCCACGGCCCCATCCCAAAGACACTTCTCTCTTTTTGTTGTCCGGCAAGCCTGCCTCCCCAACTGGGAGCCCCGTGTGGTCCCGACCAAGACAAGCACAACAGCCACTCACAGACCGATTCCACCAGAAATCCGCCAATATATCTATCTGCCCATGGCTATTTAACTGATGACAATGGTTCCCGCTTCGATCACCGGTGTCCACAGTGTGGGGCTGCAGACCGCAAAAAGACATATGCCACCCTGACACTGTCACCGCCACCCTCCATCACCATCAGCTTCCTGCCGGCCAAGAGCCCCAGCGCCGCCACCCCCTTCCACTCCCTGAGACCCTGTGCACAGAAACAACAGATAGAAAAACCCAAATAGGACCCAGTAGTGCCGATCCCAGTGTTGCAGATCTTTGCAACCAGACCACACCCAACTAGGGACCGCAAACAAACCATTAATTGAATTGACCCTGGTGTGGCCACCACCCACATGACACCCACCACCAACCATGTGACACCCACCACCACCCACGTGACACCCACCACCCACGTGACACCCACCACCACCCACATGACACCCACCACCACCCACATGACACCCACCCCACTCACATGACACCCACCCCCACATAACACCCACCAACACCCACATAACACCCACCACCACCCACATGACACCCACCCCACCCACATGACACCCACCACCACCCACATAACACCCACCGCCACTCACATGACACCCACCACCACCCAGGTGACACCCACCACCACCCATGTGACACCCATCACCACCCATGTGACACCCACCACCACCCATGTGACACCCATCACCACCCACATGACACTGACCACGACCCATGTGACATCCACCACCACCCATGTGACACCCACCACTACCCATGTGACACACACCACCACCCATGTGACACCCACACCCATGTGACACCCATGACCAGCCATGTGACACCCATCACCACCCATGTGACACTCATCACCACCCATGTGACACCCATCCCCACCCACGTGACACTCACCACCACCCACGTGACACTCCACTTCGTCCACATCTCTTCTAGTATCCCCTGTCCTGATGTGACCTTCGATGTTGCCAGGATGTAAAACTCCAACAACCAACCAATATAGTATCCCTCCGCCGCCGGTCTCCTCTCCTGGCTTCATCTATAAACAAATATTGCACCGGGAGGCCGGTCGGCCCGCAAACACGCCAAAGCTCTGACACAATAGGCTTCTGCAGTAACAGGTTCTATTAAATTGACTCAGTATTCCCTTCTATGTGGTGCCAAATGCTTAACACGTGCATCAGTATCTAACTTAGATATGTAGAATCAAATCTACATAATTGTTTTTCGTTTTGAAAATGTGATGTTTCATCGGACTATGCAGATTTAAAGACGTTTCTCCAAAACAGGCCCCTCTCTTTTACGCCATCTCCCCACTTCAACCCCACCCCCACACAAGCCACACACACTCACACACACATTCGCACACTCACACATACACACACTTACTGACACATAGACTCACACACACTTACACACTCACACACACTCGCAAATACTCACATTCACACACACTCACACACACTCACACACACTCCCAAAACTCACATTCACACGCACTCACACACTTACACACTCACACACTCACACACTCACACACTTACACACTCACACACTCACATACTCACACACTCACACACTCACACACTCACATACTCCCAAAACTCACATTCACAACACTCACAACACTCACACACTCACACACTCACACACACTCACTCACACACTCACACATACTCACACACTCACGCACACTCACACACACTCACACACTCACACACTCACACACTCACAACTACGTCACACTACACACTCACAAACTATCTACTACAACTCACCACACTACACTCACACACTCACACACTCACATATCCACTCACAACTCATACACTCACACCACTCACACCACTCACACCACTCACACCACTCACACCAGTCACATCACTCACACCACTCACATCACTCACACCACTCAGAACACTCAGAACACTCACACCACTCACAACACTCACAACACTCACAACACTCACAACACTCACAACACTCACAACACTCACAACACTCACAACACTCACAACACTCACACACTCACACACTCACACACTCACACACTCACACACTCACACACACACACTCACACACACTCACACACTCACACACTCCCAACACTCACACACACTCACACACTCACACACTCACACTCACAACCCACACTAGCACACACTCACATTCACATACTCACACACTCACACACTCACCCTAACACACACTCACAGTCACATACTCACACTCACACATACTCACACACTCACACACTCACACACTCCACACCCACACACTCACACACTCACACACTCACACACTACACACTCCACACACTCACACACGTCAACACACTCACACACCACACATCACACACTCCACTCACATACTCACACACTCACACACTCCACACACTCACACACCACTCACATACTCACACACTCACCACTCACACACCCACTCATCACACTCACAACCCACATACTCACATACTCACATGCTCACCTACTCACATACTCACATACTCACATACTCACATACTCACATACTCACATACTCACACACTCACACACTCACATACTCACATACTCACACACTCACACACTCACACACTCACATACTCACATACTCACATACTCACATACTCACATACTCACATACTCACATACTCACATACTCACACACTCACACACTCACACACTCACATACTCACATACTCACATACTCACATACTCACATACTCACATACTCACATACTCACACACTCACATACTCACATACTCACATACTCACATACTCACACACTCACACACTCACACACTCACACACTCACATACTCACATACTCACACACCCACATACTCACACACTCACACACACTCACACACTCACACACTCACACACTCACACACTCACAACTCACATACTCACACACTCACACACTCACACACTCACACACTCACACACTCACACACTCACACACTACACTCACACACTCACATACTCACATACTCACATACTCACACACACACACTCACACACTCACACACTCACACACTCACACACTCACACACTCACACACTCACACACTCACACACTCACACACACACACTCACATACTCACACACTCACACACTCACACACTCACACACTCACACACACGAAAGGCCGGGCGCGGTGACCAAATCAGTAAAGCAGTGGCTTCCCTTGCAGGAGGTCGGGAGGGAGCACTGGTTAGCACAGTATTAGGATAATGTGATTGAGTGGGATATCGGGTCATGGTGCTAGCGGCCTGGTCTCCCAGTGGGGCAGCATCATAAAGGCACCATAAGTGCACACTGTTTCGAAGTTGGTGCCGGCACAAGTTGATGCGTGTCCTGATATGACCTTAGATATTGCAAGGAAGTAAAACTCCAACAACCAACCAACAAGTTGCTGCCCTTTTGATATGACTATGTGCTTGGGTTTCAAGGTTATTATTGCCGGAAGTGATAGTGAGGATAAGCTCTCACTACCTATAAAGTACTTTCTCATGGCATGCGTATCAAACAGCCTCTGATAACCAAGTCCAACTCCCGGCCTTCACGAGGCGAAACTGTTTCTACTGACGGGAGAAGGGGCAAAGGCGGATCTCTGGCGCCTCAAAACCAGATGCTTCGGGCAGGTGGGGCTCGTCAATCTTGGCTGACTGCTCATCTAGGAGAAGGTAAACTCTGATTTAAAACCCCCGCTGCCGTGCGGCTAGTCCCATTTATGGGAAGACCAGAAGTTGGTAGTGCACACCAGCGGCCATACCGACTCAATTGTCGGCCTAAACTAAGTGCGGTGCACATCAACTTTGTTGGTGTGGTCAGGGGATGTCACCCCTTCAAGTGCATGAAGACTGGAGCAGCAGATGAGTTAGAAGATCAATAGCTTTGAAGGTGTAACAGCAAGATGATGTGGCTCATCAGGGCACACTCTGACAAAGATGAGTAAGTGGCCAGTCACCTTGGAAAGGAAGGGGAACCTACCAAGTATTTACCCATAGTAAGCAATGGTAATTAATGGAAACAAATTTAGAGATGGAGACAACTCTGGTCCCTCTGCGGGGAAGCCTTCTAATAGCTACAGTGGAGGCACCTTTCCTTCAACTATTAAGAAACCTAGTAATGACAATGTAAACCCAAAGCCTAAAATAGGAAGGTATGCATCTGATGTCAGGCAACTGAAAACTGGAGGAAAGGTGCTAAAGATTGGTACATGGAATGTACGAACATTGTACAAACCAGGCCGATATGACAACCTGAAAGTGGAAATGACAGCGCTAAACCTTGACATCCTAGGTATAGCTGAGACGAGATGGACGGGTGACGGGAGGATAGGTGATAGTGAGGTAGATATGATATATTCTGGAGATGAAAAACATCAGTATGGCGTTGGAATTATGATGAAGAAGTCCATTGCCGCCACAATGATTGGATTCTGGCCAGTATCTGACAGAATTATTATGATGAAGCTGAGGGGAAAACCGTTCAATATAAACATTCTGCAAGTTTATGCACCAACCTCAGATCACGATGATGAAGAAGTCAACGAGTTCTATGACAGCATCAAAAAGGTAATGGAATACACCAAGTCTGGAGAAATAACAATTGTTATGGGCGATTGGAATGCGAAAGTTGGAGAACAACATGAATATCCAGTAACAGGAAGATTTGGCTTAGGTGAGAGAAATGATCGTGGTGAATACTTGATAAATTTCTGTTTGACATCAAAACTAGTAATTGCTAACACCTTATTTGAACATCCAAAGAGAAGACTATATACATGGAAGAGCCCTGGTGATGTATGTCGGAACCAGATCGATTACATTCTTGTCAACCAACGATATCGAAATTGTATCAAACAGGCAAGGACATATCCAGGTGCTGACATATGTTCGGATCATAATCCAGTAGTAATCAGTATGGTAGTGAAATTGAAACAGCAGAACAAAATTAACAACAACATTCAAATGGATATGAACATGTTAAAAGATGCAAAATACAGAACTAAGTATAATGTCTCTGTTCATAACAATTCAGTGTACTGATGAATGAAGAAATTCCTCAGAGAGAGTATAACAACATTGAAATGGAATGGGAAGCTCTCAGAGAAAGCATGGTCAAGTCAGCAGAGGAGGTGTTACCAAATAAAAAACGAGAGACAAAGCAATCATGGATGACGCAAACCATACTAGAAAAGATGGCAGAAAGGAAGAAAGTGAAAACCACTGATCCACCTAAATACAAACACCTGAAGAATGAAATAGAAGATGAATGCAAAAAAGCTAAAGATGAATGGTGGAATAAGAAGTGTGAAGTAGTGGAACAACTTGAGTCTCAACATCGTTCAAGAGAGATGCACAAGAAAGTGAAAGAGATAACAGGTCAAGGATACAGACAGAGAAGCAGTAAATGTATCAAGAACAAAGACGGCAAAATGCTCTTTGAAGAAGATGAAATAAAGTCCAGATGGGAAGAATATGTAAATGAACTATACAATGATGACAGAGGGAACCCACCCACAATTGAGAAAGAAGATGGGAATATTATATTAGTATCAGAGGTTGAGAAGGCTATCAATGATCTAAAGGCAGGTAAGGCTCCTGGAAGTGACCAGATAACATCAGAAATGATAAAAGGACTAGATGAAGTGGGGATTCAAATCATTCATAAGCTAGTAACTGACATCTATGAGACTGGATTTATACCATTGAATATGAATGAATCCATATTTGTACGACTCCCAAAGAAGCTAAAACCAACATTGTGTACTGAGTACAGAACACTAAGCCTGATGAGTCATATGTTGAAGATGATCCTGAAAATAATTTTACTGAGAAACAGACAGAAAATTGAAGAACAAATCAGTAACGTACAAAGTGGGTTTATATCTGGAAGAGGTACACGTGAAGGGATTTTCAATATGAGAATGATTTGTGAACGTTATTGTGAAGTGAACCAGGATGTTTATGCCTGCTTTATTGACTATGAGAAGGCCTTCGACCGAGTCAATCATGAACTGTTAATCAAATGTTTACAAGATATTGGTGTCAATGGCAAAGACATTAAACTAATTGTGAACTTATACTGGACACAACGTGCATTTATAAAAATGGAGCAGGGCCTATCGGATGAAGTTATGATTAAACGAGGAGTTCGACAGGGGTGTGTATTGTCACCATGTCTATTTAACCTGTACACAGAGATGATTTTCAGACACATTGAAGATTGCAAGGGAGTGACAATAGGTGGCATGAACGTCAACAATCTTAGATATGCCGATGACAGTGTAATACTAGCAGACAGTGAGAAAAACCTACAAGATATAGTGAATAGAATCAATAAAGCTGGAATACTATTCAACATGAAGATGAATGCCAGGAAGACCAAAACAATGGTTATAAGTAAAAAGACAGATAAACCAAATGTCAATATAACCATAGATGGCACAAACATAGAACAAGTATCCGAATTCATATATCTCGGACAAAAGATTACAAATGATGGGAGATGTGAGGAAGAAATTAAAAGAAGGATAACAATAGCCCGAACAACATTCTCCAAAATGTATAGAGTGTTAACATCAAGTAAGATATTAATACAAACAAGGAAGCGTATTCTTCAGTGTTATGTGTGGTCTACTCTAATGTATGGGGCAGAGACATGGACAATCTCTAAGAAAATGTACAAACGTTTAGCAGCATTTGAGATGTGGACTTATCGAAGGATGATGAAAATATCATGGACAAAGAAGATCACCAACAAAGAAGTTCTCAGAAAAATTAAAAATAAGAAAAGCTTGTTTGCCACTATACAGACAAAGAAACTTATTTATTTTGGCCACATCATTCGTCAGAGTTCAATATACCGTACATTGTTGGAAGGGAAGGTGAATGGCAGCAGAGGGAGAGGGAGACCAAGAACATCATGGTTTACAAATATTTCACAGTGGACAGGCTTGAATTATTCACAGTCTATCAGAACAGCACAACATCGGGACAAGTGGAGAACCATTGCATCCAACCCTCGACTAGAGGATGGAACTATTGATTGATTGATGTGCTTAGATGTTGCTATGACGTAAAATAACTAACAAGCGAACACACCACAACACTCACTTCACTAACTCACTCACTCACCTCAACACTCATCCCTCACAGTCTCACTCATTCACTCACTCACTCACTCACTACTGACTCACTCACTCACTCCTCATCACTCACTCATTACTCACTCACTCACTCACTCAGCTCACTCAACTCACTCACTCACCCACTCACTCACTCACTACTGCACTACACTCACTCACTCATGCAGTCACTCCAATGCACACTCACTCACACCCACTCACACACACTCACACACACACACTCACTCACACACACTCACTCACACTCACTCACACTCACTCACACTCACACACACACTCTCACACATAATCTCACACACTCACACACACACTCACACATACTCACACACACACTCGCACACACTCACACATACTCACTCACACACATTCACTCACACACACTCACTCACACATCACAAGCGAACACACTCACACACACACACTCACACACACTCACTCACACTCACACACACACTCACACCCTCACACATACTCTCACACACACACTCACACATACTCACACACACACTCGCACACACTCACACATACTCACTCACACTCACTCACACTCACACACACACTCACACATACTCTCACACACTCCCACACACACTCACACATACTCACACACACACTCGCACACACTCACACATACTCACTCACACACATGCACTCACACACACTCACTCACACACACACTCAAACACACTCACTCACACTCACACACACACTCATGCACACTCATGCACACTCACACCCACTCACACACACTCACACACATACACTCACACACACTCACACACACACTCACACACACTCACTCACACTCACACTCACTCACACTCACACACACTCACACACACACACACTCACACACACTCACACACACTCACACTCACACACACTCAGCCACACTCATTCACACTCATACACACACTCATGCACATTCACACCCTCACACACATTCACACACACTCACACACACTCACACAAACACTCACACACACACACTCACACACACTCACACACACTCAACCACACTCACACACACTCACACAGACTCACACACACTCACACACACTCACACACATTCAACCACACTCACCCACACCCACACACACTCGCCCACACCCACAGACAGTCACACACACTCACACACCCGCTCTCACACACTCACACACACTCACACACACTCACACACACTCAACCACACTCACACTCACACACACACTCACCCACACTCACCCACACACTCACACACACTCAACCAAACACACACACTCACACACACACACACTCACACACACTCACACACACTCACCCACTCACACACACTCATGCACACTCACACCCTCACACACACTCACACACACTCACAGACACACACTCACACACACTCACTCACACACATTCAGACACACACTCACATTCACACACACTCACACACACTCACACACACACTCACACACACTGACTCACACTCTCTCACACTAACACTCACACACACTCACACATACACTCACACACACTCACGCAAACTCAAACAAACTCACACACACACTCATGCACTCACACACTCACACACTCACACACTCACATGCACTCACACGCACCCACACCAACTCACACACACCCACACACACTCACACACACTCACACACACTCACACACCCATACACACTCACATACACTCACACACTCACACACACTCACATACACTCACACACACTCATACCCACTCACACACACACTCACACACACTCACATACACTCACACACACTCACATACACTCACACACACTCAAACGCACTCATACACACTCACATGCACTCATACACACTAACACACACCCATACACACTCGCACACACTCACACACACACACTCACACACACACTCACACACAGGTAGACGAGCCAAAGACGGGCAGTGCAAAGCGGGATAATTTGTTCAGTTTTTATCGCCGGAGATGCCATCACACGCACTGTGGTAATCATGCAACCCATTCAGTAGGCAAAAAGGTTGCGATGGCAACAGGCTTCACATTCCAACCTACCTTTAATATATTCGATTAGAAGTAGAACCTGTCGGCAGAAAGACATGGATCCTTTGGTTTCTGTCTCTGTCCAACTCCTGTTTCTGTTCCTCTTCTGTCTACTATACATTTGTCCCTGTCTCTGTTCCTCTTCTGTCTACTGTACACCTGTCCCTGTATCTGTCCCTCTTCTGTCTACTGTACATCTGTCCCTGTCTCTGTTCCTCTTCTGTCTCTGTCCCTCTTCTGTCTACTGTACATATGTCCCTGTCTCTGTCCCTCTTCTGTCTCTGTCCCTCTCCTGTCTACTGTGCATCTGTTCCTGTGTCTGTCCCTCTTCTGTCTCTGTCCCTCTGCTGCCTACTGTACATCTGTTCCTATTTCTGTCCCTCTTCTGTCTTTGTCCATCTCCTGTATACTGTACATCGGTTCCTGTATCTGTCCCTCTTCTGTCTCTGTCCCTCTCCTGTCTACTGTGTATCTGTTCCTGTGTCTGACCCTCTTTTTTTTCTTTCTTCTTTTCTTTTTTATTGAGGCTGTATTTATACTGTCCATAGCATGTAAGCCAAGGCTTGTTTTCAATGCTGGCCAGCTGTAGTTTTGGTGTTGTCTTACCAAGCAGTAGCTGCTGATAAGTTATTTGATTGTCTGCATTTCAGTAGCAGATAGAGTCTGTTGGTATGTTTAGTAGTCTATGTTAGTTTTTTTGGGGGCCCTCTTGGCATTGTATTTTTGTTCTATTCTTATTACTATGTTAGTTGTTTTCTTAAGGTTCTATGTTAGTGTTTTGGGGTTTTCTTGGGAAGAGTTTTCCACTTTTTTCTACTTAATTCTATACTAGCCTATTTTATTTACATGTCCATAGGCCTGTACGTAATAGGTGGTTGAGTTATGTTTGTTTGAATTTGATTTGACTTATATTGTTGTTAGATATGTTATCTGGCTTTTATATTTCTGGTTGTCCCGCCCTGGGCTGTCCAGTTGGGGGCTGTGACATATCACCTGCCCCCTTGTGGTGCAGTTCAGTTGGGGTTTCCAGTTATTATTTTGCACAGATATTTTTTGTATGTTTTTATGTCAGGGATTTGTCTTTCTTTCACCGTTTGGGCATTCCATGCCTTGGCGGCCATTTCCAGCGTGCTCCTTTCATGGGCTTTGATTCGGCTTCTGGTCTGCCTTAGTAGTGGTGCCTTGCTTGCTCTGGTGTCCCTTAGTGGTTGGGTTAGACGCTTAATGTCTTGGCTATATCCATATGCTAATGTTTTAAGGTGGATTATTCTTCTGTTTTCTAGTAGCTTTACTTTAGTTCTTTTGTCTAGGTCATAAGTGGGGTGTAGTTTGTCTACTTTCAGGCAGATTTTTAGGGCCCTATTTTGTAATATCTGCAATTTCTTTAGTAGCTCTTTTTTTAGCACCCATGTAAATTACATCCCCATAGTCAAAGTAGGGGAGTACCAAGTCCCTCTGCTGCCTACTGTACATCTGTTCCTATTTCTGTCCCTCTTCTGTCTCTGTCCATCTCCTGTATACTGTACATCTGTTCCTGTCTCTGTCCCTCTTCTGTCTCTGTCCCTCTCCTGTCTACTGTGCATCTGTTCCTGTGTATGTCCCTCTTCTGTCTCTGTCCCTCTCCTGTCTTCTGTACATCTGTTCCTGTCTCTATCCCTCTCCTGACTACTGTATATCTATCTGTTCCTGTGTCTCTGCATGTATGCACTTCTCTGTCTCTTAACCCCCCTCCCCCCTCTGTCTGTTGGTCTCTATTCTGTCTCTCTTTTCTCTCTTATGGAACAATCGATGTCTCTCTGCCATTGTCTATATATATATATATATATATATATATATATATATATATATATATAAACACTTCTATCCCTTTCTCTCTCTGTTCTGTGTCCCTTTCCACATTCCAAAGTCCCAGCGTATAGCTTGGCGTGGGCGGTCAGAAGGGTGTATGCTAACAGCCCGATAGGCATCTTTAATATCTATCATAGCGATAAAATCAATCTGGTCGACCAAATCGCCCACACCCTGGTAAGAAAAAGTCTGGGCAACATCATCAACGTAATTATTGACAGACCTATCTGCAGGCTTACTACAATCAATTATTGAATGGAGGCCCTCACCACTCGCCTTAGAGAATGCAAATATGTTATGGCTGCAGATAGGAGAGGCATCAGCGCGGGAAATCTAGCCACAGCTAAGCTCTGCACAGAGTTTCCTATCAATAAAGTCTTTCTCTGCATCAGCTCGGGGGAGTTTGGCTGCGGCCTGATAGTTAGCAGGGCAACCGGGATTTGTGACTTTAAAACTGAAAATACAACCATATATAACAAATTCCCAGTCATGATCTACTTCGCCTCTGAGGAAGCATTCTCAAATGCCGCGGCAGGGTTTTAGCTGTGCCCTGTTTTGGCCTATGTAGTGTATACAGGTACAGCTGGCACTAACACATGACATAGTTACTACTAATTTAATCAGTTCACCTGAATGGTTGATTGCGTCATACGCGGTTACATGGAAATTACTCCCCACCTTGACAATAGAGAACCAGTTGCTGACAATTACGGGGCATTGTGGCATGGCACATGTACCGGTGCCACGGTTCGAGGCCTCAGCCGGCGGATTAGCAACGGTAGCAGGACAGTCTAAACAATTAGGGCTAAGAACACCGGCGACGGAGATGTCACTGGTATAGCCAACATTATGACTGCCCAATTTTGGGGGGCCAACAATATCATCATCGCCTACACAATTGGGGGTCTGAACAGCTGGACCAACATTTTCAACATTAAATGGCCTGGAAGGCAAATGGCAGTCATCACAGTTCCTACACAAATTAAAGTCGTCACACAAGTTACCCGGACACACATAGTCTGGGGATTGGGGGGCAAAAAAGTCAGTATGGGGAGCCGGAGTCGAGTAGGCAACACAATTTACCTTAACTTGAGAATCTAACTTGACATTAGCATAGTGATGCCCCAGACACAGTACTGGGACACGCCTCACCAGCCCGCCGACAGACCCCTAATCTTTAGGCCACTAACTCCTGATGTGAGCTTTGCTACCGCAAAGGGAACACCAGTGTCCGTAGTTGCATGTGCGATCATCCCTATTACACTCATGGTCCTTATTTAATGAAAGGCAAGGTTTTTCCCCTCCTTTGTATACAGTTGCCTAGAACTACTAGGACTCCCCCTCATGCCGATGTGCTTGCTGCCCCCCCTGCTTCCATATGTACTCAAATGCGTAATATTTCAAGGCAACCTCAGGGTTACCCAAGGAGAAGGCCTTATAACCATCAAAGACAGCAAGCTTTCGGATTACCTGGTTGTAATTGACATGAGTCTTTTCAATGAAGGTACCAGACTTTGACTTCCCTGCAATGTATCCTAAATGTTTCAGAATGCGGAGAAGTTTTTCACCGCCCGTTTCTTTTGAGGCGACCACCCAGTTAACGGTTGCCTCGATAAGTTTGACAGGTGTGAGTTTTTTTAAGTCCTTTCCATCCTCTACATGATGACGTAAAGACCAATTACTTCTAGCTTTCCTTTCATGGCTGACAGACCAGTCAGAGGAGGAGGATGAGCTGGACCCACAGTGACGATAGCGGCATCTCCTCCATTCAGGCGACGGTGAGTGGAACTTGCTACTGCTCCGTCCCCGGGATCGCTTGCTGCTTGTGCTCCGATCAGTCGTCCGGTCCATCGATCTTTCCCTCAGTCGGTGCGAAGTGTGGCCCATGGTCAGTTTCCTCACGTCTTCTTCAAGATCACGCATGGTCTTCTCCAGCTCCGCCAAGTGCTTGCGATGTTGAAGAGCTCCGATCTGTTCAGTGATTTCTCGCTCCTCGATGTCTATTGTATCCTTATCCAGGTGTGGGGCCGCCAGCCTTTCCATCTTGACCATTACCGGTTTCCGGCCCTCCACCACCTTGTCCATTACGGACAAGATGGCGGAGGGCGGGAAACCGGTAGTGCGCCACGCAGACGAACGTGTTGGACAGGCTTCGTTCACAGGCTCATTATGCGCAAGGCTGCAGAACGCGCAGTAGGCTCTTGACATATCACGTATAAAGGTCCTGTATGGCCACCATGATATTATATGCAAGATGGAAGTATGGTAACTGTCAGAAATTGTACATGTTGGTGTCACAGTCTGCGGTGAACTGTCACAACATGTACCTGTAAGTGCCATGGTTTGAGGTGAACTTTCACAAGCCGCTGCTGTAAATGCACAGTATTAGACAACGTAGTGCGTTCATGTAACCAGGATCAAGTGTCTCTGTCTAAAGTCTTTGAATGTGCTAATGTTTTTTGTGAGCCCAGGTAACCGGCTACACCGCCCAGCTGAGGTGAACTAACAGTTTGTTGTGAACTTTCACCAGCAGCTGCCATAGATACACAGTATTAGACAATGTAGTACGGACATGTATCCAGGATCAAAGTGCCTCTGTGTAAAGTCTTTTGAACGGGTTCTTGAATGGGCTCTTGAACGGGCTAACGGTCTTTCTCTGATTTTGAGAGCGAAGGAAAGGGCTACACCGCTTATCTGAGAGGAACTAACACGCCCAGCTATCACCCACGACGTATATAGAAGTAGGGCGGCGCCCGGCGGGAAGGTGGTGAACTGACCGGCGAGTTCCAGCCATAGCCACCGGGGGAAGCACTGTGCCTATTCGCTTACATCAGTATATATATATATGTAAACACTTCTATCCCGGTCTCTCTGTATTCTGTCTCTCTTTTCTCTCTTATGGAACAATCGATGTCTCTTTGCCATTGTCTATATATATATAATATATATATATATATGTAAACACTTCTATCCCTGACTCTCTGAGTTCTGTTTCTCTTGTCTCTCTTATGGAACAAACGATGTTTCTCTGCCCCTCTCTGTATTATGTAAGCACTTCTCTATATGTCTCTCTCTGTATCTCTCGGTTCCGTCTCTCTTCTCCCTTTTCTGTAATAATCGTTGCTTTTCTGTCCCTGTATGTATTATGTAACTTATTTGTAAGCTCTTCTCTGTCTCTTTGTCTCTCTCCCTCTCTATTATCTATGTCTCTTCTCTGTCTCTTTTATGGAACAATCGATGTCTCTCTGTCATCCCTGTCTCTCTCAGTTCGGTCTCTCTTCTCTCTCTTAGTGATGAAACAATCCATATCGTGCTGTCCCTGTCTGTATGATGTAAGCACTTCTCTGTCCCTCTTTGTCTCTCTCCCTCTCTCTGTCTCTCTTCTATCTCTTATGGAACAATTGATGATTCTCTATGATTCTCTCTCTATATATATGTATACACTTGTAGTAGTCGGCACTGACCTCTCAGGCAAGTAACCACAGAGACAGGTAGGCATTGGTAATGTGGTGATATCAGGGAGCCTAGGTGGTTTAATGGTTAGCACACTGGCCCGAAATGCAAAGAGATGTGGGTTGGAGTCCTGCTCCAGGTGCTATATTTCCTATTTTCATCAACCCCACAACACTGGTGCTGTGACCAATATCCTGTACAAGCTACACGCTGTATGGTTGTTGAACCTACCCCATGTATGTATGTGTTAGTGCATTGCCTGTATGTATGTAATTGTAAGCATTAAAAGACTTACAATTCCAGTAGGATGAGTGTAGTAGTCTGCACTGACCTTTCAGGCAAGTAACCACATAGACAGGTAGGCGTGGGTAGTGTGGTGATATCAGGGAGCCTAGGTGGTGTAATGGTTAGCACACTGGCCTGGAATGCAAATAGATGTGGGTTCGAGTCCCACTCTAGGTGCAATATTTCCCATGTCCATCCCCCCCACGACACACTTATATCGGTGTTCTTCTCTTACTTATGGAACAATCGTTGTACCTCGGTCATCGTCTGCACATATATATATATATATATATGTATATATATATATATATATATATATATATATGTAAGCACTGTGTCTATCTTTCTATCCTTGTCTCTCCCGTTTCTGTCTCTCTTCTCTCTCTCTCTTATGGAACAATCGATGTACTTCTGGCATTGTCTGAACATATATATATGTAAACACTCTGTCTATCTTTCTATCCCTGTCTCTCCTTTTTCTGTCTCTCTTCTCTCTCTTATGGAACAATCGATGTACTTCTGGCATTGTCTGTACATATATATCTGTAAACACTCTCTATCTTTCTATCCCTCTCTCTCCCGTTTCTGTCTCTCTTCTCTCTCTTATGGAACAATCGATGTACCTCTGGCATTGTCTGTACATATATATATATATGTAAACACGCTCTCTATCTTTCTACCCCTGTCTCTTCCTTTTCTGTCTCTCTTCTCTCTTATGGAACAATCGATGTACCTCTGTCCCTGTCTGTGTATGCAAGCACTTCTCTATATGTCTCTGTCTGGATCTACCAGCGTTTCATTTCAGAGTTCAAAGGGCGTTTCCCCCCATCCAATCGACTCTTCTACAGATGCCAGCTAGGTTTGTTTGCTGGGGCTTTGCGTCCTGGCAACATCTAAGATCATATCGGCTAGCTGTGTACATTCTTGTATGCATATGCTACATATGAGACTGTGTCAATCATTACAATGGACAAAAAAAAAAAGAGTTATCACCTTTTGAGAGTTATCACCTTTAGGAGTGTCAATTGTACAATTGGTAAATGTACCATTGGCAAATCACACAATCATCAAGTATACAATTGTCAACTCTACAATCATCAAATGTACCATTGTCAAATCTACAATCATCCAATGTATAATTACCAAATCTACAATAATCAAATTTACAATTTTCACATGTATAATCAGCAAATGTACAATATCAAATCTACAATCATCAAATGTACAATTGTCAAATCTACAATCACCAAACGTTGTATTGTCAAATCTACAATCACCAAATGTACAATTGTCACATCTACAATCATCGCATGCACGATCATCATTTGGACAATTAGTTAAATCTACAATCGTTAAATCTACAGTTGTCACGTGAACAATCACGACATCGGAACTGGGTCACAATCTGAATGGTCATCGGGAAAGTGGCAGTATTACACCCCCCCCCCACCCACACAGACACTTCCTCTCCCTCCACCCGCAGCCTCCCACACATGCACATCCCCCACCCTTCCCTCACCCCACCCCTCTATCACCCTCCCGTACCCCTCCCACCTATACTCTCCCCATCCCGGCAATACTCGCCCCTCCCCTCCACCCGCCATCCACCCCCACCCCCACCAGCGGGCACCCCCTCAGACCCTCCCCCACCCTACCACCCCCTCACCCCATCACACCCTCCCTCACACCCTGCCCATCCACCTCCTTCCTCGCCCCTGCCCCCTTCCAAGACCTCCCACCCCTCCACTCCCCTCCCACCACCTTCCCACCCCTTCCCATGCCATCCCACCCCTCCCACCACCTTCCCAACCCCTTCCCCTCCCCTCCCACCCCATCCCACCCCTCCCCTCCCCCTCCCACCCCCTTCCAACCCTCCCCTCCCCTCCCACCCCTCCCACCCCCTCCCACCACCTTCCCACCCCTTCCCATGCCATCCCATCCCTCCCATCCCCTCCCACCCCCTCCCACCACCTTCCCAACCCCTTCTCCTCCCCTCCCACCCCATCCCACCCTCCCCTCCCCTCCCACCCCTCCCACCCCTCCCCACCCACCCCCTCCCACCCACTCCCACCACCTTCCCACCCCCTTCCCACCCTCCCACCCGCACTTCTGCAGCTCCGTTATTGGTGGCGAATTGAATGAGTCACACTTGTGTTGCCATGCACCCCCCCCCCCCCCGCACCCCCACCCCCCCATGGCTACCAGGCCGGCCTACCTGTGGCACCGAGCACATTAGACACGCATTCTCCTGTTCGAACAGCGAAACAAAACCCGCAAAAAGAAACACGAGGTTAATGCACCCAGCCGTATGTGGAAACTCTGCTTAATCCATTCACAGTGCCACCTACATTAGTGTGGTGCTGTTTAACACATTCACAGCGCCACCTATCAGTTCACCACTACATTAGTGTGGTGCTGTTTACCCCATTCACAGTGCCACCTATCAGCTCACCCATTCACAGCACCACCTATCAGGGTTTTTTTTGTTGGTAAAACAGTTTATTCATCAGAATATAACATTTTTCAGCCGAGGCACTGGTCTTCCGGCCGTTTACATTACACTGTAAATAGGTAGATTAGCGGGTACTTAGATAGGGCATATTAGTAGATTGTGAAGGGCGTTAGTGTGTCAGTGGATTAGCCATAATAGGTTCAGTGTTATGGGCTAAAATGGTGGGTCGCTGCAAAAACTGTGCTGCTATTACGGTATAGTTGAGGTAAGTAATTGAGTCGGGGTGTGGGGGAACGAGGGACAGGGGGGCACAGGGGGGGGGGGGGGGGCAAGGCAGGGCACAGGATCCACACTATGGTGTTCGTTCAAAGGCCTGGCCAGTGAGATGCATTCTGATCAATGACTTAAAGCTTTGGTAAGGAAGTGTACTTCTAATAGCTTGTTTGTTTGTTGTTGTTTTACGTCCTAGCAACATCTAGGGTCATATCAGGATGGGTACCGACTTGTGACAGTGCGCACTCATGGCGACTTTATAGTGCTGTCCAACTGGGAAACCAGGCCATCGGCACCATGACCTGGTATCCCACTCAGTCACATTATCCTGACACTGAGTACACCAGTCCTTGCCCTGTCCTAATAATACCGAGCACCTGGCTAGGAAGCAACAAGTATCAATTTTTAAGTCATTGCTTTGACTTGACCAGGGTTCGAACCGACGACCCCACGATCTACCAGCGCTGGAGACAGATGCTCTAACTCATTTGGCCATCCCTTCTGGTCACACTAGTTAATAGCAGATATTGCTGCCTTTAAATATTGGTCCCTTAGTTAGTTTGTTTGTGCTTGGTCTAGGAACACTGAGGAGTGGTCCATCTTCCAGTCTTGTCTGCCTGTTCAGTGGATCTCTGTATTGTGGTTCTTTTGATCTTTTATACATATCTGACAACAGATGAATGTCCCGCCGCTGGGCTAGGGTTTCAAGATTTGTTTCTATGTGCATGTCCTGTACACTCAATATTTTACCCTTAAACACAGTTCTAAGTGCTCGGTTCTGGACTTTTTGCAGCTTGTCCTCCTGTTGTTTTGTTGCCACGCTATAAATTATGTTGTTATAGTCAAAGATTGGCAGAATTGTGATCTTGTATAGGAGCAGTGCAGTATTCTTACTAATGTAGTCTCTCATTTTTCTGAAGCTAGTTAATTTGAGGGCCAGGTGTTGGTTGAACCAGCAGATATGTTGTCTTATATTAAGTGTAGAGTCAATTGTGGTGCCCAAGTATTTGTAGGAGTCAACTTCTTTAAAGTTGACTCCATTTATTTCTAGTTGAATCTTGTGTGCCTTATTCTTTTTTGATTTTGTGCCATAGACCACATAGTCTTTCTTAGATGTGTTCAGTGTTAATTTATTTTCCCGGCACAACTCACCAGTACTTGTCAGTGCCACCCCTATCAAGTCAGCTGCCAGCGTGTCATCTCTACTACACACCACAAGTGCTGCATCATCAGCAAATAATGTGATCAATGCTGACTCTGAGATCACGGGTAGGTCATCAATAAATATCAGGAATAGGAGTGGCCCTAGGGTTGAGCCCTGTGGCACTCCAGTCTTGACTAGGGGGTGACTCCATTCCCCTTATTCTGGTGAACTGCTTTCGGTTCAATAAATAATTTGCTAGAAATGTTTGAGTTCTAGGACCTAGGCCAGCTCTTTCTGTCTTGTGCAGTAGTATTTAATGGTCTATGGTATCAAATGCTTTCTTAAAGTCAAGAAATACCACAATAGCCATCTTGCCCATATCTATGCATGTCAATAGTTTGTCCAATAATGTAGCCAGGGCCTTGGCAGTAGATCTGTCCTTTCTAAATCCATTCTGGTGGCTCGTTAGGTAGTTTGTAACCTCAATGAATAATTTAATCTGGTCATGCACAATCTGCTCTATGATTGTCCCAGGCAGGGGTAGGATTGAGATTGGCTGTAGCTCACTGCATGACTTAAGGTTATAGGACTTTGGTATGGGGATGACCATGGCCACCTTACATGGGTCAGGAAAGGCACCGGTATATATTCGGTTGTAGAGATGAGTGAACTCAGATATTAGTGCAACCATTGCTCCTTTAATAAATAAGGTGCTGATATTCTGCATGCCTAATGATTTATATGGTGATAGTTTGGAAAGTTTGGAAAGTATATCTTCCTGGCTTGTTTTTTCTAGGTCAAAATGTTCATGGTTCTCAAGTGTCTTGTATAATTTTTTAGGTTCGTCCACATGCTTGATTTTATCTGCCAAGTCTTCCCCAATATCTATAAAATAGTCATTGATTGCCTCAGCCAGCCTCTCTTCTGGTATCCTGTTCTGACCATCCTCATAGAACAGGTTGCCTATTTCTGGTTTAGCTACCGGGTTGATTTTTGATAATATGTGCCAGCACTTCGTTGGGTTTTGTCTGTGTCTGATTATTTGATCTCTGCAGTATCTTAATTTTGCCTTCCTGACCTTAGATCTGGCCTTCCTAACCATGCATTGTGCATTAAAACCATCACCTGGGGTCTTTTGTGTTCTCATATTTCTGAACAAAGTAGACTCTATCTTGCATGAGATCTATAAGCTCATTGCTTAGATACTCTGCTGTGTTTACTCATACATCCATTTTGGTCATGGGGCAGTGTTTGTCTGCAGCATCTATGATCATACTATACAGCATATCCCAACATGTATTGGGGTCAATTTCTGCTATGACTGGATTGAGATCATTGCTTCTTAGGGTAACATTAAGGTCATTGAAAATTAAATCGCGGTAGGTTCGGCCCCAGTGCTCAGTTGTCTTTTTGATGTTTCGAGGCTTTTTTAAAATAATGTAAATAAATGGGCTTGTGGTCACTGATATTATAGTTTAGAGCACCTGAACTGGTGCGATACTTAATGTTTGGAAATGCTAGATCAAAGGTCTTACAGGTGTCTTTTGTTAACCTGGTTGGGGGGCCATGATTTTTTGTTCAAGCTCATGTATTGCTGCAAAGTGTTTTACTGATCGGGTTGCTGGTTGCCTTGTTACTCCAATGTCTCTATTAAAATCACCAATCAGTAGGACTTCATACATGTCTATATCTACTATCATGGCCAAGTCAACCTTGTCCAATGCTTCTTCAATGTTCCCATATGGGGGTCTGTATATATTGCCTATTAGTATAACAAGGTCTGTCAACAATGGCCCACTGTAGCACTTTACTGGCACCAGAACATCCTTGGCTTGCATACAGTTTTGTGTCAACGTGCAGTCCATTTCTGTAGTAGATCCCCAGGTCACCTCTCCTCTTAACATGATCACTTCGCAATCTCAGCTTTCTATCAGTTCACCACCACATTAGTGTGGTGCTGCTTAACCCATTCACAGCGCCACCTATCAGTTCACCACTGCATTAGCATCGTGACCCCATCCCACTCACATACACGCACTCTGCTAGAGTGCTAATGAATGCCACAATGTCACCATAGTGATTGTATGCGTTTCCATAGTTACAGACGTATCACTAATTTATGTACTGAGCATCTGCTATCAATTTCAAGATCATTTAATTTGTGTTTAATTCCATGAATTTATTAGTAATAAAAATAATGTTCTTTTGTGACAGCTACACTGTGACTAAATTCATGTTGTGAGAATATCCTAATGCAGGTGGCGTCCTGTTGTGAGAATGTCCTAATGCAGGTGGTGTCCTGTTGGGAGAATGTCCTAATGCAGGTGGCGTCCTGTTGTGAGAATGTCCTAATGCAGGTGGCATCCTGTTGTGAGAATGTCCTAATGCAGGTGGCATCCTGTTGTGAGAATGTCCTAATGCAGGTGGCGGTGGGGGAGAGGGTCGGCAGGAGCTTTGGGATAAGGAGATTCAAGATTCGAGATTGGTATCTGCATCATAACGGGAGTTCGGGTTGGTGGAGGAGGTGAAGTCCTTGTCGTGTGGCAGCATCGGAGTCGCAGGTGTGGAATCAGAAGTGTCAGTGAGGTTAGAGTTGCGGTTAGTAGTAGCAGGAATTGTGGAATTGGAAAGGTTGGGGAGAGCTCTGGTCGAGGAATGGGTGGTGACTCCTGTGGTGTCAGGGCAAGAAAGAGGCTTCATCCCAGACATGGTAGACATGCAGCAATTCCTCTTGTTGGCCAAGGATTGACTGGAGGGAAGGGCACTGGTGAGTGAGGAGGGGGAGTGGTGAGAGTTAGAGATGGGGAGATAAGTTATGGGAGAAGTGAGGTGTGGGGGGGGGGGAGGTGAGAGGGGGGAGCGGGGAGAGAGTGAAGGGGAGAGATTTAGATGGAGAGTGGGTGAGATGGTAAGGCTTAGTGTGGGGGGGGGGGGGAGGGGACATTGGAGAAGTGGAGGTAGTAGGTGTGTGTGGCTGGTGGTATTGGTGTTAAGTGGTGGTGGTGATGGTGTTTAGTGGTGTTCAATGGTGGTGGTGGCGATAGTGTTCAGTGGTGGTGATGATGGTGTTCAGCAGTGGTGTGGTGGTGTTCATTTGTGGTGATGATGGTGTTAGTGGTGATGATGATGGTGTTAGTGGTGGTGATGATGGTGTTCAGTGATGGTGATGTTCAGTGGTGGTGGTGTTCAGTGGTGGTGATGATTGTGATGGTGTTTGGTGGTGGTGGTGTTTAGTGGAGGTGATGATGGTGTTTAGTGGCGGTGATGATGGTGATGGTGTTTGGCAGTGGTGGTGTTCTTAATGATGTAAGTGGTGGTGTTCAGTGGTGGTGTTCAGTGGTTGTGTTCAGTGGTGGTGATGATGGTGTTAAGTGGTGGTGTTCAGTGGTGGTTTTTGTGGTGGTGGTCAAGGTGATGGTGAGGTGCTCAGTGGTGGTGAGCTGGTGGTGGCCAAGGCCGGTGCCTGGCTGAGGGCTCACCCCTGGTTCCGGATGGCAGCAGGGGTGCAGCTGGTGGTTGTCCATCTCGGTGTAGGAGCTCCGATGTGTTCCCTCCGGTGGTCAGTCTGCATCTGACCTCGCAGCCCCTTTTCTGCCAAGCCCATTCCACAAAGCCCTCCCACACCACCTCGGAAGATCGTCAACCCCACTCCACACCCAGTCACCATCGCCTCTTCGTCCAGCCTCCCCACCACCACAATCACCTCCTTTTCTACGCACAAGAACAACAATACCATCACCAACAGGTCAGTCTCCCCACCCCATGAGCCCACGCTCACCGAAACCGAAAAGGACCCCAAGTCCAGCGACAACGAGTCCGATGACACATGCCCAGCAGCCATAGCCCAACCAGCCCCCCACTACAAAGACCCCACTGAGATGGACTCTTGGTCCAAGGTAGTTCGAATGAACAAACCCAAGAGGCCCACAACCGCTACACCTCCACACACCGAGTACCACGGTGATAGCCGCTGCCCCAAGAGGTTCATCACCCTCTTCCTCTTCAATGGCAAGTTAGAGGACACACTGAAGGAACTCGACAAGTTCGATCGCACCCATGGCACTACCGCTCTCTCCCTGGATAAATACCCTGACCACCTCGTCATTGGTGCCAAGACATGGGTTTCCCTCGACAGGCTCCGAGCCTCAACAACTTTTACGGAGATGCGTGGATCAGCCAAGATGCACCACTATATCATCTCTGGCCTCCACCCACTACCTGTTGACTTGCTATATTACGTCATTAACTGTCAAATTGCTATGTTACATCACCACCTGTTGAATTGCTATATTACGTCACCACCTGTTGAATTACTATAAGTACACCATCAACTGTCAAACTGCTATGTTACATTGCCACCGGTTGAGTTGCTATGTTACATCACCACCTGTTGAATTACTATAATTACATCATCAACTGTCAAACTCCTATGTTACATTACCACCTGTTGAGTTGCTATATTACGGCACCACCTGTTGAATTACTATAATTACATCATCAACTGTCAAACTGCTATGTTACATTGTCACCTGTTGAGTTGCTATATTACGTCACCACCTGGTGAAACCAGGAAGTCTTTAAAAAAAACGTTAAAGCTGCGTAGCCCAATAAAAGTATCAAACTTTCAAAACCAAGACACTTGACCTAGATTTGATCACACATATCCAAGTTATATACCGGTGCACTCATTAAGTATGTGTTGCTGCATAGAAGGGGATACTAGGTCAATTTAATTCTTTTTAACCTCTTACTGCTGGAGCCTATGGCGTCAGAATTGTGACCTGCTTGTCCAAATTAAATTGACATGTCTTCACTTCAAATATCCTCCAAAGTTAATCATTTAAAATAAAACTTCCTTCAAATTAGAGTAAAACAGATTTGTACGATCAATCCAATGTATTTATCTCAGAAAATGGCAAAAACTGAAACCGATCGGACTCTACAACTTTAACATCCGTAAGGAGGAAAGCTCAAACAAATGATGCTTCACTTCACGAGTATCGGCGTTGGATATGTAGGATCAAATCTAGGTACAGTAGAACCTCTCTAAATCAAGCGACCATGGGGTCGACTTTAAATGGACCATTTAGGGAAGTGGCTGGTTCAGGAAGTTTTTTTTATCGTTACAATTGTATTGTATGGGCGATTGTTTGGGACCCAAATAAAGTGATCGAGGTAGGGGAGTGGTCGATCTATGGGTGCATGTGTGTGGGTGGGTGTTGTATGGGTAGATGTGTTGGTTACGTTGCATCTGTGTATGTGTGGGTGTGGTGTGGGTGTATGTGTATGTGTGTGGGTTATGTTGCATGTGTGTATGTGTGGGTGTGGTGTGGGTGTATGTGTGTGGGTTATGTTGCATGTGTTTATGTGTGGGTGTGGTGTGGGTGTATGTGTGTGGGTTATGTTGCATGTGTTTATGTGTGGGTGTGCTGTGGGTGTATGTGTGTGGGTTATGTTGCATGTATGTATGTGTGGGTTTGGTCTGGGTGTATGTGTGTGGGTTATGTTGCATGTGTTTATGTGTGGGTGTGGTGTGGGTGTATGTGTGTGGGTTATGTTGCATGTGTTTATGTGTGGGTGTGCTGTGGGTGTATGTGTGTGGGTTATGTTGCATGTATGTATGTGTGGGTTTGGTCTGGGTGTATGTGTGTGGGTTATGTTGCATGTGTTTATGTGTGGGTGTGGTGTGGGTGTATGTGTGTGGGTTATGTTACATGTGTGTATGTGTGGGTGTGGTGTGGGTGGATGTGTGTGGGTTATATTGCATGTGTGTATTTATGTTGGTGCGGTTTGGATGTATGTGTGTGGATGTATGTTGCATATGTGGGGGGGTGTAGGTAAACATGTGTGGCTGTATGTTGCATGTGTGGGTGTATGTGTGTGGGTTATGTTGCATGTGTGTATTTATGTGGGTGCGGTTTGGATGTATGTGTGTGGATGTATGTTGCATATGTGGGTGTGGTGTGGGTGTACGTGTGTGGCTGTATGTTGCATGTGTGGTTGTGGGTGTATGTGTATAGGTGTATGTTGCATGTGTGTATGTTGCATGTATGTATGTTGCATGTGTGCATGTTGCATGTGTGTACGTTGTGGGTATGTATGTGTGTATGTGTGTATGTATGTAGGCATGTATGTATGTGCATATTTTGTATGTGTGTATTTGTGGGTATATGTATGTGTGTATAGGTGGAGGGGTGTATGTGTGGGTATGTGTGGGTGTGAGTGGCTATGTGTATGTGTGTATGGGTATATATGTGCGTGTATGTATGGGTGTGTGTATATAGAATATAGGTCAATAGTGGACATGGAGGAAAGACAATTAGATGGTGTATTCTTCCTGCATTTCATGTTGACGCCTTCTCTATTGGTCTGCTGGTTCTCGGCTGGTTGTAAGCTTGCTAGCAGGCGAGTGCCAACTGGGAAACAAGCTGGTTGTCAGCTGATTTTCCAGCTGGTTGTCAGCTGGTTTTCCAGCTGGTTGTTAGCCGGTTACAGGCTTTGTCAGCTGGTTGTAAGTTTTGGTGGCTGGCTTTGGTCAGCTAGTTGTCAGCTGATTGCTAATTGGTTGCCAGTTTGTTGCCAGCTGGTTGTCGGCTGGTTGTCAGCTGGTTGTATGTTTCGTTGGCTGGTTTGTGTTGGTTGGGTGTCAGCTGATTTTCAGCTGGTTGTCAGCTGGTTGTATGTTTCGTTGGCTGGTTTGTGTCGGTTGGGTGTCAGCTTATTGTCAGCTGGTTGTCAGCTGGTTGTATGTTTTGTTGGCTGGTTTGTGTTGGTTGGTTGTCAGCTGGTTGCTAATTGGTTGCCAGCTGGTAGTTGGCTGGTTGTCAGCTGGATGTTAGCTGGTTGTATGTTTCGTTGGCTGGTTTGTGTTGGGTAGTTGCTGCGACCTCAATACCCTACATACCACGCACTAAATTAACTTGGGAACATATGTATGTGTGTATGTGTGTATGTGTGTATGTGTGTATGTGTGCATGTGTGTATGTGTGTATGTGTGTATGTGTGTATGTGTGTATGTGTGCATGTGTGTATGTGTGTATGTGTGCATGTGTGTATGTGTGTATGTGTGTATGTGTGTATGTGTGTATGCATGTATGTGTGTATGTGTATGTGTGGATGTGTGTATGCGTGTATGTGCATATGTGTATGTGTGTATGTGTATGTGGGTATGTGCATGTACATGTGTATGTGCATGTCCATGTGCATGTATATGTGCATGTGTACATATGTGTATGTGTGTATGTGCGTATATGTATGGGTGTATGTGCATATGTGTGTATGTGTATGTGTATGTGGGTATGTGCATGTGTATGTGCATGTGCATGTGCATGTGTATGTGTATGTGCATGTGCATGTGTACATATGTGTATGTGTGTGTATGTGTGACAGGTGTGTTTGTAGGGAGGGGTGAGATTGTGCTAGAGACGCCGGCCCCCTGTCGGCAGCCGGCTGAACCCTGGAGGAAAAGCCCGCCTGAACCAGGCACAATGCGCACCGAGCCCCAACCAGCTCGTTTTGGGTACACACCCAAGCTCCGACCGCAGATTTCGCAGCCAAAAAAAGGCGCGAATCGCGCCCAACCTCGCGAGACGGCGAGAATTAATTGTAGCAGCATGAGAGGGGGAAAAGGCCAGCCCGCGGGAGTTTGGAAGCTCTCCGGGTTGGCGCGCATGCGTGCTGGACACGCGCACCCGCGCATGAGCGTGCGCAATAGTGGGATGACTCATGACGGTGGGGAACAACCTCCTGAAGGAACCCCCCCCCCTCACGCACTGTCACCCGCACCCACCCCCTGTAACCACCCACCCACCTTTAACAACCGTCACATGCCTCCCACACACCCACACACACGCCTCCCACACACCCAAAAACACCTCCCAAACACACACACGCCTCCCACACACACAAACACCTCCCAAACACACACACGCCTCCCACACACACACAAACACCTCCCAAACACACACCCGTAAACCACCTCCTACACACCCACACGCCTCCTACACACCCACACGCCTCCCACACACCCACACACACGCCTCCCACACACACACTTCACAAAAACACACCCGTTAACCACCTCCAACACACCCACACATCTCCTACACACCCACACGCCCCCCACACACCCAGACACATGCCTCCCACACACCCACCCACATGCCTCCCACACACACACCCTTTAACCACCTCCTACACACCCATATGCCTCCTACATACATGCCTCCCACACACCCACAAACACCTCCCACACACCCACACACACGCCTCCCACACACCCACAAACACCTCCCAAATACACACCTGTTAACCACCTCCTACACACCCACACGCCTCCTACACACCCACACGCCTCCCTCACACCCACACACATGGCTCCCACACACCCACAAACACCTCCCAAACACACACCCGCTAACCATCTCCTACACATCCATTCGCCTCCTACACACACATGCCTCCCACTAACCCACAAACACCTCCCACACACCCACACACACCTCCCACACACCCACAAACACCTCCCAAACACACACCCGTTAACCATATCCTACATACCCACACGCCTCCTACACACCCACACGCCTCCCACACACCCACACATATGCCTCCCACACACCCACACACATGCCTCCCACACACACACCCTTTAACCACCTCCTACACACCCACATGACTCCCACACACCCACACACACGCCTCCCACACACTCTTTAGCCACCTCCTATACAAGCACACATCTCCCACACACCCGCCTCGCACCACACCCACACACATGCGTCACACACACATACCCTTTAACCACCTCCTACACACCCACACACCTCCCACATACCCACACACATGCCTCCCACACACACACCCTTTAACCACCTACTACACACCCTCACAACTCCCACACACCCACACACATGCCTCCCACACACACACCCTTTAACCACCTCCTACACACCCACATAACTCCCACACACCCACACACATGCCTCCCACACACACACCCTTTAACCACCTCCTACACACCCTCACAACTCCCACACACCCACACACATGCCTCCCACAAACACACCCCTTAATCACCTCCGATAGACCCAGACGACTCCCACACACCCACACGCATGCCTCCCAGACACACACCCATACACCCATACACCTCCCACACACCCATACACCTCCCTCACACCAACACACACTCCTCCCACACACACCCTTTAACCACCTCCTACACACCCACACACCCACACACATGACTCCCACACACACACCATTTAACCTCCTACACACCCACACACCCACACACCCACACACCCACACACCTCCCACACACATGCCTCCCACACACCCACACATGCGCCTCCCCCCCACACACACCCACACACCCCCACACACACACACCTCCCACACACAGACACACACGCCTCCCACACACACCCTTTAACCACCTCCTACACACCCACATGCCTCACACACACATGCCTCACACACACAACCCTTTAACCACCTCCTACACACCCACACATATCCCACACACTACACACACACCTCCTACACACACACCCTTTAATCACCTCCTACACACCCACAAGCCTCCCACACACCCACACACATGCCTCCCACACACACACCCTTTAACCACCTCCCACACAGCCACACACTTCCCACACACCCACACACCCACACACCCACACACACGCCTCCCACACACCCACCCTTCAACTATCCTACACACCCATACACCTCCCACACAACCACACACATGCCTCCCACACACACCCTTTAACCACCTCCTACACACACAATCCTCCCACACACCCACACACATCCTCACACATTGTCATCCCCCCCACCCCCATTAACCACCATAACACGCCTCCCACACACCCACACACATGCCTCCCATACACACACCTCCCACACACCGAACCTCTCTCACCTCCACCCCCTCACCTCCCACACTCTCTCCTCCCTCTTCGCTGCCTTTTGTACCCCCCCCCACACACACACACATACACACGCCTACCACACACACGCCTCCCACACACACGCCTCCCACACACCCACAGGCCTTCCACAGACCCAACCTCTCTCACCTCCACCCACCTTCACCTACTCCAATCTCGCCTCCTTCTTCCCTGTCTTCTATAACCCACACACACCCACATCACCCTATATCCACACCCTCACACCCACACCCTCACACCTACATTACCCCCACACACCCTCATACCCACATCACACCGATACTCACCTCACACCCACATCATCTCTCCACACACCCTCACACACTTCAACCCTCAAATACACCCCACACCCTCACATCGACATCCTCCTCACACCCCCACCACCCCCACACCCTCACATCGACATCCTCCTCACACCCACACCACCCACACACCCTCACACCCACATCACCCCCTCCTACATCATGGCTGGTTTCTTACGGCGGCTGGACGCTCGTTACCAGCGACAATTCTATCTGCCTTTCGTTGATCACGTGATTATAAATGGGTCATGAGACTGGGACCTTGGTCTACTCTGAAAAGCCCTGATACGAATGTATTGAATGCTTTCTTCACAAGTCAATATTTCTGAGGTCTCATCGTTGATTTGTATTTGAATACAAGCGAGCAGTGAGCTATGCATCTGTCTTCTTCTTGAAGATTTATACTGCCGATCATGGATAAGTTTGAACAGTCTTGTTTTCACCATTTAGACATTTGATCGATACAAAGCCCGAGCCTTCACGTTTACCAACACCACATAGACATGGTATGAGAGCAACTGGCCTTAGACGATGCTGTAAGTTATACACAGCAGTGGAAATCCAAATTGGCAGAGGTGATGGCATGGGGAATCGAACCAACTATCTGAACTCAACTAAGAGCCGACAAGACAAGCGTCTACAAAAACCAACTGTGGTAGACCGTGAATGTACTTTAGTGTCATACAGCAGAATGAGGGGACACTCTAAAGGGCTTCTCTTAAGGTTTTATTATATCCTTCGCCTCTCACGAGCCACACAACACAATCGACCTGTATCCTGTCCAGCCAGAATGCAGGTACCCTCTCATGGGGGAGGGGGGGGGGGGGGGGGGGGGGGGGGGGGGGCGCTAGCCAAGGCACAGGAACAGTCCACCCGGTGACTGTCTCCAGCTAGCCTGCTGCGACTTATTGCTGCGAATCAGCAAAGCGATCAGCGATCAGCATAGTCCTTCCCGCCACCACGTGGTGGTGAGGCTCACCCACACTGAACAAAACAAAGAAACTGCATAGTGATACCTGTCTACTTGCTGCCACTCTCCATACACATGTCTGGTTAAATAAATTAGGTAGGTTACGCAGAGAGCTGCTGGAGAGTGCTGGTGTGAGTAGAGAACTGATATCCTAGTCCATATCCGGTGCGTTTAAGCTCGAGTGTGTCAGTTTAATGTCAGAGTGCCAAGTTTATAGTTTGTACAAACTGACCTATTGTTTGCTAATGGACTATTAGTTAATGTATTAGGCAGAAAGATAAGCCAGAGAACACAAATAGTAAAGTGTCTGGTTACCCCTTGACCCCTTCTCTTGAATCCCTCCCCCCCCCCCCAAAAAGAAGAAGAAACAAAAAACATTGGCTACATTTAATGCCGCATAATCTGATAAATTCATGACATTTTCGAAAGCACACCACTGACTTAGATTTGATCCCACACATTTTACTTAGATACTGGCGCTCTCAGTCTCATTAAGCAGCTGTTGCAGTTTGGCGGTTACCTGCCATGCTGGAACACTCGGAAATAGGAAACACTCGGAAATAGGAAACCAAAGCCTATGTCCGGCATTTCAATGGGCACACCGAAAAGTTGAGTG
This sequence comes from Branchipolynoe longqiensis, assembly GCA_030323885.1. Classification (NCBI taxonomy): domain Eukaryota; kingdom Metazoa; phylum Annelida; class Polychaeta; order Phyllodocida; family Polynoidae; genus Branchipolynoe; species Branchipolynoe longqiensis. The sequence continues at coordinate 18,078,604 of CM059197.1, forward strand.
GAGGTTGGAGGTGGGGATGGAAGGGGTGGATGAGTGGGTGTGGGGGCGGGGGGTGGAGGTGGGGTGTGTGGGTAGAGGTGCGGTGGAAGGGGTGGAAGTGGGAGTCTGGGGTGGGGGGCTAAGGGTGAAGGTTGGGGTGGGATGGATGTGGGGGTTGGAGGTGGGAGTCTGGGGTGGTTGAGGGGTGGTGTGGAGGGCGTAGGTAGATGTTGAAGGGGTGAGGTTGAAGGGGTGGAGGTGGGGGTGGTGGTGGGGGTGGGGGTGGGCTAAGGGTGAAGGTTGGGGTGGGATGGATGTGGGGGTTGGAGGTGGGAGTCTCGGGTGGTTGAGGGGTGGTGTGGAGGGTGAAGGTAGATGTTGAAGGGGTGGAGGTTGAAGGGGTGGAGGTGGGGGGGGGGGGGGAGTGAGGGGGTCTAAGGGTGAAGGTTGTGGTGGGATGGAGGTGGGGGTGGAGGTGGGAGTCTCGGGTGGTTGAGGGGTGGTGTGGAGGGCGTAGGTAGATGTTGAAGGGGTGGAGGTGGAAGGGGTGGAGGTGGGGGTGGTGGGGCCGGGGGTGGGTTGGGGGTGGTGGTAGGCTTATGGTTAAGGTTGGGGTGGGGTGGAGGTTGGGGTGGAGGTGGGGCTGGAGGTGGAGGTGGGCTTAGGGTGAAGGTGGGGGTGGGGTAGAGGTGGGGGTGGAGGTGGAGGTGGGCTTAGTGTGAAGGTGGGGGTGGGGTGGAGGTGGGGGTAGAAGTGGGGTGGAGGTGGGGGTGGGGGTGGGGGTGGAGGTGGAGGTGGGCTTAGGGTGAAGGTGGGGGTGGGGTGGAGGTGGGGGTGGAGTTGGGAGTGAAGGTGAAGGTGGGCTTAGGGTGAAGGGTGGAGGTGGATGTGGGATGGATAAGGGGTGGAGGTGATGGTTGGAGGTGGGGTGGAGGTGGGCGTGGGCGTGGGGGTAGGGGTGGAGGTTGAGGTTGAGGTGGGGTTGAGGTGGGGTGGAATGGGTGGAGGTGGGGGTTTGGGGTTCTAAGTGAACACATGCAGCGCAGAGGCAGAGTCCACAAGCCTGGTTTCGCTACAGAACAAATAAAGACAGCTACCCAAGGTCACGGTCACACGGTGACCTTGACACCGGAGACACACGACCTCTGAAGGTGCAAACAACTTCACCCTTCCATCTACCCCTCTCGTACACCCCCCTCCCAACATACACTCACATCCCTCACACACATACAGACCCATCCCAACATATACACACACAGACACACACATCCCAACATATACACACACAGACACACACATCCCAACATATACACACAGACACACATCCCTACATATACACATACAGACACACACCTCCCAACATATACATACACAGACACATACATCCCAACATATACACACACAGACACACACATCCCAACATATACACACACAGACACACACATCCCAACATATACACACACAGACACACACATCCCAACATATACACACAGACACACATCCCTACATATACACATACAGACACACACCTCCCAACATATACATACACAGACACATACATCCCAACATATACACACACAGACAAACACATCCCAACATATACACACACAGACACACACATCCCAACATATACACACACAGACACACACATCCCAACATATACACACACAGATACACACATCCCAACATGTACACACAGACACACACATCCCAACATATACACACACAGACACATACATCCCAACATATACACACACAGACACACACATCCCAACATATACAAACACAGACACATACATCCCAACATATAGACACACAAACACACACATCCCAACATATAGACACACAGACACACACATCCCAACATATAGACACACAGACACACACATCCCAAAATATAGACACACAGGCACACACATCCCAACATATACACTCAGACACACACATCCCAACATATAGACACAAAGATACACACATCCCAACATATAGACACACAGACACACACATACCAACATATACACACAGACACACACATCCCAACATATAACACACAGACACACTCATCCCAACATATACACACACAGACACACACATCCCAACATATACACACACATCCCAACATATACACACACATCTCAACATATACACACACAGACACACACATCTCAACATATACACACACAGACACACGCATCCCAACATATACACACATACACACACATCTCAACATATATACACACAGACACACACATTGCAACATATACACACACAGAAACACATCCCAAAATATACACACATACACTCACATCCCAACATATACACACACAGAAACACATCCCAAAATATACACACATACACTCACATCCCAATATATACACACACAGAAACACATCCCAAAATATACACACAGACAAACACATCCCAACATATACACACACAGACACACGCATCCCAACATATACACACAGATACACACACATCTCAAAATATATACACACAGACACACACATCGCAACATATACACACACAGAAACACATCCCAAAATATACACACAGACAAACACATCCCAAAATATACACAGAGACAAACACATCCCAACATATACACACACAGCCACACACATCCCAACATATACACACACATACACACACATCCCAATAGACAAAGGCGTCCAAACACCATACAGTGGTGGGAATACTAACTGTACTGAGAAACTCCTTTGTGAAGAGTCATCCGATGGTAATACAAATCGAGACCTTGCTGAGAAACACCTTTGTGGACAGAGTCTGGTGATAATACTAATACTAGTAATAGAGACCCCTTAGAAACTCCTTTGTGAACAGAGACTTGTGGTAATACTAATAGAGACCCCTTAGAAACTCCTTTGTGAACAGAGACTGGTGGTAATACAAATGGAGACTGTGCTGAGAAACTCCTTTGTGAACAGACACTGGTGGTAATACAAATAGAGACTGTGCTGAGAAACTCCTTTGTGAACAGAGACTGGTTGTAATACTAATAAAGACTACTGAGAAACTCCTTTGCAGACAGAGACTGGTTGTAATACTAATAGAGACTGAAAAGAAACTCCTCTGCGGACAGAGACTGGTGGTAAAACTAATAGAGACTACTGAGAAACTCCTTTGTCAACAGAGACTGGTGGTAATACTAATAGAGAATGTAAACAAACTCCTTTGTGAACAGAGACTGGTGGTAATACTAATAGAGACTGTGCTGAGAAACTCCTTTGTGAACACATACTGGTGGTATACTAATAGAGACTGTGCTGAGAAACTCCTCTGTGAACAGACTGGTGGTAATACTAATAGAGACTGCAAAGAAAATCCTTTGTGAACAGAGACTGGTGGTAATACTAATAGAGACTGCGCTGAGAAACTCCTTTATGAACAGAGACTGGTAGTAATACTAATAAAGACTGCAAAGAAAATCCTTTGTGAACAGAGACTGGTAGTAATACTAATAGAGACTACTGAGAAACTCCTTTGCGGACAGAGACTGGTGGTAATACTAATAGAGACTGCAAAGAAACTCCTTTGTGAACAGAGACTGGTGGTAATACTAATAGAGACTGCAAAGAAACTCCTTTGTGAACAGAGACTGGTGGTAATACTAATAGAGACTGTGCCGAGAAACTACTCTGTGAACAGAGACTGGTACTAATACTAATAGAGACTACTGAGAAACTCCTTTATGAACAAAGACTGGTGGTAATACTAATAGAGACTGTGCCAAGAAACTACTTTGTGAACAGAGACTGGTAGTAATACTAATAGAGACTACTGAGAAACTCCTTTGTGAACAGAGACTGGTGGTAATACTAATAGAGACTGCAAAGAAACTCCTTTGCGGACAGAGACTGGTGGTAATACTAATAGAGACTACTGGGAAACAACTCAGTAAACAGAGACTGGTAGTAATACTAATAGAGACTACTGAGAAACTCCTTTGTGAACAGAGACTGGTGTAATACGAATAGAGACTGTGCTGAGAAGCTCTTTTGTGAACAGAGACTGGTGGTAATACTAATAGAGACTGTGCTGAGAAACTCCTTTGTCAACAGAGACTGGTGTAATACTAATAGAGACTGTGCTGAGAAACTCCTCTGTGAACAGACTGGTGGTAATACTAATAGAGACTGCAAAGAAACTCCTTTGTGAACAGAGACTGGTGGTAATACTAACAGAGACTGTGCCGAGAAACTCCTCTGTGAACAGAGACTGGTACTAATACTAATAGAGACTACTGAGAAACTCCTTTGTGAACAGAGACTGGTGGTAATACTAATAGAGACTGTGCGAGAAACTACTTTGTGAACAGAGACTGGTAGTAATACTAATAGAAGCTACTGAGAAACTCCTTTGTCAACAGAGACTGGTGTAATACTAATAGAGACTGTGCTGAGAAGCTCTTTTGTGAAGAGAGACTGGTGGTAATACTAATGGCCCTGTCACACTACGACGTAACGACGTCAACGTAGGGAGAACGTGAAGAACGTTGAACTTCTGGGCGTAGTATGCAAATTTGGGCATAAGTTGAACGTGGATGCAGCGTAGTGGACGAGAGCGTAACGTGGGTAAAGCTGTAGTGATACCGTCATTCAACGAGAGAGGTCAACTTCATTACGTTCACGGAACGTTATGAACGTTATTCCATCGCCAGAGCTACGTTAGCTGATGGCGAAACGTTGAACTACGTTGAACGTACGTTCTCCTGACGTTGTCCTGACGTTATTCTGACGTTATCCTGACGCTATCCTGACGTTATCCTGACGTTCCCATTACGCCGCGTGGACATTTCCACTGGGTTTAATGTGGGTCAACGTAGTGCAACGTAGTTCAACGTAGTTCAACGTAGTGACTAACGTTTTAATAACGTTTTAATAACGTCGGTTTAACGTCATTGACGTTCACCGAACGTGTACAGAACGTACGGCGAACGTAAACCCTTACGTTCGAAGTACGTCAAAAGTTTTGAACATGTCCAAAACTTCGACGTAACACGACGTAATGTGACGTAGCTCGACGTCAGTCTAACGTCATTATGACGTCATAATAACGTAACCAACGTACATCAACGTAATGACGAAAGATCACCACGTTAGGCTCACGTTCGCTCATTACGTTGTAGTGTGACAGGGGTATAACAGAGACTGTGCTGAGAAACTCCTTTGTGAACAGAGACTGGTGTAGTAATAGAGACTGTGTTGAGAAACTCCTTTGTGAACAGAGACTGGTGGCGGTACAGACTGCTGCACTAGTTAGTGTCATTAGGCACTGCCTGAGGCAAGCTCTGATTGGTTCACCAGGCATACACCAGCACACTTCTCCGTGCCTTTAGGGTGGTCACATGGGGCAAAGTGTGTCACGGTCTGCCAGGCGGCGCCCCGGGGTCAGCCTGATAAAGTAAGCACCTGTAATCGGAAATGTGCCCGGCAGGTGGGGCGGTGCGCCGTGTGTGTATGTATACGTCTGTATGTGTGTATGCGTGCAGGTGTGTGTACCGTGTGTATGTGCGTACACATGTCCATGTATGTATGTGTGCATGTGTGTATGTGTATATGCATATGTGTGTATCTGTATATGTGTGTATGTGTGTACATGTGCACGTGGGTATGTGTATATGGGTGTATATGTGTATGTATGTGTTTACATGTGTATATCATGTCTATACATGTGTGCATGTGTGTGTGTGCATATCATGTGTGTATTATGTGTGTATTATGTGTGTATGTGTGTATATGTATGTGTGTATGTGTGAATGTGTGTATGCCTGACATACAAGTGTCAACTACCATCACACACACCACCACAGAACATTATCCGTATAGGTGAAAGCCTATCATCACAGATAATCGCCGTATCATTGCAGATAATGGCCTTATCATTATAGATACGGGTCATATTATGGGCCGAATGGACCTTAGGTGTTGCCAGGACGTCAAACTTCAACAACTAACCAACCAAGCCATCAGAGGGCGAGTTGATGGTGGGAATCCTCTATAAGACATTTTCTACAGATCACGCTATGCAGTGAGCTGCTACTTAAAACAATAGTTCTTGCCGCTGCCATCAGAGGGTGGGTTGGTGGTGGGAATCCTCTATTGCCCCGAGACATTGCGCTACCTCTGGCAGCGCGGATACCTGAGACTAGCAATAATGACTCACCTGGGTAGGTAAGTGTGTATGTGGGCCCTGTGTGGGGGGGGGGGGGCGGGGGAGGGGGGTTATAGAGGAGGAGGGGGAGAGGGGGTGAGTCACAGTCCTAATAAGCATAGAGGTGAGGAGGACGGGCCATGCAGCCAGGTACCAGCTCAGGTGTAGACACCACCTCCCACACAAAGACGCCGAGCTGCTCACCGCGCCACCTACCGGCCTGCAGCCCAACTAGGCAATCCTGATCGATTGATTGGGGTTTGATGTGCTAGCTACATTTGAGGTTGTAACTGCTGTCAGGAGGGGGTCATGATGCTGCATCGCACACTGACGGTGGCTGTCAAAGTGTCATGTTGTGATATCTCGTCTCACTCTGGTATTGTGGTTATTACTCGATAGCCCGCATTAGCAACCAGTGCTGGGCTTATCCTAGTAATGCCGAGTTTTGGCAAGTCTTTGATTATTGGTGATAATTAGCCAGGGTGGATGCCATTTGAACTGTTCTGAAAGTGGGTATTACGAGTTACGCTGGTCCCCCAGGAAGGACTGACGCTGAAAGCCAGCATGCTGGTAGTGGTTTTAACTTACACGCTGATAGTTGGAGTTGGTGTCTTACCCAGCTCCCTTCTTCACTATAGACCCTATTTGTTAAACTCACTTTGTCCCTATAACCACATCTCCTGATGACCAATGTTGGTAGGCTTCTTGCCGTGTATTTGTTACTAATGTAGATTTCAGTGAAATAGTCCTAGCAAAGTGTTGAAATTATATAAAATATCATTTTGTGTATGTGTATTTATTGACCACCTCTTGTAACTTCTTGGATGTAGCCCGTAGCGGTGACCCGGCGTGCTGGTCGCAGCTTCAGTCCTTAATAGGGGACCATCCGAACTCAGAAACCCGTATGGGTAATGGTACTTCCGGACGCCGCCGCGAGGGGCGCCAAGTGCTTGAGTGGAATAACCTAGAATTATGTGAGGAAGCCTTTATTTATAGGCCTTAAATTGAATCCTGAGTGGAAGCCATTTTGCGATTAAAACGGAATATTCTCAAAACCAAAAGACTCACCTTGATGTAATGCTTGTTGCGCATCAAACTAAGGCATCGGCGCATTCATGAGTCATTCCTTTTGGGCCCCCGTTAAGAATGTCGAAAGCCACTCTTTACCAGGCAGCAGCATGACTGAGTTGACAATGTCGTACTGCGCTTGGCTTCACCTGGTGTGTGCACAGTCCTATCTATGTTTCTGAGAAAGTGGATATAAAAGACCTCTGGTTGCTTATTGGAAAGAGTAGCCCATGTGGTGGTTGCGGGTTGCCATATTGCTATGGAACTTGTGGGGTACAGAATGGCATTGTGTTATATGCTGCAAATTGTGTATTGAACAGTTATTGTATACATTACTCTGTATACCTTTTTAGTGTAAATAATCCTGGATTTAAAAATGGCAAAATACTTAAGTATTCAGCAGAATAAACATATTTACCACAAAAAAACAACCAGTTATCCACACCCTCCCAGTCACCATCAATTAGCAGTCATGGTTCACATGTCCCACGATGTTATTGTGTTGTAAACAAACAAACAGGCTGCCAAGCCTCGCTTTCAGCCGCGCGTGAATAAATTCTACCCGTGACTTATTGACCTTGACCTGGTTCCAGAAGCCGTTACATATGAGCAGTAGAGTCCACCTGGCGGTGCATTCAGGTGTGACCAGACCTAAGCACATCGGATTGTGTCAGGTATTGGGTAAATAAGTGAGTGAGTGAGTGAGTAGTGAGTGAATGAGCGAATGAGTGAGTGAGTAGTGGGTGGGTGAGTGAGTGAGTAGTGGGTGGGTGAGTGAATGAGTGAGTAGTGGGTGGGTGAGTGAGTAGTGTGTGGGTGAGTGAGTAGTGGGTGGGTGAGTGAGTAGTGGGGGTGAGTGAGTGGGTAGTGGGTGGGTGAGTGAGTGATTGGGTAGTGGGTGGGTGAGTGGATGAGTGAGTAAGTGATTGGGTAGTGGTTGGGTGGGTGAGTGGGTATTGGGTGGGCGAGTGGCTGTGTGAGTGAGTGAGTGAGTAGTGGGTGGGTGAGTGGATGAGTGAATGAGTGGTGAGGCTGTGTTTGTTCCAATCAATGTTATGCGGGGTTGTTGTTATGGAGTAATAACATTTCATAATTCAAGTTGTATAGTCCGATAAAAGCAGCAAATTTTCGAAAGGAAAATACTTATGTAGATTTGAACCTGCATATCAAACTTAGATACTGGTTCACTTGTTAAAGCTGCATAGTCCGATGAAATATCAAATTTTCAAAACCAAACCAATTATCTAGATTTGATTTTACATATCTAACTTAGATACTGATGCACTTATTAAGCATTTGTTTCTGCTTAGAAGGCAATACTGAGTCAATTTAACATAACCTGTTACTGCAGAAGTCTATGGTGTCAGAGTTTTGGCAAGCTTGCAAAAACTAATTTTCCATGTTTGCACTCAAAATATCTCAAAAGTGTACCACTTAAAATAAAAGTAACTTTGAACTAGTGTGAAGTAGATACCAGTGATCAATCTAATATATTTATCTCAGAAAAAATACAGAAATTCAAAACCATCGGACTATGCAACTTTAAGTATTAGTTTCTGCATCGAAGGGTGCACTATGTCAATTCCATAGAACCTGTTACTATTAAAGCCTATAGGATCAGAGCTTTGACAAACACGCCAAAATTAATTTAGCATATTTACTCTTCAAATATTTCCAAAGTTAATATTTTAAAATCAGTTACTTGAAGCTCATGTAAGATAGATTCTAGCGATCAATCTAATATAGTTATCGCAGAAAATGATAGAAACTACGCGACTTTAATTATTAAATGGTAAACTCTGTGCTACAATACAATGCCATGGTTACAAAAATGGTATATTAGGCTGCATAAATATAGAGACCGGCTATGTTATGTGTCAATATAATCGACGTGAAGCAGCAAAACAGAGAGGAGAGGGCGAGAGACACAGAGAGTCAAGGTCCAACTATTGTCTTTGCACCATTCTCTCTATCTGGTCATGGCACCGTTATTGCATTGTACAGTAGTTCACAATTGTGTTATCCGCTGCTTCAAATAATTCGCTGAAAATACGGCCCTTCATTAGATAGAGATGGACTGAATTGACAAGGCTCTTAAGCCGAATATAATATGAGTTAGTCGGTCAAGTATTAAAGAACTAAGGGGGGGAGGAATTAAGTACCAAATGCTGGTTGTTGTTTTTTTATCGGTTTGCCGCTAGCCTGGAAACCCGAGACCTCTATAACTTATAAGTACAATGGTCTTTCTCATGGTGCCTTCTTCCTGGTCCCTTCATGGGGCCTTCCGCCTGGTGCCTTCATTGTGCCTTCCTCCTGGTACCTTCATGGTGCCTTCCTCCTGGTGCCTTCTTCCTGGTGCCTTCATAGTACCTTTCTCCTGGTGCCTTCCTCATGGTATCTTCCTCCTGGTACCTTCCTCCTGGTACCTTCCTCCTGGTGCCTTCCTCCTGGTGCCTTCCTCCTGACCTCTCTGGCCAAAAGGGAAGCTGCAAAGCTGTTTCCATTGTTCATACTTGCGAGCTGCGACTGGACCGTCCGACGCCGACTGGTGCTGGCAGCTTCTGCTAAGTGCCGACTGTTGCCGACAGCTGCCGATAAGTGCCGACTGATGCCGACACCACACTGTTCCAGGTCTGTAAATATCACCCAGTCCGAGTATATCGTCCAAGTGTCCCACTCAGGTATTATTACACATCACTCCGTCTAGACTCAAGTTGTACGGCCATTGTGCCTTTTGTCTGGCAGGTCCCACTTCACGGAATCAATTGCCAGAAGAGGTAGGAAAAGCTGCATCTCTTGAAAAGATTAAATCTGTTCTCAAAACTCATTCGCTTAACATTGCTTTTTATGGTAAATAAAGTTTCTGTGCCCTCCCTCCACGTTGTTTTAAACTAGTTGGTAAGAATGACATTATGTGGGTTAATTGTACTTTGTTTTAATTGCTACTTCAAATGAGGACCTTTTAATACATTTTATTTATTTATTTATTTCATTTATTTAAATACTTTATAGCGAAATGCATTTTTATTCTCTACCAAAGATCGATCTGGGCGGAAGGAGCCGTAGGTGGTCTCCCGTGCGGGAGGTCGTGGGTTTGAATCGAACCCCGACCGAGTCAAACCAATGATATACAGCAGTGGTGTTTGAGGGAGCAGACATCACTCTGGTCTCACAGTGATGCGCGCAATGGAATCCAAACACCCCTCTCTCCTCTTCCTCCTCCTCCTCCTCCTCCTCCTCCTCCCCCCTTCCCCCCTCCTTACCCCCCCCCCCCCAACACGCGCCCTCCCTGTCAGCACTTCTCTGTGACCCACAAACCCAAGCTGCAACCCACACGACCCGTCATTACACCCTCGTGCCATTCATTGTGGGTGCGACTGTTTGGGGGGGGATGGGGGGAGAGGATGTTGGTTGCCTGTTTGAGTTTTACGTCCTGACAACATCTAAGGTCATATCAGGATAGGTACCGACTTGTGACAGTATGCACTCATGGCAACTTTATAGTGCTGCCCCACTGGGAAATCAGGCTGCCAGCACCATGACTCGATATCCCACTCAGTCACATTATCCTGACACTGAGTTAAACCAGTCCTTACCCTATCCTATTAATGGTGAGCACCAAGCTAGGAAGCGACAAGTATCAATTTTGTATGTCATTGGTTTGATGCGACCAGGGTTCGAACCCGTGGGTTCGAATAGACGCACATGTAGAAGCATACACAGGCACTGACATATCTGCTTCTTGGTTGTCCATCTGCGGCGATGATGACAGCAACTCATCATTTGTTGTGAACTCGTCGATGACCGATGAGTCCAATTTGTGCTCTGAATGTGCGGCGGTGCATTGGACACATGTGTAAGCTGCAGTCAGAGAGTCTGGTAGGTAAAGGATGCTTTTGTTTAGTTTGAGATATATGATCAAAGACACAAGCACACAAAGACACATGCCACATTCACAGATGCACACATATAAACGTTGCACAATTTCTCCATGCACAGCCTTATAAGTTATAGAGAGGCACGCACGGACAAACACACACCCCCACACACACAACCACACACACACATGCCCACCCACACCCACAACCACATACACACACTCATACCCGCACTCATACACACCCACACCCACACCAATACCCACCCACACCCACATACCCACAACACCCACACCCACCCACAACCCCACACCCACACCCACACAGATACAGATACAGATACAGACACAGACAGCGCAAACTCCCAACAGGGACACACTCATTGACGAACACAAACACACTCACACTCACAATCACACGCACTCGTACACTTACACGCACTCAGTCACGCCCTTTGATCTTATTCCCACAACCACCCGCCTCAGATCCCTCACTCATCTCCCGCAGCTCTCACCCCCACCCCTCCCCATCCCATCCCATCACTCTCACCAATCACCCCCACCCCACCCCATCACTCCACCCCACCCCTACCCACCACCCCCCCCACCCCACCCCACCCACCCCCCCCATCACTCCCACCACACCCCCCACCCCACCCCCACCACTCACCCCACCACTCCACCCCACCCCACCACCCCCACCCCACCCCATCACCTCACCACCCCCCCACCCCACCCCATCACCCCCCCACACTCCCACCCCACCCACCCACCCCCCCCCATCCCACACTCTCACCACCACCCCCCCCCCCCCACCACCCCCCCCCACACACCCCCCACCCCACCACCCCACCCCCACCCACCCCCACCACACCCCCCCCCCACCCACCACCCCTCCCCACCCACCCCCCACCCCACCACCCCACCCCTCCCCACCCCACCCACCCCCCACCCCACCACCACCCCCCCTCACCACCACCATACCACCCCCCCACCCCCACCCCCCCCCCCACCCCCACCATCCCCCCCACCCCCCACCCCACCCCACCCACCCCCCCACCTCCCAACCACCCCCACCCCCCACCCCCACCCCCACCACCCTCCCCCACCACCCCCCCCCACCACCCACCCCCCACACCCCCCACCCCCACCCCACACCCCACCCCTCCACCACCCACCCCACCCCCCCCACCCCACCCCCACCCACCCCCCCACACCCACCCCCCACCCCCCCACACCCACCCCACACCACCCCCACCCCCCCCCCACCCACCCCCTCACCCCCACCACCCACCCCCCCACCCCACCCCCTCCCACCCCCACCCACCCCCACACCACCCCCCACCCCCCCACCTCCCACCACCCCACCCCCACCCCCCCCCCACCCACCCCACCCCCACCCCCCACCCCCCCCCACCCCCCCCACCCACTACCACACCCCCCCCACCCCCACCCCACCCCACCACCCCACCACACCCCACCCCCCCCCCCCCCCCACCCACCCCCCCACCCCCCCCCACCCCCACCCCCCCACCCCCCCACCTCACCCCCCCCCACCCCACACCTCCACCACCACCCCCCACCCCACACCCCACCCACCCCACCCACCCCCCCCACCCCACCCACCCCACCACCCACCCCCCCCCCACCCCCCCACCCCCCCCCCCCACCCCCACCCCCCCACCCACCACCCCACCCCCCCCCCACCCCACCCCCCCCCCCCCCACCCCCCCCCACCCCACCCCCCACCCCCCCCACCACCCCACCCCCCCACCCCCCACCCCACCCCCCACCCCACCACCCCACCACCACCCCACCCCCCCCCCCCACCACACCCACCCCCCCATCACCCCCCCCACACTCCCCCACCACCCCACCCCACCACTCCCCCACCCCCCCACTCCCACCCCACCACCCCCCACCCCCACCCCCCACACCCCCACCCCACCCCACCCCCCACCCCCCACCCCCCACCACCCCCCCCCCACCCCACCCCCCCCCACCACCCCCCATCACCCCACCCCCACCTCCCCCCATCACTCCCTCCACCCCACACCACCCCCCATCCCTCACCACCCCACCCACCCTCCCTCCACCCATCACTCCTCCACCCCATCACCCCACCCACCCCACTCACATCCCCCCACCCACCACCTCCACCCTATCACTACCATACCACCCCATCACCCCACCCCATCCCATCACTCTCACCATCACCCCCACCCCACCCATCACCCCGCCTCATCACTACCACGCCCACCTCCCATCACTCACCCACCCCACACCACCCAATCACCACCCCATCACACCACACCACCCATCACCCCAACCCCACCCACCCCACCCCACCACCACACCCACCTCACCCCCCACACCGACCCCCACCCCACCACCCACCTCAACCCTCACCCCGCACACCATGTTCCGAACATAACTAGGTCATCTCAGACTGCATGAATCCATAAACTTCACGCCTGACTGCGCACAGCGCGGCCGTCACTGGCACCAGACTCAGCCCCCTCCCACCCCACCACCCCACCCACCCACACCCCACCCCACCACCCATACGCGCTGTTGAGGCAAGGCATGCCGAACATCTATGTTAGATGGCTGGTGGTGGAACCCCACGTGTCCAGTTTTTGTGTGTGGGGGGGGGGGGGGGTCCCCCTTTGTGTGTTTATTGGGGTTTTCTATCTTAGCAACAACACATATTATATCAGCACGAAAGGGGGAGCACACATCTATGATCTAGTCATCACATTAGAAACGAATGAGTAGGGCGCCTCCCGTGCGGGAGGCTGTAGGTTCAATTCCCGGCCAAAGACCAAATGATTCTTGTCGTTACCTTGTCTGGCATTCGGCAATGCTAGGGCAGGGCAATGACTGGTTGGCTGAGTATTGGGATATTATGACTGAGTGGAGTATTATTCGGGTCATGGCGTCAGCAGCATGGTATCCCAATAGGGCAGCACTGTGAAAGGGCCACCAATGCGTACATAGCAAACTGTCACAAGTCGGTGCTCGTTCTGATATGACCTTGATTGAAACTAGAACACAACACACCAGTTAGTGAGTTACTTCCTCTTCCTGGGGTTGGTCGCTTGTTGGAGTTTTACGTCCTGGCAACATCTAAGGTCATATCAGGACGGGTACTGACTTGTGACAGTGCGCACTCATGGCGACTTTATAGTGCTGCCCCACTGGGAAATCAGGCTGCCAGCACCATGACCTAATATCCCACTCAGTCATATTATCCTGACACTGAGCTAACCAGTCCTTGCCCTATCATATTAATGCCAAGTGCCCAGGCTAGGAAGCGACAAGTAAAAAAATGTACAAGTCATTGGTTTGTCTCGACCAGGAACCGAACTGCCGACCTTCCGCGTGCGAGGTCCGCGCCCTGCCGATTCGGCCACCGCGGCCGGTCGCGCTCCTGGGGAGAACGCACTGCTTACAGTTCCGGATTGATACTGCACATGTTCCGCACTGGCGCGAGCGGGCGCAGCATGACCTACATTATGTAGGGCTTCACAATGAGGCTGTGTACAACCATACTATAGACTACATCAAGGTTCCAGCGGCGCTGTGCATTGTGGGATGCGTCAGAGCAAAACAAACCTGTGAGAAGCACATGGCACATGCTAATTCACTGGGTGCAGCTATGAAATGTGCTAGTTTCAGCTCATCTCAGCTCTTGTTTGAAACATAGAATGCCAACTAAAAAAATATATATAATAAATTAAGATATTAATATTTTATCCAGCATTGCATTTACATCAATAAAATCATCACATCTTATGCCATATGCATTTAGATTTAGACAAATCTAGGCACTCAGACTAGTGTTAGAGCCATAGCCAGAGTCAGTCTTACTTATTTTATTCATGTTTTTATTTATATCCTATGGTTAATGACATATGTAGAAATAGAAAATGAGTAGGGTTAACCAGATATTGGTTATATATTTCTTTGAAACAAGTTTTTGTTGACACATTTGACATTTTAATATTTAGAACAAGAATTACTTCTGGGTAATCAATGGTGATGTAAACATCAGCCTGTAAAGTCACTGAAATTGTATGTTTCTTAGCTCAAATGCTTAATTATGGAGAGTTATGTCTTAAACATATTCATTATATTATTATATTGCATCCTTCCATCCATATTTGTGCCAAATTGTTATATATTTCTATTTATTTTAAATCAAAGTTTTGCCCTACGCATATCAGCAAACTCAATGGCTGTAACCCTTTGCTTTGCTCCCAACGCCGTTTTCAGCACATGCGCAGTCGGAACTGTGATGTAGTCTATTGGTCACGTGATAGGCAACCCGATGACGTCATCATCCAGTTTTTCATTTGGGTTTCTTTTTTAAAACAATTTTTCTATATGCATTTATTTTTTTAGGCTGCATAATCCGATGAGAGCTTAATATTTTTAAAAGCAAAACGTTTATTTAGATTTGAATATGTGGATCCACTGGTACATTCATAAATAAATTCTCTAAGTTTTACCCCTAGGAATATCAAAATTCACAGGCTTAGACAGGATGTTGTGGCCGAATCGGTATGACTATGAGTGCAGGTTTCCCGTATAGAAGGTCGAAAGTTCGAAACCTGGCCGAGTCAAACCATTGGCTTATAAAATATTATAGATGTGTCACTTCCTAGTCTGGAACTTGGCATTGCTAGGATAGGGCAAGGACTAGTTAGCTCAGTATCGGAATAATGTGACTGAGTGGGAAATCGTGTCATGGTGCCGGTGTCCTGGTCTCCCAATGAGGCAGCACTATGAAGTTGTCACAAGTTTGTGGCCATCCTGATATGACCATAGATCTTGTAAGGATGTAAAACCCCAACCAACATCAACATGCTTTCATATTAAATATCTCCAAAATTGGCATGTTATCACAAAACTGGCTTGACTCGACCAGGCTTCAATTTCAAACCCCGGGGTTTGAATCCCATGACCTACCAAAACGGGAGGGGGGCACTCAACTCATTCGGCCACCCTGTGTGGGTCGGTATTAAAATGTTGGTGTGTACTAATTTGGGGGGGGGGGGCTCTTTGAACTACCTTGAAAATTTTAACAACTTTGGACGGCCCCTAAGTCTCCATACAGATCTTACTGTCCCACAACACTTACCCTGCATAATGCCTTATATTTCCACCAGGGGGGCATGCTGCCATAGAGCTTACATGCCCGACTCGGATTACCTTGGACCTCATAGGTTACATGTACACTCCTCGTCTTCTGACCTTGGGTTACACCGGTCTACATTGCACATCTAGCTGCGCCGACCCTTTGACCTTGGGTTACCCATGTCTACACTATGTACACACGATATACACGCCCCTGACCTTGGGTTACCTAGGTATATATATATATATATATATACCTAGGTAACCCAAGGTCAGGGGCGTGTATATCGTGTGTACATAGTGTAGACATGGGTAACCCAAGGTCAAAGGCGTCGGCGCAGCTTAGATGTGCAATGTAGGGACGGTGTGCAACCCAAGGTCAGAAGACGAAGGAGTGTACATGTAACCTATGAGGTCCAAGGTAATCCGCGGCGGGACATGAGTAAGCTCTATGGCAGCATGCCCCCTGGTGGAAATATTAAGGCGATTATGCAGGGTAAGTGTTTGTGGGACAGTAAGATCTGTCATGGAGACTTAGGGGCCGTCCAAAGTTGTTAAAATTTTCATGGATAGTTCAAAGAGCCCCCCCCCCCCAATTAGTTAGTACACACCCACATTTTAATACCGACCCACACAGGGTGGCCCGTATGAGTTGAGTGCCCCCCCCTCCCGTTTTGGTAGGTTCATGGGTTTCAAACCCCCGGGGTTTGAAATTGAAGCCTGGTCGAGTCAAGCCAGTTTTGTGATTAACATGCCAATTTTGGAGACATTTAATATGAATGCATTGTTGTTGTTGGTTGGGGTTTTACACCCTTACAAGATCTCCAAGGTCATATCAGGATGGCCACAAACTTGTGAGATACTTCATAGTGCCTGCCGCATTGGGAGACCTGGGACCCCGGCACCATGACACGATTTCCCACTCAGTCAACATTATTCCGATACTGAGCTAACTAGTCCTTGCACACCTATCCTTAGCAATGCCAAGTTCCAGACTAGGAAGTGGTTTCACAATCTATAATTTTTTATAAGCCAATGGGATATTGACTCGGCCAGTGTTCGAACTTTCGACCCTTCTTATACGGGAAACCTGCACTCTTAGTCATTCCGATTCGGCCACAACACCCTGTCTCAGCCTGCGTGTGAATTTTGATATTCACTAGGGGTAAAACTTAGAGAATTTATTTTATGAAATGTACCAGTGATCGGATCCACATGATTCAAATCTAAATATTAAACGTTTTGCTTTAAAAAATATGGGAGCTGCTCCAGCGGATTATGCAGCCTAAAAAAATAAATGCATATTGAAAAAATTGTTTTACAAAGAAACCCAAATGAAAAAACTGGATGATTGACGTCATCGGGTTGCCTATCACGTGACCAATAGACTACATCACAGTTCCGACTGCGCATGTGCTGAAAACGGCGTTGGGAGCAAAGCAAAGGGTTACAGCCATTGAGTTTGCCGATATGCGTAGGGCAAAACTTTGATTTTATTCAAAATAAATAGAAATATATAACAATTTGGCACAAATATGGATGGAAGGATGCAATATAATAATATAATGAATATGTTTAAGACATAACTCTCCATAATTAAGCATTTGAGCTAAGAAACATACAATTTCAGTGACTTTACAGGCTGATGTTTACATCACCATTGATTAACCAGAAGTAATTCTTGTTCTAAATATTAAAATGTCAAATGTGTCAACAAAAACTTGTTTCAAAGAAATATATAACCAATATCTGGTTAACCCTACTCATTTTCTATTTCTACATATGTCATTAACCATAGGATATAAATAAAAACATGAATAAAATAAGTAAAACTGACTCTGGCTATGGCTCTAACACTAGTCTGAGTGCCTAGATTTGTCTAAATCTAAATGCACATGGCATAAGATGTGATGATTATATTGATGTAAATGCAATGCTGGATAAAGATTAATATCTTATTTATTATATATATTTTTTAGTTGGCATTCTATGTTTCAAACAAGAGCTGAGATGAGCTGAAACTAGCACATTATCATAGCTGCACCCAGTGAATTAGCATGTGCCATGTGCTTCTCACAGGTTTGTTTTGCTCTGACGCATCCCACAATGCACAGCGCCGCTGGAACCTTGATGTAGTCTATAGTATGGTTGTACACAGCCTCATTGTGAAGCCCTAACATAATGTAGGTCATGCTGCGCCCGCTCGCGCCAGTGCGGAACATGTGCAGTATCAATCCGGAACTGTAAGCAGTGCGTTCTCCCCAGGAGCGCGACCGGCCGCGGTGGCCGAATCGGCAGAGCGCGGACCTCGCACGCGGAAGGTCGGGAGTTTCGGTTCCTGGTCGAGACAAACCAATGACTGTACATTTTTTTACTTGTCGCTTCCTAGCCTGGGCACTTGGCATTATATGATAGGGCAAGGACTGGTTAGCTCAGTGTCAGGATAACATGACTGAGTGGGATATCAGACCATGCTACCAGCAGCCTGATTTCCCAGTGGGGCAGCACTATAAAGTCGCCATGAGTGCGCACTGTCACAAGTCCTGCCGGTCCTGATATGACCTTAGATGTTGCCAGGACGTAAAACTCCAACAAGCGACCAACCCCAGGAAGAGGAAGTAACTCACTAACTGTTGTGTTGTGTTCTAGTTTTCAATCAAGGTCATATCAGAACGAGCACCGACTTGTGACAGTTTGTATGTACGCATTGGTGGCCCTTTCACAGTGCTGCCCTATTGGGATACCAATGCTGCTGACGCCATGACCGAATAATCTCCACTCAGTCATAATATCCAATACTCAGCCACCAGTCATTGCCCTGCCCTAGCATTGCGAATGCCAGACAAGGTAACGACAAGAATCATTTGGTCTTTGGCCGGAATTGAACTCTACAGCCTCCCGCACGGGAGGCGCCCTACTCATTCGTTTCTAAAT
>CM059197.1:18100277-18103596 GCA_030323885.1 Branchipolynoe longqiensis
GTGGGTGTGGGTGTGGGGTTGTGGGTGGGTGTGGGTGTGTTGTGGGTATGTGGGTGTGTGAGTGGGTATTGGTGTGGGTGTGGGTGTGTATGAGTGCGGGTATGAGTGTGTGTATGTGGTTGTGGGTGTGGGTGGGCATGTGTGTGTGTGGTTGTGTGTGTGGGGGTGTGTGTTTGTCCGTGCGTGCCTCTCTATAACTTATAAGGCTGTGCATGGAGAAATTGTGCAACCGTTTATATGTGTGCATCTGTGAATGTGGCATGTGTCTTTGTGTGCTTGTGTCTTTGATCATATATCTCAAACTAAACAAAAGCATCCTTTACCTACCAGACTCTCTGACTGCAGCTTACACATGTGTCCAATGCACCGCCGCACATTCAGAGCACAAATTGGACTCATCGGTCATCGACGAGTTCACAACAAATGATGAGTTGCTGTCATCATCGCCGCAGATGGACAACCAAGAAGCAGATATGTCAGTGCCTGTGTATGCTTCTACATGTGCGTCTATTCGAACCCACGGGTTCGAACCCTGGTGGCATTAAACCAATGACATACAAAATTGATACTTGTCGCTTCCTAGCTTGGTGCTCACCATTAATAGGATAGGGTAAGGACTGGTTTAACTCAGTGTCAGGATAATGTGACTGAGTGGGATATCGAGTCATGGTGCTGGCAGCCTGATTTCCCAGTGGGTCCAGCACTATAAAGTGACCATGAGTGCATACTGTCACAAGTCGGTACCTATCCTGATATGACCTTAGATGTTGTCAGGACGTAAAACTCAAACAGGCAACCAACATCCTCTCCCCCCATCCCCCCCCAAACAGTCGCACCCACAATGAATGGCACGAGGGTGTAATGACGGGTCGTGTGGGTTGCAGCTTGGGTTTGTGGGTCACAGAGAAGTGCTGACAGGGAGGGCGCGTGTTGGGGGGGGGGGTAAGGAGGAGGGAAGGGGGGGGGGGGAGGAGGAGGAGGAGGAGGAGGAGGAGGAGGAGGAAGAGGAGAGAGGGGTGTTTGGATTCCATTGCGCGCATCACTGTGAGACCAGAGTGATGTCTGCTCCCTCAAACACCACTGCTGTATATCATTGGTTTGACTCGGTCGGGGTTCGATTCAAACCCACGACCTCCCGCACGGGAGACCACCTACGGCTCCTTCCGCCCAGATCGATCTTTGGTAGAGAATAAAAATGCATTTCGCTATAAAGTATTTAAATAAATAAATAAATAAAATGTAATAAAAGGTCCTCATTTGAAGTAGCAATTAAAACAAAGTACAGTTAAACCACAGAATGTCATACTTACCAACTAGTTTAAAACAACGTGGAGGGAGGGTACACAAACTTTATTTACCATAAAAAGCAATGTTAAGCGAATGAGTTTTGAGAACAGATTTAATCTTTTCAAGAGATGCAGCTTTTCCTACCTCTTCTGGCAATTGATTCCGTGAAGTGGGACCTGCCAGACAAAAGGCACAATGGCCGTACAACTTGAGTCTAGACGGAGTGATGTGTAACAATACCTGAGTGGGACACTTGGACGATATACTCGGACTGGGTGATATTTACAGACCTGGAACAGTGTGGTGTCGGCATCAGTCGGCACTTATCGGCAGTTGTCGGCAATAGTCGGCACTTAGCAGAAGCTGCCAGCACCAGTCGGCTGACGGTCCAAGATATGAACAATGGAAACAGCTTTGCAGCTTCCCTTTTGGCCAGAGAGGTCAGGAGGAAGGCACCAGGAGGAAGGCACCAGGAGGAAGGTACCAGGAGGAAGGTACCAGGAGGAAGATACCAGGAGGAAGGCACCAGGAGGAAGGTACTATGAAGGCACCAGGAAGAAGGCACCAGGAGGAAGGCACCATGAAGGTAACAGGAGGAAGGCACAATGAAGGCACCAGGAAGAAGGCACCAGGAGGAAGGCACAAGGCGGAAGGCACCATGAAGTGACCAGGAAGAAGGCACCACGAGAAAGACCATTGTACTTATAAGTTAGAGAGGTCTCGGGTTTCCAGGCAAGCGGCAAACCGATAAAAAACAACAACCAGCGTTTGGTACATAATTCCTCCCCCCCTTAGTTCTTTAATACTTGACCGACTAACTCATATTATATTCGGCTTAAGAGCCTTGTCAATTCAGTCCATTTCTATCTAATGAAGGGCTGTATTTTCAGCGAATTATTTGAAGCAAGGGATAACACAATTGTGAACTACTGTACAATGCAATAAAGGTGCCATGACCAGATAGAGAGAATGGTGCAAAGACAATACTTGGACCTTGACTCTCTGTGTCTCTCGCCCTCTCCTCTCTCTTTCGCTGCTTCACGTCGATTATATTGACACATAACATAGCCGGTCTGTATATTTATGCAGCCAAATATACCCTTTTTGTAACCATGGCATTGTATTGTAGCACAGAGTTTACCATTTAATAATTAAAGTCGCGTAGTCGGATGGTTTTGAGTTTCTATCACTTTCTGCGATAACTATATTAGATTGATCGCTAGAATCTATCTTACATGAGCTTCAAATAACTGATTTTAAAATATTAACTTTGGAAATATTTGAAGAGTAAATATGCTAAATTAATTTTGGCGTGTTTGTCAAAGCTCTGATCCTATAGGCTTTAATAGTAACAGGTTCTATGGAATTGACATAGTGCACCCTTCGATGCAGAAACTAATACTTAAAGTTGCATAGTCCGATGGTTTTGAATTTCTGTATTTTTTCTGAGATAAATATATTAGATTGATCACTGGTATCTACTTCACACTAGTTCAAAGTTACTTTTATTTTAAGTGGTACACTTTTGAGATATTTTGAGTGCAAACATGGAAAATTAGTTTTTGCAAGCTTGCCAAAACTCTGACACCATAGACTTCTGCAGTAACAGGTTATGTTAAATTGACTCAGTATTGCCTTCTAAGCAGAAACAAATGCTTAATAAGTGCATCAGTATCTAAGTTAGATATGTAAAATCAAATCTAGATAATTTGGTTTGGTTTTGAAAATTTGATATTTCATCGGACTATGCAGCTTTAACAAGTGAACCAGTATCTAAGTTTGATATGCAGGTTCAAATCTACATAAGTATTTTCCTTTCGAAAATTTGCTGCTTTTATCGGACTATACAACTTGAATTATGAAATGTTATTACTCCATAACAACAAACCCGCATAACATTGATTGAAACAAACACAGCCTCACCACTCATTCACTCATCCACTCACCCACCCACTACTCACTCACTCACTCACACAGCCACTCGCCCACCCAATACCCACTCACCCACCCAACCACTACCCAATCACTTACT